>JARQOD010000006.1:422700328-422745580 GCA_033576555.1 Oophaga sylvatica | reverse complement strand
CCCCCAACGCCTGTTCAGGCCCCATAGCTTCCGGGGCAGAGCAGGGAGAGCGATTCTCCCTGCTCTGCCGCAGAATGTAACTGTATCGTAGCTCCGGCTGGGCCCCCTCAGAGCGCGGGCCCCGGGGCCACCGCTCCCTCTGCCCCGCGACCTATCCTTTCAAATCAGGGCCCACCACGCAGGAGCTGGGGCCCACCGTAGGTTTCTCCGGTGTCCCGGTGCCTCAGTCCGACCCTGCTTGCCAGCCTGATAATACCAGGCCACAGCAGTCTGCATATCTTGGCTGGTTAACAAAAATAGGGGATCACCTCGAAAAAAATTTGGTGTGGGGTCCCCCCTATTTTTGTTAACCAGCCAGATGAAGCAGACTGCTGAGGCCTGGTTTTTCAGGCTGGTAAGGATCCAATATCCATGGACCTTGCCAGCCTGATAATACCAGGCCACAGCAGTCTGCTTAGCTTGGCTGGTTAACAAAAATAGGGGATCCCCTCGAAAAAAAAACGGCGTAGGGGTCCCCCTATTTTTGTTAACCAGCCAAGTAAAATGCAGACTGCTGCGGCCTGGTATTAAAAGACTGTCAAGGCCCATGGATTTTGGCCCTCAACAGCCTGATAATACCAGGCTACAGCAGCCCCACATTTGGCGCATCAAAAGATGTGCCAATTGTGGCACTTTACCCGGCTCTTCCCACTGCCCTGCAGCGGTGGCAAGTGGGGTAATAAGGGGTTAATGTCACCGTTGATTGCACGGTGAGAATAAGCCCGGTTAATAATGGAGAGGTGTCAATAAGACACCGATCCATTATTAATCCCAAAGTTTTTAAATGTATAAAAAAAAAGACACAGCAAGAAAAAAGTATTTTAATGAAATAAAAGAGACAACACAGTTTTCATTAATTTTATTATACACTCATTCCTGCGACGCCATCGATCTCCTGTAAAAAAAGAAAAAAAACAAACCAACAGTATACCACCTGTCCGACGCAGTCCATAGTAACGACAGTCCCACGACGATCCAGCCTGCTACATCGCAATGACAGGCAGGGCCTGTCATCTCGACGCAGCACAGCTGATTACCTGCTTCCCGCGGTGACGTCATCGGACTGACTGCTTTAACGGCCGGGATTACCCAGCAGTCACTGCAGTTATCGCGAGAAACTGCATGTGACCGCCGGGAGAAGAGGATGGTGGTGATTTTAATTACACCAGGTCCCTACTTTACCCATAAATGCAGGCATTGCTGACAGAGGTGCATATTCACCCAGAAATTCAGATATCAGCCTAATAGAGTATGTTCACATTAGGTCAGGGACTCACCAGTATTGAGACCACCTTGACGATGGTTGGTGGGCTTTAAAATGTTTGGCCAAATGTTTATACTAAGCGTCTCAAATTTTTCCTTAATTCCAAAGCCATATTGCTATTCTAAATTTCATGTATTCCATATTGTCATGCTTTAGTATCTTAGTCAGCCTTTTTTTGTAGTTTTACATGGGGGTAGCTTCCCTTGGTTTGCACCTAGTTCACATTAGTCTGGATGTGCCAGTCAGGTTTTTTTGTCTATTGAATGCTAGCTTGCTGACCGAGCACTCCGCCCCACCAGGTGGTGATTTTAATTACACCAGGTCCCTACTTTACCCATAAATGCAGGCATTGCTGACAGAGGTGCATATTCACCCAGAAATTCAGATATCAGCCTAATAGAGGTATGTTCACATTAGGTCAGGGACTCACCAGTATTGAGACCACCTTGACGATGGTTGGTGGGCTTTAAAATGTTTGGCCAAATGTTTATACTAAGCGTCTCAAATTTTTCCTTAAATTCCAAAGCCATATTGCTATTCTAAATTTCATGTATTCCATATTGTCATGCTTTAGTATGCTTGAGTGCAGCCTTTTTTTGTATGTTTTTACATGGGGGTAGCTTCCCTTGGTTTGCACCTAGTTCACATTAGTCTGGATGTGCCAGTCAGGTTTTTTTGTCTATTGAATGCTAGCTTGCTGACCGAGCACTCCGCCCCACCAGGTGGTGATTTTAATTACACCAGGTCCCTACTTTACCCATAAATGCAGGCATTGCTGACAGAGGTGCATATTCACCCAGAAATTCAGATATCAGCCTAATAGAGGTATGTTCACATTAGGTCAGGGACTCACCAGTATTGAGACCACCTTGACGATGGTTGGTGGGCTTTAAAATGTTTGGCCAAATGTTTATACTAAGCGTCTCAAATTTTTCCTTATATTCCAAAGCCATATTGCTATTCTAAATTTCATGTATTCCATATTGTCATGCTTTAGTATGCTTGAGTGCAGCCTTTTTTTGTATGTTTTACATGGGGGTAGCTTCCCTTGGTTTGCACCTAGTTCACATTAGTCTGGTTGTGCCAGTCAGGTTTTTTTGTCTAAGGACAGCACCAAGTCCTCTAGGTATGGAATGAACAACGAAAACTTATTGTGACATCTATCTATTTCCAATCTTCAAGAACGACATCTTTAAGAGCCTGGATGCTGGATAGAGAGTGATGAATTCAGAATTCCTCATGGGTGTTCGGTTGGGGTCAGATCAGGAGACACTAGTGACTAGTCATTGAATCACTTTCACCCTGTTTTTTTCAGAAATGCAGCAGATTGGAGTTTTGGATTATCATTATCATTTTGGAAAAGTGCTTGTTTTCCAAGGGCACGGAGTGATGGGAAAATCTTCTTTCACTATATAGCAGTACATCTGTGAATTCATGATACCATAAACGACATGAAGCCCCCGACCCAAGCAGCTCATACAGCCCCACATAAGGACACAGCCACCACCATGTCTCACTGTAGGCACCATGCATTTAGAAAAAATGAATTAGATGATGTAACTCTGCCACACCAACATTTAGTTCTGGTTAGACTGTATGGCAAACCTAGCTCTGCTACTTTGCTAAGTTAGCTTTGCTATATTGCTGGGCCAGGTTTACCTTTAGAATCTCCTGAGTCACCAGTACCTGGTTGCTGCGTCAATTCTGCTAAGTCACTATCCCACGCTTCTAAACCAGTTGCCATGACTTGTCATCCTTATCTGCGTGTAGCATCCCAGTAACTTATTCAAATTAGTAAACAAAAAGAGATTGTCCCAAAAGTGATGGAAAGGGAAAGCGAAGGAAAAAAACATCAACCTTTCCGTCTTGGTTGACTGCATCATTCCGAGGAAAAAAATACTGCTTGCACAAGTTTGATTCTGATCTTTGGATCGCCCTTGGCCATGCAAGTCAATAAGTCAATGGAAAATATCGGACTGCACTTGGATGACATCTGAGTGCGGTTTGACTGCCAGAAGGGAGAAGATGGAGATGGAGACATTTTTTTCTCCATCTTCTCCTCTTCTGCGAGAATCGCATTACACTATGATCACACTCCAATCACTCTGATCAAACTCAGATGAGAGCATATACGGTCGTCTGCTCCTAGCTTAAGCCCTACCGCCGTAAGTTGTTGGACCGTCACATTCTGACCAGTTCAATGACCATTTCCACATTTATTTTCTTATTATATATGATTTCCCATCCAGGTGAAAATAGTTTCCTTGAGACCTTTCTGAGCTCATACAGACCATACATTATGTAATCCCGTGTTATACTAAGCACACTGCCAGCCGGGACAAAAATATTTAATAAATAACCCATAGTCCCCTGTATGTAACGAGTGGGCGAATCTGGACTTTCTCCAACGAACCTGTCTACACCGACCAATTCTAGAACTACCGTTAAGTGTAAAATATCAGCTCTGCTCATTGCTCACAGGACGCTGATCTTGTGTTTGCTTTATTAGCTCGTTTTCTGTTCCCACTCTTAGATGACACAGTAATGATGTGGTGACTGAAACAGGTCAAAAAGGATCAAGAATTTCAACTCTTCAAACTAAGAGACACACACAAAAAAAGTATTATCACAAGTATTAATGATATTATTATTACCCATAATAATGAGCATGGACCCGCAGGCGGGCAGTTGTAGTGGACAGCATTAAGGATCCATTGACACTCCACTCCGTTGGATAGGGGATAACTTCCAGATCTCTTGGGTCCAAGCAATAGGACCCCCATCAGTCTTGAGATCCAGTGCTGAAAAGAGCCTCATGTGAATGGAGAGAAGGTTTATCATCTGCATTCATTTTTATGGTAGTGCCAAAGACCAGATGAGCGTAGAGCTCTGCAATCTCCAGCAGGTCTTCTTAAAGAGATTTTGCGGGAACCTTATATTTTTTCCTATTCTGCTAAGAACTGACAGGCAAGTAGTTTCTAACATCGATTCTGCTGCTTCACATCAACAGAGCAGCTCTTCGTCTTCCGGGCTGCTCTGTCGATGGGGAGTGACTGCTAACATAATGCTGATTGTCAGCCAGCTTCCTGCAGTTATGGAGGGAGGAGCCTGCTGTCAATCAGCATTACAGTGTGCAACTACCCACCTGTTAGTTCTTAGGCTCATAATTAAAAAAAATATATATATACATATATAGTCTTGGGTAACCCAAGACATCTCTTATGATGTGGCCCAGAGACACCCCTGTCTTAAAGTGTATGGTCAGGTTCGGACACTGTTACTGATTGGGGGTACTAATAGTGCACATGTTAGGAGATGATGGCTATCCTGCCCACGTTCCACCCTTGAAGAAACAAGTTTATTGTTTTAATATGTTATGTGATGCAATGTGAACTGTAATGAGTCGCTCAGTTACTTAGTACCAGGGCAATGGGGTACTCGGCACTGAGCCCATGGAAATCTATGGGAGTTGTCACTGGTAGCGGTGGCTCGGTCCGTGGCCCTGGGCGCTCATACAATGGGGGATATTTACAGGGGAATTTGTAATAGTTCGTGACGCCACCTGTGGTATCTGGTTAGTTGGACCAGCGCTGCTATAAGGACTTTCACAGGGGATGTTATGGGGCAGCAAGATGGTGGGTCTCCCACAGGTGAGACTGGTCCCTGGAAGTCTATGGTGAAGATGATGCAGGGTGTAGTAAGAATTCAGTCACACACAATGCAGCTTCTTTTCATACCTTTTACTGGTAGATGGTTCAAGAAGATCCTGGGAGCTGGTCGGGGTGGAGAGTGCACATTCGGGTAACAGCTGAGCAGGTTAGAGGCCTCCTTTACTTCCAGATACATGTGAGTCCAACTTGCGTGAAGCGAAGTTAACTCTGAAACTCCAGCTTTCTCTATAGCTGTACTGCCCGGCCAACGTTGTGGTGGAGCCTTCTAAGTGATGAAACTAAGTCCTTACTTTTGTCGTGCACTTGACTCAAAGTCCCTGTTCCACCTGACTCCGGTTACGTATTGACACTTAGGGCTGCTCTCTGCGACCTGTAGTCCAGATGCCTCCGGTTTTCTTGTTACTAAGCTTGAAACTGTAGCAACGCTTCGGACCCTGGTGTCCGGCAATTTAGTGCAAGTAATCCAATACCTGTAGCACTTCTATATCTTCTCCACTGCGCCCTTCGCCCTGCTTCACGCTCTTAACATAAGCACTTGTAGAATACAATGGCGAGGTCAGCTTTCTCTAGGACTCGCTGAGCAGCCCTCAGTATACTCTAAGTCCCGACTGGACTGACACTGAGCTGATCCGTCCAAAGACAGGAAAACAGATTCCACTACTCTCCCTCCTAGGTTGGCTGACTGACTAACCACCTAAGCTACGTGTCACTCCCTCCTATATCTCAGATGGGTGTGTCTGAAAGAGTGAGTGACAGTGAATGAATATCAAGCGTTGCTGTTACCTTCCTGTGCACTCTCCTGGATTTTTATGTGTGCCTGCGTAGCTGGGCTACACATCCCCCCTTGGTAAAACACAGCACTCCCGGACTGTAAAAGAGAAAAAGAAAACATTTTTGTTTTGCATTAAACAATAACATTATAACTCTTCCCATCCGGGAGGTACGACTTCTTGAACGTTACAATTTGTACAATGAAGAATACAAAAGTATCAAAATATCAAGACATGCTCATAAATACAGGATACTTGTGGAGGACCCGCACCAAAAACCTCCCACGTGGGTCCTGGGTGGGCTGCAGGACTTCTGACTGCAGACCTCACTCTAGGCCACACCATACGGGTTTTTCTTCAGAGGTAGATAGTAGTAGTGGTTTCATGTAAAACCAAGATAATGCACCGAAGCGCAACTATTTACAAGACAAGTTCTTGGGCTGGCACAGTCCACAGCCTCTCAGTCCATTGGCATGGTTAGATACATATATACATTTTAGAAATCCACATTATAATTTAACTTTCACTTTAACTTTTACTTTACCCAACCAGGGTATACTATGCAACTATGCAATCAACATATTACTTTTTAACTTTTCAAATTCTCTTCCTTTGTACCCAGCGGGTATTCTACTCAATATGTAAACACTATACATACACAGTAATAAAGTGCAAAAATGGCAATTATTTCTTCAAAACTTTTTACAATTTCTAGAATGCGGTAAACCCCTGTCTGGGTCCTACCGGTCTTCACTTTTACAAACTTTCAATGACGTCTTCCGCTCCTGGGGCTGGAACGACGCGATGCTCTTTGGATCCCATAACAAATAAGTCATGGCCCGATATCAGTGTTTGCGTGGCCACAGTCCTTGTGCGAACCACCAGGGACGCAACGGGTGTTTCAGGCAAATATTGGCTTCTCATTAAAGATGCAGGCTTAGGCTGCGATTTAACTGTGGTCGCATCATCCGGTTGCGATACAGAATGAGTTGCAGTTTGCGTTGCGGGATACTTTGTTGATTGCGATGCAGGGGGCGATGCCGGGTAGGTCACCTGTTGCGATGTAGAGCAAGTCGCAGATTGCGATTTAGGGGGCGATGCCGGGGCACGGCCTGGTGCGGTGGGAGCTCTGAACTGGGACGCTTCGGTACCGGCGTCGGGGACGGGGTCACTAACGATGGAGACGTTCAGGGCATACCACCCTTGAAACCCCAGTGACGGGTGTAGCTCACAATGTCCCCATTAATCAGGTCCCTCCCAGGATGACCGATGGGCAGGTGGGATTCTACGTCCCTGCGGCTTACAAAGACCCCTGCGAAGAGGCCTGGCTCGCGGATGAAGCCCCAGCCCTTGCGGAGCTGGAACTCGGTGACGCACCCCTGCCGCCGCTGTTCCCGTAGGGTACCTTTATCCCGGCGGACGGTCTCCTTGTCAGCTATGAATTCCTCATGCTGCTTCTGTCGGGACCGCTGGATGTCTCTTTCTTTCTCCTGCTGTTGGCGTCGCTGCTCCTCTTCACGACGGCGCCACTCACTTTCCCACTGAACAGCATAGGTGACATCATCTAATCGCTCCATCTCGTCCCAGTCGACTTCCGGCAATGATGGCTGGGACCCCTCCGGTGACCTCACCGGGGAGCGGTGCTCCGCTGTGGTCTCCTGGCCTGACTGGCACTCCGGTCCGGGCAATACCTCCTCAGCCTCCTTCTCCTCCACCTCCGCATCGGTGGGAACAGGTACAGCACTTTCGGCGGTAACCTCCGGTCGTCCCTCAGCCTTCTTCAGCAGCGATTTCAGGAATTCAGAAGACAGCCCTTGGCTTGTAGGAGAGAACACTGCGTCCCACAGCAGCCGCTGTGTTTGGGTGCGCCAGTGTCTCCCCGTCTCCTGTAGATCAGCACGACCCTGGAGCTTCCTTCTTAGCTCCTCATTCTCCTTCCGCAGCTCCATCATGGCGGGGTCGGTGTCCCTATCTGGGGACAGCTCCGGCACAGGTAGGAAATCTTCCGGTCCTCGGCACAGATTCTCCTGTCCTTCCGCCATCTCGTCCCAGGCCAGAGTGTAGTTTCCATCAGGAACGATCTGGTCTCTTCCGTGGAGGCGGGATTTGCATCTCCTCCTCTTCGCATAGAGGATGAAGAGGAGGCGGATTTCTTTAGCAGTGGGGCAGGACCGCACATTATAGTAGCATTTGGAGAGGGCGGCCATAACTTTCGCGCCACAGGGGGGGTACACGCCCACGAATGCACGCCCACCTTCTTCACCAGCGCCTCAGGGCGCCAATATGGCGGCAAAATGGCGGAATTTGGCGCCAAAAGCAGCAAACAGTCTTTTCCACCAAACAGTTCTATATAGGCACACAGGACTCACAATTGCAAGCTTTCGTATCCTGTTCGTGACGCCAAAGATGAGTCGCTCAGTTACTTAGTACCAGGGCAATGGGGTACTCGGCACCGAGCCCATGGAAATCTATGGGAGTTGTCACTGGTAGCGGTGGCTCGGTCCGTGGCCCTGGGCGCTCATACAATGGGGGATATTTACAGGGGAATTTGTAATAGTTCGTGACGCCACCTGTGGTATCTGGTTAGTTGGACCAGCGCTGCTATAAGGACTTTCACAGGGGATGTTATGGGGCAGCAAGATGGTGGGTCTCCCACAGGTGAGACTGGTCCCTGGAAGTCTATGGTGAAGATGATGCAGGGTGTAGTAAGAATTCAGTCACACACAATGCAGCTTCTTTTCATACCTTTTACTGGTAGATGGTTCAAGAAGATCCCGGGGAGCTGGTCGGGGTGGAGAGTGCACATTCGGGTAACAGCTGAGCAGGTTAGAGGCCTCCTTTACTTCCAGATACATGTGAGTCCAACTTGCGTGAAGCGAAGTTAACTCTGAAACTCCAGCTTTCTCTATAGCTGTACTGCCCGGCTAACGTTGTGGTGGAGCCTTCTAAGTGATGAAACTAAGTCCTTACTTTTGTCGTGCACTTGACTCAAAGTCCCTGTTCCACCTGACTCCGGTTACGTATTGACACTTAGGGCTGCTCTCTGCGACCTGTAGTCCAGATGCCTCCGGTTTTCTTGTTACTAAGCTTGAAACTGTAGCAACGCTTCGGACCCGGTGTCCGGCAATTTAGTGCAAGTAATCCAATACCTGTAGCACTTCTATATCTTCTCCACTGCGCCCTTCGCCCTGCTTCACGCTCTTAACATAAGCACTTGTAGAATACAATGGCGAGGTCAGCTTTCTCTAGGACTCGCTGAGCAGCCCTCAGTATACTCTAAGTCCCGACTGGACTGACACTGAGCTGATCCGTCCAAAGACAGGAAAACAGATTCCACTACTCTCCCTCCTAGGTTGGCTGACTGACTAACCACCTAAGCTACGTGTCACTCCCTCCTATATCTCAGATGGGTGTGTCTGAAAGAGTGAGTGACAGTGAATGAATATCAAGCGTTGCTGTTACCTTCCTGTGCACTCTCCTGGATTTTTATGTGTGCCTGCGTAGCTGGGCTACACATTAATGTATAGTATGAATTAAGATGTGTGTTAACTGTGTTAGTGGGAGTGGTAAAGTGTGTAGTTTGACATTAGGGAAAGAGAGAGTTAATGTTAAGGTACTATCACACTAAGCGAGATCGCTAAAGCGTCAGCGATTTCATGATGCAGTAGCGATCTCGTTAGCGACGTCGCTGTGTGTGACATGTAGCGGCGATGTGGCCCCCGCTGCGATGTCGCTGATCGTTCATGAATGTTCTGAGCCGTTTTTTGGTCGTTGGTGTCCCGCTGGTGAGCCTGAATCGCTGAGTGTGACACCCTTTATGAACAACTTTACCAGCGGCGCAGGCGGGACTAGGTTTTCCCAACGACCGCAGAGGTCGTTATACAGATCGCTGATCTCTGATGAGATCTTTGTGTTTGGAAGCTAACTAGCGACCACATAGCGATCGCACCAACGATCTCGCCAGGTCGTGTCGTTGTCGTGATCGCTGGTGCGATCGCTAAGTGTGACAGTGCCTTTAGGGATTAGGGAAAGTGACTTACAACCAGCAGCTGGAATATTCAGGGTCTCAACACCTCGACCTTTGGATGTAAAACAAATGACCCTGACTTTATACAAAGACTGAAAAATATAGACATCCAGATCCTCCTGGAAACATGGACCAGAGCCGAAAACGAATCCCGGGTGCCCATCGGATACAGGGAAATCTCTGTCCCTGCCCTGAAAAATAAAAACATCAAACAGGGCCGGAGCTCAGGAGGAATACTGATCTGGTATAAAGATGAGCTCCACCAATACATCAAACCGGTGAAGAGAGGAGGCAGCCACATATGGATCAGGATCAGCAGCTCCATCCTCACCTCTCAGTCTGATGTCCACCTCTGTGCCACCTATATACCACCGCCAGAGTCCCCCTACTTCAATCCAGAGAGCTTCGAGATCTTACAAAGAGAAGCCGCCCACTATCAGGCCCTGGGCAAAGTTTTCATCTTTGGGGACCTCAATGCAAGAACAGGGAGAGAAAACGACTTCCTGACCACGGATGGGAACATCTACATATTTGGAGCAGAGAATGACGGCCAAGATTCAGTACACACAGAGAGAAACAGCTATGACAGTACAGTCAACAAAAGTGGTAAAAATCTCCTGAACGTATGTAGAAGTTTAGGACTTCATATTCTTAATGGACGTACCAAAGGAGACTCTTTGGGGAGGTATACATTAAACTCCCATGTAGGGAGGAGTGTAGTAGATTATGCCATTACAGACATGAACCGGGCAAATATCAGCGCCTTCATAGTCACCCCACAAACGCACCTGTCAGACCACAGCCAACTTCTTCTGTACTTGAAATCTACAGAGAAACCACCCACTCAAAAGCCACAGCATAGCGGCCTCTTCAACCGGCCTCCATCCTATAAATGGTCCAAAACGTCGGCATTAAAGTATAAAGAGGCTCTCAGCAGACCTGAAATACAGCGGATGCTCCACCACTTCTACAACCACGAGTACCAGCCTAACCCAAAGGGAGTGAGTCAAGCTACAAAAGACCTCAACAATATATTCTATGCAATGGCCAGACTGTCCGACCTTAAAAAAGTCGACTACAAGAGACCAAAAGAAAAACAGATCAATGGTTGGTTTGACAGAGAATGTAAAGCCGTACGGAAGACCCTGAGAACAGCCTCAAACAAGAAACATAGAGACCCCAATCACCCTGGTCTGAGAGAAGCCTATGAAACCATACAAAGGCAGTACAAAACCATCCTCAGGAGGAAGAAGCAGAGTTACATCTCTACCAAGCTTAACCAACTCCAAGATGCTCTTCAAGACAATTCCTTCTGGGAACTATGGAACCACATGGGCACAAAAGACAAGAAAAACAACATCCATATCCAAAATGGCAACATCTGGCTCCAGTACTTCAGAGATCTCTATAAAGACATCCCAAAGGAAGAACTAAACCAAGAACAGGAAAACATAATGGCAAAACTAAAAGCAATGGAGGAAAAAGTAAAAAATTTCCAAAACCCTGTGGATACACCTATTATATTACAGGAAGTAGCAGAGAGAATCCCTTCCATAAGATGTAGAAAAGCCGGTGGCCTGGATGGAATCCTACCAGAAATGCTGAAGTACAGCCCACCAGAAATACAGGCTGCAATAGTTAAACTCTTCAATATTGTGCTAAGTGCCGGCTACTTCCCTCGTACCTGGAACCAAGGCCTCATCACACCCATCCACAAGAATGGGGACAGGTATGACCCAGCCAACTACAGAGGCATATGTGTCAGCAGCAACCTGGGGAAACTGTTCAACAGCATCCTGAACAAGAGGATCCTCAGTTTCCTCACCGAACATAACGTCCTCAGCAAGAGCCAAGCAGGGTTCATGCCAAACCACCGCACCACTGACCACATCTATACCCGGGCTTATTCCTGAAACTGCTGGAGAGCGGAATAGGAGGAAAGACCTACGATGTTATCAAAAGCTCCTACACCGAGAACCTCTGCAGTGTGAGTGTGAACGGTAAAAGAACGGCTTATTTCCAGCAGAGCCGTGGAGTCAGACAAGGCTGCAGTTTAAGTCCAACGCTCTTCAACATTTACATCAACGAGCTGGCTACCGCTCTGGAATCTTCCACAGCACCAGGTCCCACCCTCCACGACACCCAGGTGAAATTCCTGCTGTATGCAGATGACCTGCTGCTTCTGTCACCAACCGAGAAAGGCCTCCAAGACAACCTGAAAATCTTAGAGAAATTCAGCTCCACCTGGGCACTACCGGTCAACCTAAAGAAAACCAACATCATGGTGTTCCAGAGGAGAAAGAGAAAATTAGACCAGCACCCTTCATTTGTCCTCAACAACTGCGCCCTTACAGGAACAGACAAATATACCTACCTGGGCCTAGAGATTCACCGGTCAGGAAGCTTCAAACAAGCCATAGAGACCCTGAAAGACAAGGCATGCAAAACCTTCTATGGCATCCGAAGGAAACTCTACCATCTGAAACCACCAGTGAGGGTCTGGTTAAAAATCTTCGACTCTGTCATCGCCCCAATCCTCCTGTATGGCAGTGAAGTCTGGGGTCCTCACACCTACCCAGACTGGTCAAGGTGGGATTCCAGCCCAACAGAAATATTCCACCTGGAATTCTGCAAGCACCTTCTCCAAGTCCACCGGAGCACCTCCAATAGTGCCTGCCGGGCAGAGCTGGGCAGATTCCCTCTACACCTAACGGTTCTAAAGAGGGCACTGTCATTCCGGGCTCACCTACATAGGAGCAATCCAAGCTCCCATCACCATAAAGCCCTGACACACGTAGGTGAAACAGAAAAACTAGGACCCTCGGAACAGCCCACCCAAACCCAACCTGACCAGAACACCAATCACAACAACCTGACAAAAGCCGAAATCAGGAAGATGGTAGACGAAGGCCAGGAAAGGTATGTCAGTGACTGGAAGAACGACATCATCAGCTTCCAGAAACTGACCATGTACCGGAGTCTACAGAGAGACTACAGACTGGCCCCATACCTGGAGAAACTCCCGGACCCCAGAGACCACAAGATCCTGAGCCGGTATAGACTCAGTGCCCACAGTCTGGCCATCGAATCCGGCCGACACAGGCAGAGCTACAAGCCCAGGGAGGAAAGACTATGCCAACACTGTGACCAGGAGGCCATAGAGGACGAAACCCACTTCCTGCTACACTGCTCCAAATACTCAGCAGTGAGGGACACTCACTTCAGGAGACTCTCACATCTCTTCCCGGATTTCATCACCATGAAGGAGGAAGAGAAAACATATATCTTGCTGGGGGAAGAAGAGAGAGCAGCGGAGATAGCAGCGCGGTATGTGAGCGAATGTCATAGACTGCGAGAAAGAGAACTATGATATGCCATGGACTTCTATAGCCCCCACCCCGGATCTGCCCCCATCACCCCTCCCTATGCCATGGACTTCTATAGCCCCCACCGCAGACCTGCGCCCCCATCACCCCTCCCCATGCCATGGACTTTCATAGCCCCTAACCTAGATCTGCCCCTACTCAACATCCCTATCCCTATTCCCCTTTTGTACACTTGCTTTGGCAAAACTAATGTGTATTTAGTCCTGCCAATAAAGCTTCTTTGAATTGAATTGAATTGACTGTTTCCTATCAGGAAGGCAGATTGGGTTTGGAATGCATAGCAAAAGGACCTAAGGTCCAATGTGAGCAGTGCCACATTCTGGGTGTCCCTGAGGTAAGAGGAGACCAAAGTAAAGGGATAGCGAGATTGGGAGCAGATGACTAAGAGACAATGACCCATAAGACACGGGTTCTGGGAGAGGACAACTAACCACAAGACGAAGAGTTTATAACTCTTTAAAGTAACAAGCCTAAACAGGACTGAGTACATGACACGAGTAAAGTGTCCCGGATGGGAGCTCCAGAGGAGAGGAGATAAGTACTGGCCATACTGCCACCCTAAGAGGAAAAAAGACGCGGAACTGCGGGACGAGTACGTGACTCTTGCTAAGCAGGACTGTAGTGTTAAAGCTGGGTTGTGGTGAAGTAGCGAGAAACAGTGGAAGCAGAGGAGCAGTAGAAAGATTAAAAGAGAAAACTTGAAGATAGAGAACAATAGAGAAAAGAAGGAAGGAAATTGTGTGGAAAATGCTTCGAGTTGTAAAAGAAGACGGTGTACCCGCTGTCTCTTGTGTATATTCCCTACCAGTTTCCCGTTTAGTAAAGAGTTTATTTTTGAATGCTGGTCTCCCTTATTGAACTGTGCAACATCTGATCCTGGCACACCAGCAACATCGGTTACATGTGGCCTCCACGGGCATAGCGCCCTCACAGCACAAGTCCACACACCCAGACAGGACCCCCACTATAAAGTAATATGCACATCGGTTACATGTGGCCTCCACGTGCATAGCGCCCTCACAGCACAAGTCCACACACCCAGCCAGGACCCCCACAATAATGTAATGTTCCGGGACTAAAGTGACCAGTACCTCACCCATGTCTACCACCCCACGCCACGTTACATACGTTGAACACTTTTATCATGTGGGCCACTATGGGGGCACTCTCTGTTTCTTGCAGCAGTAGGTGACTAATTAAAGGCGGTAGTAGGATGGGAGGTTTGTGTAGAGGAAATATTGGGAAAATAGTTGGTAAAACAAAGATATACTGTAATCACATTCAGGCAGCAATGAGTTGTGATGAGTTGTGACCTGGAGAAGACGTCATAGCAGCCTGGAACAGAAGGAGAAGAAAAGAAAAATTAACTAAATGGTTCAGAGAAGTCGTTACCAGTGGGTTACATTGTCCTATCTTCATGGTGTCAGTATACCGGGAACTAGGGCAGCACTGTGTCGTCACTGTATGGTGATATTTTTGGTTATGTCAGTCTTTTGGTAGTTTTATGCTGTCATGGAGTGCAAATATCATTTTGTCCTTGCATAATACCTAACTAAATATACTGTAGACACTGCATTGCTACAGTGATAAAACTATATCTAGTCTTCCTGTGAATTCTGCCATAGACTCATCATTCAGCAGCAATCATCCCGGCTGCTAATCTTGGTTGCCTCCCTTGTCTGCTGTAAGTCATAGTACATGGAGAACTCCTCTGTAAATGTCGCAGTAATCGCCACTGACAGCTATGAAAACTGATGTGATGACAGCGATCCTCTGTAATCCTTAGAAAGAAAAACAGGGACCACCTCTAATGCAAACGTCGTCGTTCGGGTTTTATTACCTATATATAGCATGAGCCGTATTTGTCACTTAGGGGGGTGTACACTTTTGCAATCATTTATTAGTACTGCAATCTATTAAATATAAAAAAGCTGATTTGTAATAATTTTAGTTAAAAAAAATCACCTTTTTGTGTATTCAGCTCCTATGCAGACGAAAGGGTATGCAAAAGTAAAGTTAGATCCTACATTTTTGGTTATGCAGCTCTATAAACCTAGACTAGTGGAAAGGAAGAGCGGAGAACTTGCCCATGTCAACATCAGATCTGTAACAATGAATGAAGTCATGGGCATCTATTCCACTAGTGGATGTTGATACATCTCCTACATTGGTGATACATAGGTCTGCACGGGAGCTGTGTACACAGAACGGTAGGATCTAACCACACATGAAGTATTCTTTGTAATCTGTAACTATGGGGCATTTTCCTTCGCATTACTCTTAATACCTTTCTACTGTTGTTTGTTCAGGGTATTTGCATTTTTTATGTGTTTTTTTAAGCGGGTTTTTGTCGAGGAAAAAAAGTGCTGGCTGTCAAAGTGAATGAGACTTCTGCAGTCTCATGCACGCGTTGCTTATTTTTTCATTTGTGCACAATGTCAATTCCTTCAGTGTTTTTGCAGCATTTTTCCCCTATTCTAATAAATGAATGGGAAAAATGCCCAAAGCTGCATCAAAAATGCACCAAAAAAAGTGGCAAAATCGCATATTTTAAGCAGCGTTTTTCCTGCCAATACTCCAGTATTTGCCGCTGTGTGCATTCAGAAACACATCGATCTTCCATAGCTGCCAACGGTCCTGAATTTGCACAGAACGTCCTTCTTTTTTCAGAAACAATTCCTAGCAAATACTGGGCGGTCCCAACCCTGAAAAGGGCAGGTGGTATGTAATCTTGGGTGGAATAGAGGAGTTCCCACGTGGAACAGGGGGTTCCCGTTCTTGGCCAGGACTGACCCTACAGCCCGAATATTGGTATGTATGGTCTGAACAGGAGCTGTGTCCATAAACCGGTAGAACCAGACTAAACGGAGGGTTTGTTATTAGCTTGTAGTCTGTAACATAGGTGTGCAACTATGGCTTTTCCGCTACACTGGTTTAGAGAGTTCCCCCTCAAGTTCTGCATAGGAGCTGTACACATAAAACGGTGGGATCAGATAACATAGAATTTGGTTTTACGTGTAGAATAAGTGAGAAAAAAGTGTAGAGATGAGCGAACAGATCCTAAATAGTGATGAGTGAACGTGCTGGGATAAGGTGTTATCTGAGCATGCTCGGGGCTAGCCGAGTGTTTTCCGCGTGCTCGAAAATATGTTCGAGTCCCCGCGGCTGCATGTCTCGTGGCTGTTTGACATACCTAACATATAGACAATTCCTGATGTATTGCATCTGTCGACCAGCCGTGAGACATGCAGCCGCGGGGACTCCAACATATTTTTCGAGCACGCGGAAAACACTCGGTTAGCCCCGAGCATGCTCAGATAACACCTTATAAGAAAACGTTCGCTCATCACTAATTCTAAATTAATCAAATTGCTTTCGAATTTCTCAACATTTGCGGATTCAGAAGATTCCAAATTTTGGGTGATTTGCTTCTCTCGGTTCCAACTAAATGGTGGCCGCCTATTTGGCTGAATTTTAAAGAGCCGATCACTGAGTCCTTTACCTTAGGTTTTTATGCTTTGGGGGATTGAGAACATGAAAAACAAAAAAGGTTGCAAAAATCTACACAGCCCTGAGCTGTATAAACTGTGCTTTGCGTTAATAATAATGTGATGGTTTCCTTACGGAGCTGTACAGACTCGGCTCTGCTCCTTTATGTGATGACCGCCTGAATGCACCAAACGCGGGGTGACCGATGCTGTCCACGTCCAGGGAGGCACAGTTTCGGGATGTATTACTGCTAACAGGATGACATCAGGCCTGGTCAGTGAAGAAATCCTGACAATTACCATGGGGCTGTGATAAAAACTAGTGGCTTCCATATGGTCATCAAACTGCAACACATGGATGTATTACTTTCGTCTCTGCCCCACTGAAATGAAAAACTTCAGCAAATAATGTCAAAAACATGACCTCATGGCAGATTTCATTTACTCAACCTGGTGAACTCCCGCTAACCTGAGATATGTTCTAGATCTAGGGGGCTGATACTCTACACAAAACACGTGAAGGATAGCCGGCGTAGAGCGGGTTCCCCGCCACTTATCATCGGCCTTAATGAATTGTTCAGCAGCTTCAAAGACCGGGGAGGAAGTGGCTCTTTTGACAAAGTAATGATTTACTTTGAAGATGTCGCACTTCCCAAGGTATGGCCTGTCTCATCCAAGAAAGAAGAGTTTACCGTGATGGCTTGGTAACCTCGGTATAGCATAGACGGGCGAGCGGGCGAGCGACTGCTCCGATAGAAAAGTCACTTACCAACCCTTATCTACTGTTCCGCGAGAAAAGTCACTTACCAACCAGATCACCGTGAGATTTACAATACGGTTTGCTGCGTGCAGCACTAAGATGCCATAAGGATGCCGGTGATTTTTCATTTTTTTTGCACCTCCGTTTTTCGCTTTTTCCCTCCCCTTCCTCCAAGTGTCGTAACATTTATTCTTCTATTTTTCCTTTGACATAATTTTTTGCAAGACAAGTTGTAGTTTTGAATGACGTTGGTCATTTTTCTATTTAGTGACAATTCCAAGAAAGGTGTAAAAATATTGCAATTTTTTGGGGGGCCGAGAGGGTGGGTCATCTTTACGGTATGTATTGAGCAATACAATTAATTTGGCAGCACGATTCGCCCTGTAAGGCCTCATTCAGACTTCAGTTTTTCTCACTGATGTCTACACCTACTCATGCTACATGTACCAAACAGTATTCTAAATCTCAAGGTCTTCTGGGCTGATAAGTGTCTTTTATCTCTGAGCAGTAGCCCCCCGCCCGTCCATGCTATACAAAGGTTACCAAGCTGAGAAAAATTAATTTTTTTTATCAGAGTTTAGGCCAGATGTCAACAGTTTTTCTTGTATGTGAAAAAGTTTCTCCTTCTTCTCCTTTCTGACAGGCAGTCCCTGAAAATTGGACCGCATCCGAGTACTGTCCAATTTTTTCACGAACCTTTAGGCTGTGGTTCCACGGTCCGGAACCACAGCGCTTTGGACGGAGCGGAAATTCCGCATCGCCCAAAGCCCCGCCCCCTTTCTGACGCGCGCTCATTCCGGATGTGTTCCGGACACCTCCGGAACACATCCGAAAGAACGCAGGGCTGCATAGCCCTGTGTTATTTCCGTTGCGGCGACGCAGCGTCGCCGCAATACACTAGGACATGCTGCGGTCTAAAAAGATGCGCCGCATGTCGGAAACGCAGGTCTTCCGCCTGCGTATTTTTACGCATAGTGGAGACGGGATTTCTTGAAATCCCCTCAACTATGCTGTAACATCTGGACGCTGCGTGTTTGGCGCTGCGCCAACGCACAGCGCCAAACACGCAGCAAATCCGGAGTGTTTCCTTATCGTGGAAACATACCCTTAGACTTGTATTTCCAATTTTGATCCTATCAAATCAAAATCTGGCGGGTCTCCGCTCAGTCCGAGAAAAATCATGGACATCTGACTGGCCCCATATATTCTCACATGTACGAGACCTATCCATTAAAACTACAAATGAGAATACCGGAAGTAAGGCCTTAATATGAGTACGGTGATGCCAAAACTTGCAAAAATTATTTTATATTTTAATTGTTTTATGTGTCCGTTTTCTGAAATCCATAACTTTTTTATTTTTCCGTCGATGGGGCTCTGTGACAATTTTTTTATACTATTTTTAATTACAGTTGTTGGGAAGTGTATCATTCACAAAAATGCCAATTCTGGAGTTTTGATTGTTTTTTGTTTTGTTATGGAATAGATATCTTACTAGTTTGGGCAACAATGCCAAATATGTTAATTCAATTTTGTTTTTTACATTTTGCTAATTTTTTCACATTTGGAGAAAAGAGGAGTAATTTGCAGGGAACCTGCCAGCTGACCTACCCCCTCCAAAGCCCCCCCATGTCTTTATTGAACCCTGTAACTACTTTCTCACTAGCCACTTTTTGCGGCTTATTGATCCCTGAATCTCCATAAAATCAATTATGCAAATTAGTTGTGTGAATAGTCATGGGGGCATTGATTTTCCCGGTCTAATCCTCCCACTAATCAAGTTATCACGCCCCTGAGTGACTTGAGTTGCAAGAGCGACATCAGCACCAGGCTCTTTGCAAATTGCTCGTATGCATGCGACATTCCTCAGTTACACTCAGCTGACGGCTATGTAACACAGCCAGCAGTATGGGGAGAGGAATCAGCTCCTGGAGTCCAGTGAGTGGTCCTATTTGATCAGTAAGTGACATTTTTATATGCAGAATTGAACAAATAATACTAGGACCGCCCACTGGACTCCTAAGCATAGAAAGAGCAGGGATTGATATGAATGGAAGACAATCTAATTCCACAAATCTACGTATATACCAATCTGCTCAGCTTCTCCTGCTCCATGTATCAGGGGGCCGGGGTGCTCGCTGACCGTTGGCTCAGTGGACTCTATTTGTGGACTGTAGCTTTAAGTGACTCGGCCATAACTACCACCCCGTGCCACCCCTTACACCTGATAATGACAGATGTTATAGTTATTAAGAAATTATGATGAACAACCCCTCTGAACTGTACCTGCGCTGGACCCTGCCTGTACAGCGGAGGTTGACTCCCTACTGGTCAGCGGATATGGCGCTCCCGATCCACGATGGCTATCCCTGGGAGGCCCTGATAAACTCCAATCCCAGGGTCAGTATTAATAAGTGGAGACAGAGGGTGGCTAAGTGACAAAAACAGCTACATAATCACTCTGAGATAGCGTTATTCAAACCCTGTCTATCAAAAGGGTGTCAGATAAAGTATGATAGCAAAGAAACAGCCAGTGGGGGGTAAAATAAAGTATGATAGCAAAGAAACAGCCAGAGCGGGGTAAAATAAAGTATGATAGCAAAGAAACAGCCAGAGCGGGGTAAAATAAAGTATGATAGCAAAGAAACAGCCAGAAGGGGGTAAAATAAAGTATGATAGCAAAGAAACTGCCAGAGGGGGGTAAAATAAAGTATGATAGCAAAGAAACAGCCAGAGCGGGGTAAAATAAAGTATGATAGCAAAGAAACAGCCAGAGCGGGGTAAAATAAAGTATGATAGCAAAGAAACAGCCAGAAGGGGGTAAAATAAAGTATGATAGCAAAGAAACAGCCAGAGCGGGGTAAAATAAAGCATGATAGAAAAGAAACAGCCAGAGGGGGTAAAATAAAGCATGATAGCAAACAAACAGCCAGAGGGGGGTGAAATAAAGTATGATAGCAAAGAAACAGCCAGAGGGGGGTAAAATAAAGTATGATAGTAAAGAAACAGCCAGAGGGGGGTAAAATAAAGCATGATAGCAAAGAAACAGCCAGAGGGGGGTACTTATCATTCAGATGTCATGTGACCTCTACGCGTTTCACCACACGGCTCATCAGGAGGTAAGATGGATGTATGCAGTGCACTTTTCAGTATGGTGTTCGTTACTCAATGTTGTTTGTCCCTTTTTAATTGGTATTTCACTAAAAGTTATATTTTATATCAGTCAATATTGTTTTTTTTTTCATGTTAGCTGTATTCAGTTGAGCCTCATATATACAATTTCTCTAGATTTTTTCACTTTGGATTTGAATAAAAAGAATGTGATGTGAACTGAATTTCCTGGCTGATTTTGGTGAGAACTGCTAAGTCCAAATCCTAGCTGCTATTCCTCAAATGCAAAGATGACTAGGACCTCTCTTTACATATCTGTTTAATAAATTCTTTCATTCTTCATGAACTGACCACTTTGGAGCAGCTTTCCTCCGTTAGTGCCGTTCCTCTGCTGCTCCTCCAAGGAAATTATGAATAAATGATTAAAATCTCCTTCTCATAGAGAAAGAGAAAGGGAATTCTAGTGCCACCTATTGGAGGTAGTAATACTAAAAATCAATATCAAACCTTTAAAGGACCTTAATAAATTATTAACCGGATGTTACCAGTTGAGGGAGTTTCCGAGTGCGGCCTGATGTGACATCGTCCAATTATTTGTGCCGGTGTCAGACTGTATAGGGACACATCCCTTTAACTAAGAGAAGAATCATAGAATCATAGAATGGTAGAGTTGGAAGGGACTTCCTGGGCCATCTGGTCCACCCCCCTGCTCAAAGCAGGATTCTCTAAATCATCCCAGACAGATGTATGTTCAGCCTCTGCTTGAAGACTTCCATTGAAGGAGAACTCACCACCTCTCGTGGAAGCCTGTTCCACTCATTGATCACCCTCACTGTCAAAAAGTTTTTTCTAATATCTAATCTGTGTCTCCTCCCATTCAGTTTCATCCCATTGCTTCTAGTGTTTCCGTCTGCAAGAGTAACTCCCACTTTCTTTTTTATTATGTTTCCAGGAGGAATAGCAGAAGAAAAATACAACACAGAGTTCTAGGAAGTCTACAAGTCTCTAGAACTTTTTTGTATGGGGAACATTTTTTTTTTAAATAGAATGAAATGTTAGATAGATAATAGATAGATAGATAGATAGCCAATGAAAACCCAAAAGTCATTATCTCAGTAAATTAGAATACTTTATAACACCAGCTTGAAAAATGATTTTATAATCCGAAATGTCGTTCTACTGAAATGTATGATCAGTAAATGCACTCAATACTTGGTCGGGGCTCCTTTGGCATCAGTTACTGCATCAATGTGGCGTGGCATGGAGGCGATCAGTCTGTGACACTGCTGAGGGGTTATGGAAGCCCAGGTTGCTTTGATAGCAGCCTTCAGCTCGTCTGCATTGTTGGGTCTGGTGTCTCTCATCTTCCTCTTGACAATACTCCATAGATTCTCTATGGGGTTAAGGTCAGGCGAGTTTGCTGCCAATCAAGCACAGTGATACTGTTGTTTGTAAACCAGGTATTTGTACTTTTCGCAGTGTGGACAGGTGCCAAGTCCTGCTGGAGAATGACATTTCCAATTTCAAAAATCTTGTCGGCAGAGGGAAGCATGAAGTGCTCTAAAATGTCCTGGTAGACGGCTGTGCTGACTTTGGTTTTGATAAAACACAGTGGACCTACACCAGCAGATGACATGCTCCCCAAACCATCACTGATTGTGGAAACTTCACACTAGACCTCAAGCAGCTTGGATTGTGGTCTCTCAACTCTTCCTCCAGACTCTGGGACCTTGATTTACAAATGAAATTAAAAATTTACTTTCATCTGAAAACAACACCTTGGACCACTGAGCAACAGTCCAGTTCTTCTTCTCCTTGGCCCAGGTAAGACTCTTCTGGCAGTTGTCTATCGGTCATGAGTGGCTGACACAAGGAATGTGACACTTGTAGCCCATGTCCTGGATACGTCTGTGTGTGGTGGCTCTTGAAGTAATGACTCCAGCAGCAGTCCACTCCTTGTGAATCTCCCCCAAATTTTTGAATGACCTTTTCTTAGCAATTCTTTCAAGGCTGCGGTTATCCCGGTTGCTTGTGCACCTTTTTCTACCACACCTTTTCCTTCAACTCAACTTTCCATTAATATTCTTGGATACAGCACTCTGTGAACAGCCAGCTTCTTTACCAATGACCTTTTGTGGCTTACCCTCCTCGTGGAGTGTGTCAGTGACTGCCTTCTGGACATCTGTCAGGTCAGCAGTCTTCCCCATGATTGTGGAGCCTACGGAAACAGACTAAGGGACCTTTATAAACGCTTAGGAAGCCTTTGTAGGTGATTATTCTTATTTACTGAGATAATGACTTTTGGGTTTTCATTGGCTGTAAGCCATAATCATCAACATTAACAGAAATAAACACGTGAAATAGTTCACTCTGTAATGACTCTATATAATATATGAGTCTCACTTTTTGTATTGAAGAACTGAAATAAAATAACATTTTGATGATGGATAGATATTTCTATGTTTTCACCATTTTGGAGAATGGCACTAAACACATGACTGTATTTTCAGAATTAAAGTATAAAATTCCACAAAACAAAAACAAACCAGAACTCACTACGATGAGGGAAAATATTTTACTACGAAAAACATTTTTTTCAATGTTCTGTGGTTATAAGAAGGAACACAGAAAAAATGCCTGGTATGCTGGTGATGATAGGGCTTATAGACCCCCAACATGGGTTCTGGTCCTGCAGTGCCGCCAATTCCCTGAGCCGCCTGAGCACACACAGAATACTAATAACCATGGGAAGTAATGTGAGCGGGTCCATCCTGGCAGCGTCTGTGGGCACATACAGGATGCCAGCGGCTCCGGCTGCTGCTGAGTCAGTGACAGCTTATTATAGACATTGATGTTGGCTTCATTGAAAGACTCGGTAAAAACAAAATACTGAAGATTCTTCCTGTGGGATTTGGGCTTAGAGAAAATTCTTGAATTGTTGAGTCACTTACGTCTACATAAATTTTGAATAAAATGATAAGAAAAGTAATGTCCGTAGTTTGATGGTGACAGCAAATTTCAGTTGAACAGATGCAAAAAAAAAATAAATAACTCAGTCTCTCTGTCGTACTATCATCTTTTTTCCTTCTTTCTTTATCTATCTCTCTATCTACCTATTTATCTATCTATTATTATTTATCTATCTATCTCATATCTATTATCTATCTATCTATTATCTATCCATCTATCTAAATGAAAATGAAACAAAGTTAATAAAAATATTTTATAAAACTTAAAAAAAAATCTGAAAAATACAAATAAACATATTTGGCATCACTAGGCCCAGCAAGTGTTGTAAAAACCACCCCCATATTTGTTGTTTTTCCATTAATAGCCCAAAATAAGTAATAAATCCGCCTTATATAAACTTCATAATGAAATTAATAATGAGAAACAAACTCGACTCTACTGATGGAAAAATGAAGTTATTGGTCCAGCAATTTTTGGGGTTTTAAGTTTTTTAATTTTCATAAGCAGTAAAACAAAAAGCAAAAAAAAATATATATAACCGTAAATTTGGTATCAACAGAAACTTGTAGAATATAGGTAACATTTTATTTTTGCCGCAAAAATCGAACACCATAAAAAACTAAGCCCAAAAAATTAATAGTGAAATTATTATTATTTTTTTTTATTTGCACCCCATAAATATGTACATTACGTGATAAATTACATCATGCAATTAAAAACTACAGCTTGTTCTGCAAAAATCAAGCCCCATCTGGTGATGTTGATAGGAAAAAGTGAAAGCTTACGGCTCTTGGATAATGAGGATGTAAGAATAAAAGCAAAACAAAAAAAAAAATCTAAAACTGCTGTGGAAGGGGTTAAAAAGTAAAATGCTTTACAGAGTTTATACTCTATGTAGTTTATCAGTAACTATACCACATAAATGTGTGATTTTCTCAATCTGACAGGTGACAGGCGTGCTTCCATGGTTATTACCTAGAAGAACACGTCACTCATATATTAGTTCCACCTGTCACAGCTGCTCCTCTCTTCTACTCGTTTCATTCTAACTGATGCTAGATTTGAGCGTTACATGTGATATTTTTGAGAATTTTCCAAAAATTTCTGATGTGTTCACAACATTCCAGAAAACAGTCAAGGTAAAAGAAAATGATATGGTCCAAGTTTCTTGAGAAATATTACATGGGTGATACAGTTTTTGTTATTTGCTGTGGCTTTTTGTTGGGTACTTTATTACTATATTTGTTCTTTGTTAGGCACCAGGTTAGGACATATAACCCAATTAATACTGCCAGATGAATTGCGTGATCTATTGAAGTGTTGGTCCATAGTATTTATGAATATCCCAAGAACAGTCATCTTTGTACCCCCAGCCTAAAACCAGGTAATTACTACTAAACCTCTTACAGCTATTCCTCACATCTTTCCATCATACATGGGCACAGTGGACTCGGTTGAGAATTCATGTGTTCTCAATGAAGAGACATTTTTGCCATTGCAGTGAGAACCAAAAGATCAAGCATGTTAAAACCCGGCCTTCTGACTTTTAGATTTGCGGATCTCTATAGATGCTATAATAGCCCCACAGCTCCCTATATACATTATGATGTCTCCAAAGATCCCTTTATACAGTATTATTCCCCCCACAGCTCTCCATATACAGTGTGGGAGCCTTCACAGCCCCCTATATACATCCTCAGGATGCAGATACAGTTGAAATCTAGATGGTGGCTGGGCTGTGGCTTCCTCAAGCTGCTGTTTGATACCAGGTTCTCCTGGGCCTCATAGAAGGCCGAGGTCTGCCACTATGGACACCCCTAAAAGAGAGGCCAGGGTTTACAGGAGGTTTCTCCCATTGTCCAGTGGGCCAGTCCAACCATGGTTCAATGGCAACATTAATATTCATTGACTGCCTGATCTGAACCTTGTAAACCTTCTACTACCTGCTGGCATCACAAACACCTTTTCTGATTAGTAGACTCAACCCGACATCATGTGTATGTGTCACATAGCAACAATAACTCATGGTTGGCCTACTAATTAGAAGAGGCAATGGGGATGAGGTTGAATCACATGGCTCTGGTCTGCCAGTACTGAACAACCAACACTTCATCGGACCAAGGCCCTACAGATATTTTTACTCAACTCTACAACCCCTTTTTTCATATGCCATCCACCTTTCTTCGATATTTGTCATTTGAGAAAGTTGGGTCACCACCATACACTAAATACATTAGATGATTGGTCTGTCTTAGAAAAAAACTGCAGGTAATATTTATTTAATGTTTTTGGCCATCTTCAGATCTTGTATTCACCTGGTTTCTTTGATATTCAATAAAAGAGCTTTGGTATGTTCAAGATACACCATTAGACCGAGGACTTAGTTGTCCCAAGCAGGTCAAATGTTTGGTTCCTTTGATAACTAGACCTATTATCTAAATCAGTTGAAGGTAGGAGAATTATAAGTAAAACAAAAGTTACACTTTTTGGATCAGGAAGGACAGCTCACAGAGATATAAATACAGAAGTAAAGACAAGCGCTTCAGTCGTTGTCAACAGGAATCAAGCAGGTTCAACTATGCAGTACCAGGGAGCAAAATAGTTTAGTTGACCCAAAGGTGTAAGAAAATGAGACAGAGTCTGGTATAAAGTATAGTGGAAGTAGGATGAGAGAATTTAGACAAGCCAATGATCAACTGATTATCAATATCTTTTTACAGTCTATAGGAGGAAGTACAATAACCGTAATAGTGAGGTATATCTAGAAATGGTTGTCTGTCGTCCTATGAGCCCAGCCTTCGCTCTGAACTCTAACAATGTAAGAGATGTCATGTGTGCCACTATCCAGACAGTCAAAACTTGATATCTCCTGACAAAGGTCAATTTCTTCTCCTTACAACTACCATTCTTGACACTTCTCCTTCCCTGCCTTTGGCTTGGTTTAGTTTCAAAAGAGTTTGCCAAATGTTGGTTGATCCACTTCCCAGAAACCCCATTTAGTCCTTTCTTTGAGTCTAAACCATGTATATGAGTTTTGCTGATCCTCACTTGGTTGAATACAATTCTGTACTCTGACTTCACCTCAATGTTTATTGATAAGTACGCTATGTATCCCCCAATCACCCACAATTATTTTCTTGGACCCTAGTTAAAATATCCATAGAAATACCACCAGACAGTCTTATACCCAAGTCTTGGGGTCAGAGGAGTTTTAAGACTCAAACAGAAGTTAAGGAGAAAGTAGTCCTTTATTGATGAATTATGAGCTCTTATTGGAGAAAAACCTGGATAATACATAGTCCATAATTTGGAACATTTTGCTTGTCAAATTTTGAAGATAACTGCTGTTACATCTCCATTCCAGGAGCCAGTACCACACTCTTGAGGAAGATGCAAATCCTAACAGTGAAACCACAATTTATGGGATATTTATGGGATAGTCTATCCATATGTTATAAATGTCCCAGATGGTACAACCCCTTTATGTGACACTATCCTGTAAAACATGGGGCTCCACAGTTGATACATGACCAATGATGAGTGCATATATCATCACTTCCAATCAGGATGTATTACAGTGCACCTCCCAAGCTTTTTTGACCTTTCTTTTCTATAGCTCATTGGTCTTGAGCTGATCTATGAGACACAGACTGGTTCTTATGGACTGATACTTGACTTAACCATATGGGAAAGGCTATAAGTCTGAGTCACTATTTAAACTGGCATTGTGCGACAGAGAAAAGAGATCATACTAGATTTGATATTCTTATTTATTTATTTATTACTAGATGGAGGCCCGATGCTATCGCATCGGGAGGGTGGTAATGTCACAATGGGGGCAGGCTTTGCAGTGTTGAGAATCTCTCCCCCCCATGTGCTCACCCACCTATCCAGTCTCTGTTTCCCCATGTGCTGACTTCTCCTGTCTGTGCTCTCTTCTTTGATCTGTCTACCCCATTTGCTATCCCCCTTGTCTGCTGTCTCTCCTTCCTCTGGTGGTACCGCGCAAGAGGCTGGTACCACCAGCAGTTTCCATATTGAGACATCCATCACTTGGGTGTCCCAATATGGCGGTCGGTGGATTTCCGCCACTTAGAATTCTGTGATCCAGACACATCTGGATGGAATAGGATGTGAAGACATTACAAGTATATATTAGATGCTTTGTGTACGTAGCGCTATCTTTACAGACATCATCATCACTGTCCCCATTAGGGCTCACAATCAAGATTTCCCTATCAGTATGTCTTTGGTGTGTGAGAAGACATCAGAGAACGAAGAGGAAACCCATGAAAACACGGGGAGAACGTACAAAGTCCTTGTAGATGTTGTCCTTGGTGGGATTTGAACACAGGACCCCAGAGCTGCAAAACGAAAATGCTAACCACTGAGGCAGCGTCATATCTAAAAAAAAAAATAAGGCCAAATTCAGAATTTTTAGAGAGAAATTAAAGAAAAATGTTAGCCTTATAAATACTTTTCGACAGTAAGGTCTCCAGCCAAGGTTATAACGATCTGATGATGATGGTGATGCGGGTCTTTTTCAAAGTTGATTTAGTTTTGGAAGCATTAATAGACAATGTGTCTCCACTTGGAATTGGATTTTATGAACTCTTGGCTTTATATCCGTATTTTCAACTAAATTGTTGCTTCTTTATTTTTGTGCTCTTCAATTTCTTTCAGTTTGAAGTGAGCAACACAGGGCATCATTGCAGCTTACATAAATCAAAAAGAACCATCGCATTGACAAAACAGAAAAAGAAATGCAAAAAACAGACAGGAAAGTACAAGTGATAAAAAGATTTATTAGCATTTTTTTGGAATACTAGAAAGGAAAACTATATTTCATATTTTGTATAATATTTTTATTTACTTTATATTTTGTTTTTGATCTTATTAGCAGCTCAGCAATTGTTTTTCCCAAACGTCAAAGACTTTGAAAAAAAAATCTGTTAGATCATATTGATATGCCGTGAATAAAATTATCAATCTATCTAGAAATGTGTCTACGTGAACGCTTGTATTTAAGGTTTCCAATTTTTGTGAAAAAAAAAATTTATATATTATGACGACATCCAATAAAAACACTCATCAGGTTGTGATTCAATGAGATCGCTAATCTGCAAAATTTGAAAATTAATTTATACATACAGTAAACACTTTAAATAAAAAAAGCAAAACATCTGTATTGGCATTTTACTGACATCTTGTATGCCCCCCAAAAATGTAATAAAGATTGGGCAAAACATTGTTTGTACCCCCAATATGATACGAATAAAAACTAAAGCTCACCGCGCAAATAAAAAGGGTTTGAGAAAACAGCGACACACACCAATTTCGTTTTTTACAAAGTTCAACATTTTTTTGACCACTAAGATGTGAAAAAAGACGATAAAACTTTGGTATTGCCGGAATTGTTCTAACCTGGAGATCCATATGGCTAAGTCATTTTTACTAAGTAAAAACAAAACCCAGAAAGCAAAAGCAGAATTGCATTTTTACACCATTTTACCGCACATGGAATATTTTTACAATTTTTCAGTACGTTATGTGGTAAAATTAATGGTGTCATTCAAAACTACAACTCGTCACATAAAAAAAAACATGTCTGATGAGACCAAAGTAGAACTTTTTGGGCTAAATGCAAAACGCTATGTGTGGGGGAAAAACTGACACTGCACATCCCCTGAAAATACCATCCTCACCGTCACACAAGGTGGTGGCAGCATCATGCTGTGGGTAGGCTTTTCTACAGCAGGGACCATTATGAATACCACTGCGTGATCTTCTCTGATTGAGCCTGCAGTGGGTGGAGGTGGATTATCTGCAGCGTTTCTGCAGCACTTCCGCTGCATTTCCACATCAAAATTCAAATTTTTTTAAGGTGCATTTTGTTGGCGATTTTGGTAACAATTTCACCCTATTCATTGCAAGAATGAAGACCTCAATGAATTGCTCATAAAGAATTGACACGCTGCGTATTTGAAAATACTCACAGCCGGTCAATTTATCTGTGGAAAATTTCCACAACATGTAGATGATATTTTTAAAATCTCATTAACTTAGCTGGACCTGTATTACTTTGGGATGTTGTGTGCTACAAATCCACATTTAGCCTTAGGCCTCATTCAGAAATCTATTTGTCTTGTACGAGTATCATCCAGGCTTTTTCACAGATAGCAGACGTACCTGCAATATTGAATGTTCATGATTTTTTCCTTGGATCGAACATTCCGGGCAAAGACGCGGAGACATGTCTGATTTTGATCCTGGTGTTGGGTCAAAATAGTCAACGCAAGTCTATTGGCCTGTGAAAAAAATCGAATGTCATCCAACTGTTACATATCAAAAGATCAGACCCTTTTTTTTAACGTACCAAAAAAACTAATGACGCTCAGGCCAAAAATCATTCGTCATATGTGAAAGAAAACCTAACATGTGAATGAATCTTTACTCTTGTGTTTACGTCACTTCCCTTACTGGAGTGAGTTTAACTTTTTTTGGCAACCAATGGGTAATGTTCTGTCCTTGCGGAGAGTGACATGTCAATCCTGACATGCCAAGTTGAGGAGATTTTTTAAGTCGCAATGCTCGTTTGTGAAATATGCAAATTGTCTCTTCAGAGAGTAAGAGGACTATAACTCTAGTGCCACCTATAGGAAGTAGTGACCCTATAAAGGGTATGCCACACTAAACAACATCGCTAACGGGATCGCTAAAAAACGTCACTATTTAGCGATCCCGTTAGCGATGTTGTTGTGTGCGGCATCTGCCAGCGACGAGCTTCCTGCTGTGATCTCGCTCGTCGCTGGAATCGTTCCGGACCCTATTTTCGTCGCTGGCGCCCCGCTGGTAAGTATCTAATCGCTGAGTGTGGCACCTTTTTTAGCGATTTAGCGGTACTTTTGTACCGCTAAAGTCGTTAAGGAGATCGCTAACCGCGATAGCGTCCTAACGACATCGCTAAAATAGGTAGCTACTAGCGATATAGAAACAATCCCGCTAGCGATCTCATTAGTATGCGACGCTAACGAGATCGCTAGCGGGATTGTGTAGTGTGGCAGTACCTTAAGTCAATGTCGACTTGCCACATGACTTAGGATAAAAGCCAAACCAGAATCTGGATTTTATCTTAAGTCATGTGACAAGGCTCACTAAAGAGTCAACATTGACCTAAGTATTGCTACTTCCAATAGGTGGAACTAGAGTTCTACTCTTCTTTCTCTCTGAAGAGACAAATTTTCATAACTTTTTTTTAAAAACTTTTTAAAAGTTGAAATTGAGAAATCCATCTAAATACAATTGGAGTTCTAAACTACGACCACGTTGTGTAAAAAAGAAACAATTGGAGTTCTAAACTATGACCACATTGTGTAAAAAAGAAACAATTGGAGTTCTAAACTACGACCATATTGTGTAAAAGAGAAACAATTGGAGTTCTAAACTATGACCACATTGTGTAAAAGAGAAACAATTGGAGTTCTAAACTACGACCATATTGTGTAAAAGAGAAACAATTGGAGTTCTAAACTACGACCACATTGTGTAAAAGAGAAACAATTGGAGTTCTAAACTACGACCACATTGTGTAAAAGAGAAACAATTGGAGTTCTAAACTATGACCACATTGTGTAAAAGAGAAACAATTGGAGTTCTAAACTAGACCACATTGTGTAAAAAGAAACAATTGGAGTTCTAAACTAAACCACATTGTGCAAAAAGAGAAACAATTGGAGTTCTAAACTATGACCACATTGTGCAAAAGAGAAACAATTGGAGTTCTAAACTATGACCACATTGTGCAAAAAGAAACAATGGAGTTCTAAACTACGCACATTGTGTAAAAGAGAAACAATTGGAGTTCTAAACTACACCAATTGTGAAAAAGAAACAATTGATCTAAACACACCACATTGTGAAAAAGAAACAATTGGTTCTAAACTACACCACATTGTGAAAAGAAACAATGGAGTTCTAACTATGACCACATTGTGTAAAAAAGAAACAATTGAGTTCTAAACTAGACACATGTGAAAAAGAAACAATTGGATTCTAAACTACACCAATTGTGAAAAAGAAACAATTGAGTTCTAAACTACGACCACATTGTGCAAAAAGAAACAATTGAGTTCAACTAGACCACATTGTGTAAAAGAAACAATTGGAGTTCTAAACTACGACCACTTGTGAAAAAAGAAACAATTGGAGTTCTAAACACGACCACATTGTGAAAAGAAACAATTGAGTTCTAAACTATGACCACATTGTGAAAGAAACAATTGAGTTCTAAACTAGACCACATTGTGTAAAAGAAAACATTGGAGTTCTAAACTAACCAATTGTGTAAAAGAAACAATTGGAGTTCAACTACGACCACATTGGCAAAAAAGAAACAATGGAGTCTAAACAGCCAATTGTGAAAAAAAAACAATTGAGTTCAACTGACCACATTGTGTAAAAAGAAACAATTGAGTTCAAACTAGACCACTTGTGTAAAAAAACATGGAGTTCTAAACTGACACATTGTTAAAGAGAAACAATTGGAGTTCTAAACTAACATATTGTGAAAAAGAAACAATTGAGTTCAACTAGACCACATTGTGAAAGAACAATTGAAGTTCTAAACTACGACCACATTTGTAAAAGAACAATTGGAGTTCTAAACTACGACATTGGTAAAAGAAACAATTGAGTTCAACTAACCAATTAAAGAGAAACAATTGAAGTTCAACTGACCACATGTGAAAAAGAACATGAGTTCTAAACTAACACATTGTAAAAGAGAAACAATTGAGTTCTAAACATACCAATTGTGAAAGAACAATTGGTTCTAAACTAGACACATTGTAAAAGAGAACAATGAGTTCTAACTAGACCACTTGTGTAAAAGAGAACATTGAGTTCAACTAGACATTGTGAAAAGAACAATTGATTCTAAACTAGAACTGGAAAAAAAAATTGGAGTTCTAATATAAATTGTAAAGACATTGGATTCTAACATGACCACATGGCAAAAAAAAACAATTGAATTTAAACTAACCACTTGTGTAAAGAGAAACAATTGAGTTCTAAACTACGACCACATTGTGTAAAAGAGAAACAATTGGAGTTCTAAACTACGACCAATTGTGTAAAAAGAAACAATTGGAGTTCTAAACTAGACCAATTGTGAAAAAGAAACAATTGGAGTTCTAAACTACGACCACATTGTGCAAAAAAGAAACAATTGGAGTTCTAAACTATGACCACATTGTGAAAAGAGAAACATTGGAGTTCTAAACTACGACCACATTGTGCAAAAGAGAAACAATTGAGTTCTAAACTAGACCACATTGTGTAAAAAGAAACAATTGGAGTTCTAAACTAGACCACATTGTGTAAAAGAGAAACAATTGGAGTTCTAAACTACGACCACATTGTGCAAAAAGAAACAATTGGAGTTCTAAACTACGACCACATTGTGCAAAAAGAAACAATTGAGTTCTAAACTATGACCACATTGTGCAAAAGAGAAACAATTGGAGTTCTAAACTACGACCAATTGTAAAAGAGAAACAATTGGAGTTCTAAACTATGACCACATTGTGTAAAAAGAAACAATGGAGTTCTAAACTAGACCATAATGTGTAAAAGAAAACAATTGGAGTTCTAAACTATGACCAATTGTGTAAAAAGAAACAATTGGAGTTCTAACTATGACCACATTGTGTAAAAAAGAAACAATTGGAGTTCTAAACTAGACCACATTGTGAAAAAAGAAACAATTGAGTTCTAAACTAGACCACATTGTGTAAAAAAACAATTGGAGTTCTAACTACGACCACATTGTGAAAAGAGAACAATTGAAGTTCTAAACTACGACCAATGTGTAAAAGAAAACAATTGGAGTTCTAAACTACGACCACATTGTGTAAAAGAGAAACAATTGAGTTCTAAACTACGACCACATTGTGCAAAAGAGAAACAATTGGAGTTCTAAACTAGACCACATTGTGTAAAAGAGAAACAATTGGAGTTCTAACTACGACCACATGTGCAAAAGAAACAATTGGAGTTCTAACTAGACCAATTGTGTAAAAGAGAAACAATTGGAGTTCTAAACTAGACCACATTGTGTAAAAAAGAAACAATTGGAGTTCTAAACTATGACCACATTGTGTAAAAAAGAAACAATTGGAGTTCTAAACTAGACCACATTGTGTAAAAAAGAAAAACAATTGGAGTTCTAAACTACGACCACATTGTGCAAAAAAGAAACAATTGGAGTTCTAAACTATGACCACATTGTGCAAAAAGAAACAATTGAAGTTCTAAACTACGACCACATTGTGTAAAAGAGAAACAATTGGAGTTCTAAACTACGACCACATTGTGTAAAAGAGAAACAATTGAGTTCTAACTACGACCACATTGTGCAAAAAGAAACAATTGGAGTTCTAAACTACGACCAATTGTGAAAAAGAAACAATTGAAGTTCTAAACTACGACCACATTGTGCAAAAGAGAAACAATTGAGTTCTAAACTACGACCACATTGTGTAAAAGAGAAACAATTGGAGTTCTAAACTAGACCACATTGTGTAAAAGAGAAACAATTGGAGTTCTAAACTACGACCACATTGTGTAAAAGAGAAACAATTGAGTTCTAAACTACGACCACATTGTGCAAAAAGAAACAATTGAGTTCTAAACTACGACCACATTGTGTAAAAGAGAAACAATTGGAGTTCTAAACTACGACCACATTGTGTAAAAAAGAAACAATTGGAGTTCTAAACTACGACCACATTGTGTCAAAAGAGAAACAATTGGAGTTCTAAACTATGACCACATTGTGTAAAAGAGAAACAATTGAGTTCTAAACTAGACCACATTGTGTAAAAGAGAAACAATTGGAGTTCTAAACTATGACCACATTGTGTAAAAAAGAAACAATTGGAGTTCTAAACTATGACCACATTGTGTAAAAGAGAAACAATTGGAGTTCTAAACTATGACCACATTGTGTAAAAGAGAAACAATTGGAGTTCTAAACTATGACCACATTGTGTAAAAGAGAAACAATTGAAGTTCTAAACTACGACCACATTGTGTAAAAGAGAAACAATTGAGTTCTAAACTACGACCAATTGTGTAAAAGAGAAACAATTGGAGTTCTAAACTACGACCATATTGTGTAAAAGAGAAACAATTGGAGTTCTAAACTACGACCACATTGTGCAAAAAGAAACAATTGGAGTTCTAAACTATGACCACATTGTGCAAAAAGAAACAATTGGAGTTCTAAACTACGACCACATTGTGCAAAAGAGAAACAATTGGAGTTCTAAACTATGACCACATTGTGTAAAAGAGAAACAATTGGAGTTCTAAACTATGACCACATTGTGTAAAAGAGAAACAATTGGAGTTCTAAACTACGACCACATTGTGCAAAAAGAAACAATTGGAGTTCTAAACTACGACCACATTGTGCAAAAAAGAAACAATTGGAGTTCTAAACTATGACCACAATTGTGCAAAAGAGAAACAATTGGAGTTCTAAACTACGACCACATTGTGCAAAAGAGAAACAATTGGAGTTCTAAACTATGACCACATTGTGTAAAAGAGAAACAAATGGAGTTCTAAACTACTGACCATAATGTGTAAAAGAGAAACAATTGGAGTTCTAAACTATGACCATATTGTGTAAAAAAGAAACAATTGGAGTTCTAAACTATGACCACATTGTGTAAAAAAGAAACAATTGGAGTTCTAAACTATGACCACATTGTGTAAAAAAGAAACAATTGGAGTTCTAAACTATGACCACATTGTGTAAAAAGAAACAATTGGAGTTCTAAAGCTACGACCACATTGTGCAAAAGAGAAACAATTGAAGTTCTAAACTACGACCACATTGTGTAAAAAACAAACAATTGAAGTTCTAAACTACGACCACATTGTGTAAAAGAGAAACAATTGGAAGTTCTAAACTACGACCACATTGTGTAAAAAGAAACAATTGGAGTTCTAACTACGACCACATTGTGCAAAAGAGAAACAATTGAGTTCTAAGCTACGACCACATTGTGCAAAAGAGAAACAATTGGAGTTCTAAGCTACGACCAAAATGTGTAAAAGAGAAACAATTGGAGTTCTAAACTATGACCATATTGTGTAAAAAACAAACAATTGAAGTTCTAAACTACGACCACATTGTGTAAAAGAGAAACAATTGGAGTTCTAAGCTACGACCACATTGTGTAAAAGAGAAACAATTGAAGTTCTAAGCTACGACCACATTGTGCAAAAAAGAACCCAAATGACTGTGGTGATGTGGTGCAAAGGAATGGAAACGTGGTGCAAGACTATAATACATTTTAATAATAATATAAATCTGGCACTCAACTTTGAAATTTTTTGAATTTTTATTGTGTCCAAAAAGAATAACAGCAGTCAGCAAAACGTTTCGGTCCACAACCGGACCTTCATCAGTTGCTGTATAACATAAACAATTGGGTAAAGATCATAAATAAAGTATATACAAAAGACTCTAATGTAGTAAAAAATCGGCATAATCATAATATAGAACATAGGAAGAGGGCTTATTTAACACAGTCTTGATTCTAAAGACGAGTGGGGAACATGGAAAAGAAACCGTATCGACATACCGTTTTCAAAAAGCTGTATCAATCATAGAGCCAAATGAAGCAGTTTAGAGAAGATAACCTACAAACAGTTGGTGATATCAGAAAAATATTGTGTACAAAACCACCATGGTGATACCAGGGTCTATGTGAACATACCGCTGAGGTGGAGAGAAATGTTTCAATAACGCAGCTATATAGCTTTTCTTATTTCAAATCGTCAGTGCCCAGGGAGATATTCAAGAGTAACGCCTAAGAAAAGTGGGTAGTTCAATGTTATATTAAAAATGGCATGCGCCAGTATATAGAATAAATCTATAATATAACATACCCCAGGGATATTATGTATTATAGATTTATTCTATATACTGGCGCATGCCATTTTTAATATAACATTGAACTACCCACTTTTCTTAGGCGTTACTCTTGAATATCTCCCTGGGCACTGACGATTTGAAATAAGAAAAGCTATATAGCTGCGTTATTGAAACATTTCTCTCCACCTCAGCGGTATGTTCACATAGACCCTGGTATCACCATGGTGGTTTTGTACACAATATTTTTCTGATATCACCAACTGTTTGTAGGTTATCTTCTCTAAACTGCTTCATTTGGCTCTATGATTGATACAGCTTTTTGAAAACGGTATGTCGATACGGTTTCTTTTCCATGTTCCCCACTCGTCTTTAGAATCAAGACTGTGTTAAATAAGCCCTCTTCCTATGTTCTATATTATGATTATGCCGATTTTTGACTACATTAGAGTCTTTTGTATATACTTTATTTATGATCTTTACCCAATTGTTTATGTTATACAGCAACTGACGAAGGTCCGGTTGTGGACCGAAACGTTTTGCTGACTGCTGTTATTCTTTTTGGACACAATAAAAATTCAAAAAATTTCAAAGTTGAGTGCCAGATTTATATTATTATTGTCATGGTTTTGGAACCTATCTTGGCACCAGTTCTTTATATATATTGCTGTGCACAAGGTTCTTCTTCTGATATAATAAATTTTGGCACACCCCCCCAAAAAAAACAATGCAAAATGTTGTTTACTGCAGCTGGAGTAAAAGCAATAATACAGGACCCCATAACGCCAGCTGTTAATCATCCCAGACAGATATCACAATGCTCTACGGACTGGATGTAATCACCAATCCGACCGATATCAATATCCGATCCTATTATCTGATCCGACCATTACACACGTGTTTCCATGGTGGATCTTTTTGTGATCCTTCTATCTGTACAGTATAATCGACAATTTTCAGATTGTGTTTCTTATATATATAATTCTGCTCCCAGTGAATTCCCCTTCTGGTTACCAGATGGCTTCTGCCCGTCATAAGAGGGGTGGTCTGCTTATGTTTTTCCTAGAAATAAAAAAACAAGGGCCTCACATTGATAAAATGCATATAGCCTTAATTGCACTACATATTTCTAGTCATGCACTCATGCACATACTATTAGACTCACACGAGATACATAAATACACTGGATGCATGTGAAACCTATAGACAAGAACAGAACTGACTTCATGGGCAAATATTGTTACAACAACTGTATTTTAGGTCCGAGAGTGATCCAACAAAACACAATGCTAGTGTATGGGGCCATACACGTGTCCAAAAAAAATTGCTGCATGCACAAGTTTGATCTGATATTAGGATCGCACTCGGTCATGCATATCAATGAGTCTATAGAAACCATCAGACTGCACTCGGATGACATCTGAGTGCAGTCCCGTTTCCATGGACTAACCCAATGGAAAAGATGGATACATTTTTTTCTCCATCCTCTACCCATCCGATAGCATTGGATCGCTCTATGCTCACACTAAGATCATTGAGTGTGATGAGAGTGTTATTTGCATAAATGACCAGATTCTCTCGGCTGAGAAAATCTACGGCTTTCTGCACCACCCCTAAAAGTGATTTCTAGGCAAAAAGCAAAACAACCAAACTAATTGGTTGATACTCACCTGCCTGGATCCAGTGCAGGTCGCTCTATGGTCATCACCGACACAGGAAGTGGAGACTAGAGATCGGCGACAACTCGGGTTCGGCCGAACAGTTACAAAAAGTTCGGGTTCAGGTATCAGAACAGTATTTGACGGTGCTAGCGGATCTCACCGAGGTCACAGCAGTTCAGCCAGGCAGGAAATGCAGCCTCAGAGACCGGAGGTAACCTCTAAGACACCATTGCCGTTCACGGCGGCTGCGCTTGCAGCAGTTCATTCCCCATTGGTTCTCAGCCTGGACGGTCATATGTTGGCACCGTCCAGGTTGAAAACTGTTTATTCCCAGATATGGATTACAGTGTGGGACTGAACGACAGACGGGTGCATCTTGGCACAGTCCAGGTTGAAAACTGTTTATCCCCAGACATGAATTATGGTGACGGACGGGTGAGGGATATTGCTGTTTTTTTTTAGTTTTATTACAGGAGAATGAGGGCTTCGGTGGAATTAGGCATTAGGTGAGTATAACTGTGTTTGTTATTTTTAAATAAAAAAGTAAAACTGTGTTTTGTTTTATTTCTAATAAGGGACTTTATTCTTGCTGTGTCTTTATTTACCATACAACTATAGGATTAGTAATGGAGAGGTGTCTCATAGACACCTCTCCATTACTAAGCCATGGGCTTGATGTCACCTGACAATAGAAAGGTGATATCAACCCCACAAATATTAACCTCACTTGCCACATATACAGGGCAAGTGAGGAGAGCCAGGCATAGCGACAGAATTGGTGCATCTAATAGATGTGCCTTTTCTGTGCAGCTGCGAGCTGCTATTTCTAGGCTGTGGGTACTATCCATTGCCCCTTACCAGCCTGAGAATAAAAGCCCCAAGCTGTCTGCTTTAGAAAGGCTGGTTGTAAAAAAAATGGAATCCCACATCATTTTTTTAAATTATTTTTTTAAATAATTTTAAAAAAACAGTGTAAGAACCCCACTATTCTTGATAACCAGCCTTGTTGAAGTTAACAGCTGAGAGTGTGCTGCCCCCAGTTGTGAGTTTTGTTTGGCTGGTTATCAAAAATACAGGGAAATACACGCCATTTTTATAAAAAATATTTATTTACAGCGCAGGAGCCGGCTAATGAATACACCCATCAGCTGCTCCTGCTTTTGCTGTTATTAGCAGCAGCAGGTGTCAGATGATGGGAGCTGTAGTCCCATCAGCTGACACCAGTGACCGAAGGTAAACTGTATACTTCTGATCACAGCTGAGTGCTCATGCTGTCTTTTGACAGTGTGGGAACGATGGCTCTCTGACTGGCAGGGATGATTTCACCGTCGATCAGAAGCAGTGTTTGCCGCGCTGTCATGCACAGCCGAACCTGAACAGTTGCATGGACTTCCTGGTGAAGTCCATGTTCAGTGTCTGTGCTCTAACAGTAGGTGTACTGTTCTGCATTCGCCTATCTCTAGTGGAAACGTCAACGTTCAGCCAGCTGCTGGACTGCTGATGCTTGTGATTGGCTGCAGTGGTCAAGTGTCTTAAGCTGTACATCATCAGTAACAATATCATTCTCAATGCACCTGACCACTGCAGCCAATCACAGGTCGCAGAGGTCCGGTGGAAGCCCAAACAGTGTCTTCTATCTGTGCAGACTATGGAGCTTCCTGCAGTGGATCCAGGTGGGTGCAGGTAGGTCACAATAAATTATTTTTTTTTAATGTTTTTACAGATCCGAATCTCTGTGGAACTTTGCTTTTCTTGCCAGAAATCCCTGTTAATTACACGGTATATCTTTATCGTCATTAGATCTCTGCTTTTTATATCAAGAGATCCAAATCACATGTGTAGATATGGAACTAAAAAGTAAAATTCTGTCTTCCTACAGCAACTACTAGGGGGAACGAAGGCGTTTACTGCTTATTGTCACAATATTAAGAACATGTCATCTATTAAATTCATGTTTTGACCAAAGTTCCTAGATTTCAAGGGGAAGTTTCCTTAGTTTTCATGTAAAGGTTCATATTTGCAAACGTTCAGGGAAGTTTGTCTAGGACGATTTTGAATGCGCTTTGTGCTCCACCCTTTTTCATGCCATGCCCCACTCCACACCCTCCCACAGCCCCCACAAAGACTATTTCTTTATTTCTTTCCCACAGAAATTGCATTTAGGCCTCTTTCACACATCCGTTTTTTTGTGTCAGGCATGATCCGTCGAATGCCTGAAGGGACGGATCCGGCGCTGAAATGAAAAAACTGATGCAACGGATCATTTTTTTTGCTGGATCCGACCTGAACTTTTGAACCCGGAAAAAGAAGTTTTGCAGCCAGAAAATGCAGGTACGCATGGAGAGAGAGAGAGAGAGACCTTGGTTTCCGGATCAGTCTTTTGACGGATTGCACAAAAAACTGGTCAGGTTCCATACACTTGTATTTTTCCGGCCGCCTGATGCGCCGCTTCAGGCACTATCAGGCGGCTCCGGAAAAAAAAAAAATGTTGCAGTGACCATTTTGTCCGGCCGCCGGAATGTACATTTCCGCCGGATCCGGACAAAAACGGATGCAACGCAACGACATCAGGCGCAATCCGGCACTAATGAAAGTCAATGCTAAAAAAACGCATCCGGTACCGGATCCGTTTTTTTAACAACACGCCGGATCGCGCCTGAAGTCAAAAAACGGATGTGTGAAAGAGGCCTTAGGTGACAAGCCTTGATCTGATGCCAAACTCATCTAGACATTGTGCACAAGAATCCTTCTGAAATGCTGATTTACCGGAGATTTCCCAGCAGACTCCCAAACCTTTCTAGGAATCTGAATGCTTCCCAGAAAAAAAAGGAGAGAATTGACAAGTAAGATTTAGTGGCTGAAAATCTTTGGCCACGATGATTATATCAACATTTAAAGAGAAAAACAGAAAATGTATGAAATTGACCGTGCAAGTAGGGAACAACTTTGCTTAATAATAAAGATGTCTTAAAGGGAACCTGTCATTAGATTAGTGCTGCTCAAACCACTGGCAGCATCAATCAGAGCCTGGCTGAACCATTGCAGCCGTGTATGTTTACGCTGAAACGCTGCAATAATTAACAGTCAACATACTTAGAGGCTTATGTGCCTCGGATGACTCGTCCAAGAGGTAGTTCCCTGGTGCCTCCTCCCCATTCTGCTCTCCTAGACTGACAGGTGTCTTTTATACATACACATAGGTTGAGACCTGTCAGTCATAGGCATTGAGCTGAGAAGAAGCTGCCATGGCTCTACTTTGGCGTAGTCTTCGAAGACACTGTTTTTTCTAAGTATGTTTACTGTGAAACACTGTATATATACATGCACAAGCAGCAATAACACAGCCAGTATCCAACTTATGTTAGCCATGGTTGAGGCAACATTATCTTCAGGACAGTTTCCCTTTAAGACTCACTTACACATAGAGATAATCATCACGTGCTCTTGATTATTGGCCCGTGATCAGCCATTTGGGCCATTAAAGAGATTTACAACTACTATGACAACACCTTCTCGTGCCTATATTTCCACCCAGTAAAATAATAACACTTATAGTCACATCCAGGGCCGGTGCTGTTCCAGCGGTGTCAGCTTTGGCTCTCTTGGGGATTGTGTGTCATTGTTATGTCATACAATCCCTGCAGCCAATCATTGCTGGCTTCCATCTCTCCATCTTTAGTGACCTTACTGAGGGAAGGGGGTTGTTGGCCAAAATCTCGCAATACAAGACACCATTCATCCTCCTTTCAATACAATACAGTTGTCCTGTCCCCCTGAAGAAAACCCCCCAAAGTATGATGTTTCCTCCACCATGCTTCACGGTTGGGACAGTTGTACTCATCCTTCTTTTTCCTTCAAATACAGCAAGTGGTGTTGATACCAAAAAGTTATATTTTGGTCTCATCTGATCACATGATCTTCTCCCATGCCTCTTCTGGATCATCCAGGTGGTCATTGGTGAACTTCAAACAGGCCTAGACATGTGCTGGAGTGAGCAGGGGGATGTTGCGTACCCTGCAGGACTTTAATCCATGATGGTGTAGTGTGTTACTAATGGTAACCTTCGACACTCTGGTCCCAGCTCTCTTCAGGTCATTGACGTGGTCCTCCCGTGTAGTTCTGGGCTGATTCCTGACCTTTCTCAGACCCATCCTAACCCCACGAGATGAGATCTTGCAAGGAGCCCCAGACCGAGGAAGATTGACAGTCATCTTGTGTTTCTTTAATTTTCTAATAATTGTTGCCTTCTCACCAAGCTGCTTGCCTATTGTCCTGTAGCCCATCCCAGCCTTGTGCAGGTCTACAATTTTGTCCCTGGTGTCCTTAGATTTGGTCTTGTCCATGGTGGAGAGGTTGGAGTGTGATTGAGTATGTGAAGAGGTGTATTTTATACAGGTAACAAGTTCAAACAGGTAAATTAATACAGGTAAAGAGTGCAGACTAGGAGAGAGAGAGAGAGACCTTGGTTTCCGGATCAGTCTTTTGACGGATTGCACAAAAAACTGGTCAGGTTCCATACACTTGTAATATTTCCGGCCGCCTGATGCGCCGCTTCAGGCACTATCAGGCGGCTACGGAAAAAAAAAAAAAATGTTGCAGTGACCGTTTTGTCCGGCCGCCGGAATGTACATTTCCGCCGGATCCGCACAAAAACGGATGCAACGCAATGACATCAGGCGCGATCCGGCGCTAATTAAAGTCAATGCTAAAAAAAACGCATCCGGTACCGGATCCGTTTTTTTTAACAACACGCCGGATCGCGCCTGAAGTCAAAAAACGGATGTGTGAAAGAGGCCTTAGGTGACAAGCCTTGATCTGATGCCAAACTCATCTAGACATTGTGCACAAGAATCCTTCTGAAATGCTGATTTACCGGAGATTTCCCAGCAGACTCCCAAACCTTTCTAGGAATCTGAATGCTTCCCAGAAAAAAAAGGAGAGAATTGACAAGTAAGATTTAGTGGCTGAAAATCTTTGGCCACGATGATTATATCAACATTTAAGGAGAAAAATAGTAAATGTATGAAACTGACCGTGCAAGTAGGGAACGACTTTGCTTAATAATAAAGATGTCTTAAAGGGAACCTGTCATTAGATTAGTGCTGCTCAAACCACTGGCAGCATCAATCAGAGCCTGGCTGAACCATTGCAGCCATGTATGTTTTACTCTGAAACGCTGCAATAATTAACAGTCAACATACTTAGAGGCTTATGTGCCTCGGATGACTCGTCCAAGAGGTAGGTCCTTGGTGCCTCCTCCCCATTCTGCTCTCCTAGACTGACAGGTGTCTTTTATACATACACATAGGTTGAGACCTGTCAGTCATAGGCATTGAGCTGAGAAGAAGCTGCCATGGCTCTACTTTGGCGTAGTCTTCGAAGACACTGTTTTTTCTAAGTATGTTTACTATGAAACACTGTATATATACATGCACAAGCAGCAATAACACAGCCAGTATCCAACTTATGTTAGCCATGGTTGAGGCAACATTATCCTCAGGACAGGTTCCTTTTAAGACTCACTTACACATAGAGATAATCATCACGTGCTCTTGATTATTGGCCCGTGATCAGCCATTTGGGCCATTAAAGGGATTTACAACTACTATGACAACACCTTCTCCGTGCCTATATTTCCACCCAGTAAAATAATAACACTTATAGTCACATCCAGGGCCGATGCTGTTCCAGCGGTGTCAGCTTTGGCTCTCTTGGGGATCGTGTGTCATTGTTATGTCAACAATCCCTGCAGCCAATCAATGCTGGTTTCCATCTCTCCATCTTTAGTGACCTTACTGAGGGAAGGGGGTTGTTGGCCAAAATCTCGCAATACAAGACACCATCCATCCTCCTTTCAATACAATACAGTTGTCCTGTCCCCTCTGAAGAAAACTCCCCAAAGTATGATGTTTCCTCCACCATGCTTCACGGTTGGGACAGTTGTACTCATCCTTCTTTTTCCTTCAAACACAGCGAGTGCAGTTGATACCAAAAAGTTCTATTTTGGTCTCATCTGATCACATGATCTTCTCCCATGCCTCTTCTGGATCATCCAGGTGGTCATTGGTGAACTTCAAACAGGCCTAGACATGTGCTGGAGTGAGCAGGGGGATGTTGCGTACCCTGCAGCACTTTAATCCATGATGGTGTAGTGTGTTACTAATGGTAACCTTTGACACTCTGGTCCCAGCACTCTTCAGGTCATTGACGAGGTCCTCCCGTGTAGTTCTGGGCTGATTCCTGACCTTTCTCAGACCCATCCTTACCCCACGAGATGAGATCTTGCAAGGAGCCCCAGACCGAGGAAGATTGACATTCATCTTGTGTTTCTTTCATTTTCTAATAATTGTGGCCTTCTCACCAAGCTGCTTGCCTATTGTCCTGTAGCCCATCCCAGCCTTGTGCAGGTCTACAATTTTGTCCCTGGTGTCCTTAGATTTGGTCTTGTCCATGGTGGAGAGGTTGGAGTGTGATTGAGCATGTGAATAGGTGTATTTTATACAGGTAACAAGTTCAGACAGGTGCAAATAATACAGGTAAAGAGTGCAGAGTAGGAGGCTTCTTAAAGAAAAATTAACAGGTCTTTTAAGAGCCAGAATTCTTGCTTGTTGATAGGTGAGCAAAACACTTATTTCATGCAATAAAATGCAGTTTATTTAAACATGGTACAATGTGATTTTCTGGATTTTATTTTTAGATTCTGTCTCTCACAGTTGAACTGTACCTGCAATAAAAGTTACAGACCTCTCCATTCTCTGTAGGTGCGAAAACTTGCAAAATCGGCAGTGAGTCATATACTTATTTTCCGCACTGTACATCCAAAGGAGGAGAGCAGCCCTCACTTCCTCCACGTGTATGTGATTTGTCTGACAGTGAAAGAGTGAAGCCAGCACTGATTGGTCATATTATTATGTCACACGAGCCCCGGGAGAGCCGGTTCCGACATCACTCTAACCCACAGGCATTGGAAGTGAGAATAAGTGTTTTTATTCAACTGGATGCAAACATATGAATTAAGAAGTGCTTGTCCAGGTAGTGTGTAAGCCTTTTAAATTTTAGACTGAAGGACATCAACTCGTGTAAACACGGGATCTACCGCCAACATGCTTGCTGTTTAGCCGATCCATGTGAACTAGTCCCAAACAACTTGTCTATAGTT
>JARQOD010000006.1:422667069-422700228 GCA_033576555.1 Oophaga sylvatica | reverse complement strand
GAAAGCAAATATCATCTGCAAGTGTGTAAAAAAAGGACCACGCATGCAAGTCCTGGAGCGCCCGGTTTGGCTGTTGGAAGAGAACTGCTACGAACGGGTGCCAAACTGGGGGGTACAGGCAACCGAGTCTGCAGCCTACCTCTCCTTACTGTTTGGACGTTGGGGCCAATCTCTTCTCAGAGCTGCTACCACCCCTTCCTGTTCCTCACGCCATGTGGGGTCTTGGACCTCATCATTTTCCACTACCCTCTTCCAACACCTGTGCTGTTGGGTGGTCTGGCCAGCACCTTGCTCAACAAAAAAATGGCACCTGAGTCTCATCATCATCAGATGCGTTCTGCGGTGTGCTGACCATCGGCACTGGCTCACCCGCCTCTTACATTCAGAGAGACACAGCTGTTGCGCATCACTGCATACTGCCTCTTCTTAAACATTCCAGAATGCTGCTTGGCTGGGCCCCTGTTTCCAGCCAACAGATTTGAGAACAGAAGCAGAGACTCAGCTGGCTCCAGTTCAGAACTCTCTGACTGCCTGGGCAATTTGGCAGGCGGTGAAGAGACAGATGGTTTTCAACAGTGCTGTGGTCCTGTGAGAGGAGGTGGAAGCAATTAAAGTCGAGCATTGGCTGCCATCCAACCAACAACGGCTTCAATTTGTTCTTCCCGCAGCAGAGGGGTACGCTGAGCCCCTACAAAAGTGCGCATAAAGGAACGCTCACGGGGAAAACTGGTGGATGCTGTGTCACTGGGTGCGGCAGCAGCCACGAATCCCCGTCCTCTCCTGCTGAAACTCCCGGCCACGCCCGTGCCTTACTCCCTGCCTTCTTCATCTGGTAGATTGATAAAGAAAGTCAGAAAAGTTATAAGGCCTAAGTGTGGTTATTCCTCAGAGACTGCAGTGAACACTGCAGACAACTGTTCAGTAGCTGTGAAAGGCCCTTTGTGTACTTCTATAGTGTTTGCAAAAACCCAATGTATTGTATACGGATGGAAGCGCGTCACACTAATAGATTAGATTTTTTTCAAATATAATGGAGCAGCACCAATTAGAGAAAAATGTGAAGGATGAGGCAGTGACACACGCTCAGCAGACTACAACCAGCAGTAGTTGAAGAACTAACTGGAGCGTGATCTGCACTCAAAAAATGAAAAGCTCACAGACTACAGTGAACACTGAAACACAACTGTTCAGTAGCTGTGAAAGGCCCCTTTGTCTACTTCTATAGTGTTTGCAACCACTGTATTGTATACGGATGGAAGCGCGTCACACTAATAGATTAGATTTTTTTCAAATATAATGGAGCAGCACCAATTAGAGAAAAATGTGAAGATGAGGCAGTGACACACGCTCAGCAGACTACAACCAGCAGTAGTTGAAGAACTAACTGGAGCGTGATCTGCACTCAAAAAATGAAAGCTCACAGATCAGTGAACACTGAAACACAACTGTTCAGTAGCTGTGAAAGCCCCTTTGTCTACTCTTAGTGTTGCAACCACTGTATTGTATACGGAGAAGCGCGTCACACTAATAGATTAGATTTTTCAAATATATGGGCAGCACCAATTGAGAATAATGTGAAGGATGAGGCAGTGACACACGCTCAGCAGACTTGCAACCAGCAGTGAGTGTGAAGGCAACTAACTGGATGGTGATCTGCACTCAAAAAATGAAAAGCTCACAGACTACAGTGCAACACTGAAAACACAACTGTTCATGTAGCTGTGAAACGGCGCCCTTTGTCTACTTCTATAGTGTTTGCAACCACTGTATTGTATACGGATGGAAGCGCGTCACACTAATAGATTAGATTTTTTTCAAATATAATGGAGCAGCACCAATTAGAGAAAAATGTGAAGGATGAGGCATTGACACACGCTCAGCAGACTACAACCAGCAGTAGTTGAAGAACTATCTGGAGCGTGATCTGCACTCAAAAAATGAAAAGCTCACAGACTACAGTGAACACTGAAACACAACTGTTCAGTAGCTGTGAAACGCCCCTTTGTCTACTTCTATAGTGTTTGCAACCAATGTATTGTATACGGATGGAAGCGCGTCACACTAATAGATTAGATTTTTGGCAAATATAATGGAGCAGCACCAATTAGTGAAGGATGAGGCAGTGACACACGCTCAGCAGACTACAACCAGCAGTAGTTGAAGAACTAACTGGAGCGTGATCTGCACTCAAAAAATGAAAAGCTCACAGACTACAGTGAACACTGAAACACAACTGTTCAGTAGCTGTGAAACGCCCCTTTGTCTACTTCTATAGTGTTTGCAACCAATGTATTGTATACGGATGGAAGCGCGTCACACTAATAGATTAGATTTTTTCAAATATAATGGAGCAGCACCAATTAGTGAAGGATGAGGCAGTGACACACGCTCAGCAGACTACAACCAGCAGTAGTTGAAGAACTAACTGGAGCGTGATCTGCACTCAAAAAATGAAAAGCTCACAGACTACAGTGAACACTGAAACACAACTGTTCAGTAGCTGTGAAACGCCCCTTTGTCTACTTCTATAGTGTTTGCAACCAATGTATTGTATACGGATGGAAGCGCGTCACACTAATAGATTAGATTTTTGGCAAATATAATGGAGCAGCACCAATTAGTGAAGGATGAGGCAGTGACACACGCTCAGCAGACTACAACCAGCAGTAGTTGAAGAACTAACTGGAGCGTGATCTGCACTCAAAAAATGAAAAGCTCACAGACTACAGTGAACACTGAAACACAACTGTTCAGTAGCTGTGAAACGCCCCTTTGTCTACTTCTATAGTGTTTGCAACCAATGTATTGTATACGGATGGAAGCGCGTCACACTAATAGATTAGATTTTTGGCAAATATAATGGAGCAGCACACAATTAGTGAAGGATGAGGAGTGACACGCTCAGCAGACTACAACCAGCAGTAGTTGAAGAACTAACTGGAGCGTGATCTGCACTCAAAAAATGAAAAGCTCACAGACTACAGTGAACACTGAAACACAACTGTTCAGTAGCTGTGAAACGCCCCTTTGTCTACTTCTATAGTGTTTGCAACCAATGTATTGTATACGGATGGAAGCGCGTCACACTAATAGATTAGATTTTTGGCAAATATAATGGAGCTGCACCAATTCCACAAAATCAAATAAAAAAAAGAGTCAGTGAGTGACACGTGCAGATGCCTACAAACAGCGGTGGATGCAGAGCAAACTGCAGCGTCACCTGCACTCTCACACACACCTTGCACAGAGCTGTTAAAACAACACTGGCAAAAGGAAGCTTTACACAGCGGTTGGTAAACTAGCCTGCCTAAAGCACAGTAGAGTACACAAAATCGCAATGTCTAACTGTCCCTCAGAGTCAGCACAGCAGCGTTCTGTCCCTAACTGAGTTCACAGCACAGTGACGCTAAAATGGCGGCGGCGCCTTTTATAGTGCATTCTGACATCATTTCAGCAGCCAATCACAGCCATGCCATTAGTTAAGATGACCGCAGCATTACAGGATGTGCCCACACTTCATAAGATTCCTCATTGGCTGACTAAAATCACATTGCCTCTCAAAGAATTATGGGAACTTCCGATTCCGGTATACGATATATGAAAAATATCGGAACTAAGTATCGGAATTCCGATAACGCGAATATCGGCCCATACCCGATACTTGCGGTATCGGAATGCTCAACACTAGTCTAGACACCTTCTGTATACGCACATACTGTAGATCACACAAGAGTCCAGGAAACATTAAGACTCTGATCGCTATAAAATCTTCAGAGGTTCCTCTTCTACAAAACTGTCATTGTCCTCTGTAAATATCAATTTTTTCATATCTCGTTTTCAAGTGTTTGAACCATTTCTTGTTTTTTTACGCCACGCTGGGTCTTCTCAGTACTTGAGTTTATATTGTATATTTAGACAACTGCTCATTTATCTTACTCTTGTTATGTGCCATCTGGTGAGCACCGTTCCTAATCGTGGCTTCTAGTCTGAAAAATGTAATTTACTTTTTTCAACATGAAAATGAAAAGAAATTGAACAAAATTACAGAAACTGGATATTTAATATAATACAGTCCAGCCCCAATAACATACAGTAGTAACCAACATTTCTGAGATGTTTAAGTTACACCTTCAGTCACCCCCAACTTACGCTAGAATGCCCTCAACTTACACTAAAATGCCCACTTTTGTGGCTGAGTTAATATAAACTCCACCCTTCCAAAACAAGCAAACCAGAGAAATCCTGGGACAATTGACAATAGTTATATACAATATAAATGAATATCACCTGAAAACTCGAAATGACTGCTATGAACATGTTCATAAGGAATAACATGACTTCTGGCCATTATATGACTTATATTCTTAATTTTTCAACAGTTTTTCCCTCCTCAGGTTCTACCTCTAATTTTTTTAATTGTCTCTGAGCTAGTGGATAGAGACTAGCACAGCACGTACAGATATGAGGGGTTCCTGCTCTTCTGTCTCTACCTAGCACATGTTTTGAAACAGCAGCTGTATGGAGGATATTATATATCAGTACTGGACAGTGTAGATGCGAATCCATGCCTGGAGTGAGATAAAACACATATTATAAGGCTACATTCACGCATCATTATCAGTGTTAGCATCCAAGATAAAAGGACCAATTTTGCTCTCAGGTGTCATCCTAGTTGAATCCTTTTTGCTTCTCTTTTTTGGTCCCTTTTTTTATTTTTTACCGAAGCAGATAGACTTTCTGAAATTTTTTAATCCATTAACTCTTAAATGGGTGGTCAGAAATGAACGTTTATTTTAATCTTGAATGTCTGTCTATTTAATGTCATAATGTAATCTGATTTCTAATATGCGTTAAGTCCATTCCCTCACTACTCTAAGTTCTTTATTTATTTTTTTTACTACACTGCTCAAAAAAATAAAGGGAACACTCAAATAACACATCCTAGATCTGAATGAATGAAATATTCTCATTGAATACTTTGTTCTGTACAAAGTTGAATGTGCTGACAACAAAATCACACAAAAATCATCAATGGAAATCAAATTTATTAACCAATGGAGGACTAGATTTGGAGTCACACACAAAATTAAAGTGGAATGCAATGTCCTTAAAACAAGTCAAAATGATGCTCAATAGTGTGTGTGGCCTCCACATGCCTGTATGACCTCCCTGTGCCTGTATGACATCCCTACAATGCCTTGGCATGCTCCTGATGAGGCGACGGATGGTCTCCTGAGGAATCTCCTCCCAGACCTGGACTAAAGCATCCGCCAACTTCTGGACAGTCTATGGTGCAACGTGACGTTGGTGGATGGAGCGAGACATGATGTCCCAGATGTGCTCAATCGGATTCAGGTCTGGGGAACAGGCGGGCCAATCCATAGTTTCAGTGCCTTCATCTTGCAGGAACTGCTCACACACTGCAGCCACATGAGGTCTGGCATTGTCCTGCATTAGGAGGAACCCAGGGCCAACCGCACCAGCATATGGTCTCACAAGGGGTCTGAGGATCTCATCTCGGTACCTAATGGCAATCAGGCTACCTCTGGAAAGCACATGGAGGGCTCTGTGGCCCTCCAAAGAAATGCCACCCCACACCATTACTGACCCACTGCCAAACCGGTCATGCTGAAGGTTGTTGCAGGCAGCAGATCGCTCTTCACAGCATCTCCAGACTCTGTCACATCTGTCACTTGTGCTCAGTGTGAACCTGCTTTCATTTGTGAAGAGCACAGGGCGCCAGTGGTGAATTTTCCAATCTTTGTGCTCTGTGGCAAATGCCAAGTGTCCTGCACAGTGTTGGGCTGTGAACACAACCCCCATCTGTGGACATCGGGCACTCAGACCATCCTCATGGAGTCAGTTTCTAACCGTTTATGCAGACACATGCACATTTGTGGCCTGCTGGAGGGAATTTTGCAGGTCTCTGGCAGTGCTCCTCCTGTTCCTCCTTGCACAAAGGTGGAGGTAGCGGTCCTGCTGCTGGGTTGTTGCCCTCCTAAGGCCCCATCTTGTCTCCTGGTGTACTGGCCTGTCTCCTGGTAGCGCCTCCAGCCTCTGGACACTATGATTACAGACACAGCAAACCTACTTGCCACAGCTCGCATTGATGTGCCATCCTGGATGAGCTGCACTACCTGAGCCACTTGTGTGGGTTGTAGAGTCCGTCTCATGCTACCACGAGTGTGAAAGCACAACCAACATTCAAAAATGACCAAAACATCAGCCAGAAAGCATTGGTACTGAGATGTGGTCTGTGGTCCCCACCTGCAGAACCACTCCTTTATTGAGTGTGTCTTGATAATTGCCAATAATTTCCATTTGCACAACAGCATGTGAAATTGATTGTCAATCAGTGTTGTTTCCGAAGTGAACAGTTTGATTTACTTGGAGTTATATTCTGTTGTTTAAGTGTTCCCTTTATTTTTTTGAGCAGTGTACTTCATTTTGATGACTCTTCTTTGGAGAGGCCCCAGTGCTGGCTGGGATACTCAAACGAGATGTCATCAGGAGGTAGAGGCTGTGGTCTCTGCCGCAGCCTCTGTTCCACCCTAAAATGAAGCATCATCAGTGACCTCCATTTCAGGGGCTGGACTAGTCCCTGCCACAGGCGTCAATGCAGAAGGTTGGTGAGTAGAGGGACTGGGAAGATGTAGAAAGCCAGGTAGAGTGCAGGAAAGCGCAGGCAAGGAGTGCAGGAAACAGCAGGCAGAGGATGTCATGTAACCGCAGACAATTAGGTAGAATGCACAAAACTCCAGGCGGGCGGAGGATGTCAGGTAACTGCAGACAAGCAAGTAGAATGCACAAACCTGCGGGCGGAAGATGTCAGGAAACCGCAGACAAGCAAGTAGAATGCACAAAACCACAGGCAGGCAGAGGATGTCAGGAAACCGCAGGCAAGCAGGTGGAGTGCAGGAATGTCTGTCTATTTAATGTCATAATCTAATAATACCAGATAACACTCCTGAGTGATGGGAAAGTCAGCGACCAAGGAAGCCACATACATCCAAGTAGATGTCCTGAAAATTGCAGGTGGACACAGAAAAGAGGGCCCGGGGACATGTAGTCAACAGAACTCCAGAGTCACTAGAAGCCGCAGACAACTAGGAAGAATTACTAGAAGCTGCGGGTCTGCAAGAGACTTCCTGCCACCTGCAGTCATGTTGCTGTACACACACAAGCTGCAAGTCCAATCTCAGATTCAATACCAAGGCCCGGGTGTGTCTTAGAAGCCCTTAAGTAGGCCCAGGCACAGGGGCGTACATAGAAATCATGGGGCCCCATAGCAAAAGTCTGAATGGGGCCCCCCAAAAAAAAAAAACAGGTGCTCTTAACTCCACACACACACACCTGCAGTGCATGCAGGGCCCCCTACACCCTCCACAGTGCGTGCAGCCGGACCCCTCTCCCTACGGTGCAAAGTGCAGTCAGAGCCATTGTAAATATAAAGTGCCAGCACAGTGAGGGGACACATTCAACAAAAAAATCCACCCCATACCCCAGCCAGCAGGACTCACCGTCTTGTGTACCTCTCCCTGAGTGAAACTTATGAATGTTTTCTGCTTCCTGTGATGCAAGTGTCTCTGGCTGCAGGCTGGCTTTCTTATGCAAATGCAGCCAGAGACAAGGGTATGCCACACTAAACAGCGTCGCTAACGAGATCGCTAAAATACATCACTATTTAGCGATCTCGTTCGTGACGCTAATGTGTGTGGCATGTAGCAACGACGTGGCCCCTGCTGTGATCTCGCTGATCGTTCACTAGAGTTCTGGACCGTATTTAGATCGTTGGCGTCCCGCTGGTGAGCCTATATCGCTGTGTCTGGCACCTTTTGTGAGCGATGTGCGCTGTTTTTTACATCGCAATGACCGTTAAAGTCGTTAATGAGATCGCTAACCGCTTATGCGTCGTTAACGAGATCACTAAGTGTGGCAGCTACTAGCGACATTAAAACGATCACAAAAACGATCTCATTAGCTTGCGTCGTTATTGAGATCGCTAACGAGATCACTAAGTGTGGCAGTACCTTTAAGCCACTGCTGACCAGGAGACAACAAGGAAAGGGGACCTTCAATGGGGTTTACAGTGTCCGGCCGTCGCTTATATTTAATTAAAGGAGATAGTACTGTGTCAGCACAGCACAGCTGCCAAACGACAGCGGCCGTCGTGGGCCCCTCACCTGTCTGGGCCCCATAGCTGCTGCTTAGTCTGCTCTATTCACGGAACGCCACTGCCCAGGCAGTTCATCACATGGAAGCACGCCAGGTCACCTGCAAAGCTTGACGTGGAGAACAGAAACGTTCTACAGACCAGAGAAGGTGAAGCAGAACCCAGGCCATGAACAGGTGTGTAATATTGCTCTATGTCTCACAAACCGGAGACATAGATACATTTTTAAGACAGATGTGTGTATGGATCAATTAAACTCTATGGGTCTGTGCGCTGTCCTATAAGAAAAAATGACGTGTTTAGGATGTGTCACACGAGTATGTGAATATGGGTTAATGCAGCATTGCCCTCTGTGTGTCTCCCTCCCTTTCTCTCGCTCACTCTGCTCTTCCATCCTTACATTGACATCAGCGGGCAGCTGTAATTTGATCTCTCAGTGTGCTGTCAGTCTCTTTTGTTTTGATCAAGATAGATTTTACCTGTTTAGAAGTGGGTCATAAGTGGAGAAAAAAATCAGATTTCTCTATAACAGGAAATTTTGCAAAGTTTCTTTTATAGAAATGGATTATGAAACAATATTGACCATGTGGTGACCCCCAAACCTTGAGTGCCAGAATATCTGTGGCACCCCTTCAGCACTAATGGATGATATTTGCATGACTCCACAGGCTTTAAGGCTGGTCTGAATAAGAAATCTGCTGTGAAAGCTTAATGTTTTTATCATATGTTCTTCACATTTACTTCAGCAGGTTTTTCTTTGCCCGCAGATCTAAACTCCTTCTTGGAATATAATTGTTTTTTAAACCCTACATCAAAGAAGCATTTAGCTCTGTTTCTTTAGCACTTTGCAGTGTTTCACACTCCTTGCAGTTTGTAGTGGTTTCCAATGTGTAAATGTTACATCAAGATGAAGAACTAAGATTGTAATCTCAGTTCTTCTCACACAAACGGATAAAAATGCCTTCAGTGAAGCAGAGGAGAGAAAGGCCCTGATTGTTATTCAGGACTCTGACCAAACTTTCTACTGAAAAGAAAATGGAAAAAATAATTTGAATTTTGTGATATTTTTTCCTTGATAGAGAAAGGCTCAAAGAATGGCAATGAGGAGGATGTTTTTTTTAACCGGAATAGATAAACTTTCTTGTCTGCTAGATCTGTCATTAAAGGGGTTGTCCAGGATTACAAAAATATGACTGTTCCTTCCAAAAACAGCGCCATACCTGTCATTACATTGTGAGCAGTATAGAAGCTCCATCCCATTATCGTCTATAAAGATGAAGATGAGATGCCAAACCAGACAAAATCTGAATTCTGTAATTTTGCTTGAATTTGGCAACTTTGATTTGTATTGCATTTATTCTAGAAAAATCCAATGCACCTCTATCACCGGTAAAAGGTAATTGTACTAATCCCTGAGCTTGATGCCACCTGACAATGGAAAGGAGAAATCAACCTCACAAATGTTACCCCACTTGCAACCGCCACAGGGCAAGTGGAAAGAGCCGAGCAAAGCACCAGGATGGGTGCATCTAATAGATGCGCCTGCTCTGGGTGGTTGTGGGCAGCTATTTTTAGGCTGGTGGGTGCAATATCCATGATCCTTTACCAGTCTTGGAATAACAGCCCTGGCTGTCTGCTTTAGCTTGGCTGGTTGTCAAATATGAGGGGGACCCCATGCTGTTTTTTTTATTATTTATTTAACTAATTAACAAAAACGGCATGGAGACCCATCTATTCTTGATAACCAGTTATGATAAAGCTGACAACTGAGGATTGCAGCCCTCAATTGTCAGTTTTGCCATGCTGGCTATCAAAAATAGAAGAGACCCCACATCATATTTATTTATAGCACAGGTGCATGCTGACGAATACTCCCATCAGTGGTGCTTTGTCTCGCTGTTATCAGTGACAGCAGGGGTAAACTGATGGGAGCAGTGGTAGCTCTCTGATTGGCAGTAATGATCTTATCACTGATCAAAGGCAGTGTTTGCTGCGCTGTCATACAGATAACAACGTGGCAAACAAAGAATGTTACGGCCCCCCATTCATCTGAATGGAGTTTGGGTTCGGGTACTGTTTTGGAACACGAAGCAAACTTTTTAAAAATGTTTGGCCGAGCCCGCCAGACCCGAACATCCAGGGGTTCGCCCATCACTACCAATCATTAACACTGACTCTGGGGGGTTCAGCTATATGCAAATATCACATTACCCTCATTCACAAATTTACCTCTGTTTCTGTATAGTAATAAACTAGGTAGTTTGGTGGATAAATCATGAGACGCTGCTTTAGTCTATACATTGTGAATCAAATGAATTGGCCAACTACTGTTCACGTTGTAGGGTAAGAGGCTTACTCCAGTGCAGGGGCCCACCAGTGGATTCTCCTGTTCTCCTGTGAGCCAGTCCAAGCCTAGTTAAGAGTGTCTGCTTCTCTCAAAAATCTGATTGATATGACTAAAAAGCCTGAAAATTGTGGTTTCAGTGCTGCCGATCTCTGATCGCCCCTAATTTGTTTTTAGCTGTTAATAATGAGACAGGATGATTGCATCGGTCTTGATTCCCTCACGTCTTTAGCTCATATCATACCTTTCCGAATCTTTGTTTTATTAATACAGACTAAAAAATCAGTCTCTCCCCCCCATCAGCTAGAACATGCCTATAGATATACATACCAAAACAAATCTGCGAGGAATGAGTGTGTTATAAGGGGTCACGTCGTTTAAGCTCGTTATGATTTTTACACGTAATGTATTATGAATATTAAAGCCTTAAGATGACGGCAGCAGCTGCTGCCTGCATGCAGGAGGCTTCAGGAAATTGTCTTCTTTGCCTGAATTACATGGAGATATACTGCAAATCTACATAATAAATCACTACATAATTTACTGGATTGTTTTTGTGGTTTTGGTATTTTTTCCCCTTCCGTTGACTATTACACTTGTTCTTCGGCTCCAAAATTCACAGGGTTGGATGTTATGATAGACTAGAATATAATAACACACATTTGGAAGACCAACTGAAAACCTCACTAAAGGGCAGAGGGGTAGCAACAGAACCCCAAACCATAATTGGTAACTGACCCCTAGGATTATCACAGACTTTTTATAGCAAAGATCATCCCGAGATTCTACTGTTGTGAAAACCTGACAAAATGGGACATTTTCAGATCTACTCAAGAATACCCACAAGATGTCCCAGTCATACACAAAATTTGCATGAACATCACATTTAAGTTCTTTTTTGGTGGATAATCCTATGAAAAGCTGTAAAGTTGCCCCCCCTAAGGAACAGAGCTTTTATATGGCTGCAACATGTGTACCCTTCATAGAGATGTCCCTGTACTTGGGTACCAATCGGTTTGTATAATCCATCAGTAATGTCCTAAAAACGACCTGTCACCAGGTCAAAAGTGGCCAGTCTTTGCTATCATTTTATTCCCGAGGTTCCGGAGAATTCTGGTTTTATTGCACCACTTATTGGAAAGAGCAACCTACAAGTCACTATCGACTCTTTAACGAGTCTTGCAATATGACTTTGGATTAAATAGTCGATAATGACCTTTTGCATATTAAATTTCCCAGAGGAGCATTTCATGGTAATAAGCCTCCTTACCTTGGCATGTCAGAGCCGGTATGTCACTCTCCACAAGGAGAAACGTTAACCCTTAGCTCTTTGTTGCCCACAAGAATCATTCACAAAGTAGCCTTCATTTCTTACACTGCTTTACTAAATGAAAGATGTGTTGTGATTGGTCACAAAAGCAATTTTTCTTTTTTTTAGACCGTTTTGATAAATGAGGCCGTTACGTCAGAGGATTCTGCCGGATGGCCTCATTACTAGTGTTGAGCGATACGATACCGCAAGTATCGGGTATCGGCCGATATTAGCTCTATCGGACTTTCGATACTTAGTTCCGATATTTTCGTCTTATCGGATACCGGAATCGGATTTGTCACTGTCACTGTCGTGTCCGTCGGTCGGGTGTCTGTCAGGCCGCGTGGGTTGTCAGGGTCAGGCACTTACCGGCAGAAGATCTCCGGCGGTCACGGGCTGGACTGCTTGATGGCCGCCATCATCTTTCCCCGGCGGTCACATGCAGTTTCTCGCGATAACTGCAGTGACTGCTGGGTAATCCCGGCCGTAAAGCAGTCAGTCCGATGACGTCACCGCCGGGGAAGCAGGTAATCAGCTGTGCTGCGTCGCGATGACAGGCTCTGCCTGTCATTGCGATGTAGCAGAGCTGGATCGTCGTGGGACACTCGTTACTATGGACTGCGTCAGACAGGTGGTATACTGTTGGTTTGTTTTTTTTCTTTTTTTACAGGAGATCGATGGCGTCGCAGGAATGAGAGTATAATAAAATTAATGAAAACTGTGTTGTCTCTTTTATTTCATTAAAATACTTTTTTCTTGCTGTGTCTTTTTTTTTTATACATTTAAAAACTTTGGGATTAATAATGGATCGGTGTCTTATTGACACTCTCCATTATTAACCGGGCTTATTGTCACCGTGCAATCAACGGTGACATTAACCCCTTATTACCCCACTTGCCACCGCTACAGGGCAGTGGGAAGAGCCGGGTAAAGTGCCACAATTGGCACATCTTTTCATGCGCCAAATGTGGGGCTGCTGTAGCCTGGTATTATCAGGCTGTTGAGGGCCAAAATCCATGGGCCTTGACAGTCTTTTAATACCAGGCCGCAGCAGTCTGCATTTTACTTGGCTGGTTAACAAAAATAGGGGGACCCCTACGCCGTTTTTTTTTCGAGGGGATCCCCTATTTTTGTTAACCAGCCAAGATATGCAGACTGCTGTGGCCTGGTATTATCAGGCTGGCAAGGTCCATGGATATTGGATCCTTACCAGCCTGAAAAACCAGGCCTCAGCAGTCTGCTTCATCGGCTGGTTAACAAAAATAGGGGGGACCCCACGCCAAATTTTTTTCGAGGGGATCCCCTATTTTTGTTAACCAGCCAAGATATGCAGACTGCTGTGGCCTGGTATTATCAGGCAGGCAAGCAGGGTCGGACTGAGGCACCGGGACACCGGAGAAACCTACGGTGGGCCCCAGCTCCTGCGTGGTGGGCCCTGATTTGAAAGGATAGGTTGCGGGGCAGAGGGGGCGGTGGCCCCGGGGCCCGCGCTCTGAGGGGGCCCACCCGGAGCTACGATACAGTTACATTCTTCGGCAGAGCAGGGAGAATCGCTCTCCCTGCTCTGCCGTCCGGAAGCTATGGGGCCTGAACAGGCGTTGGGGGGGCCCGGTGCCATCAGTGGGCCCCCCACCCGTCATCGGAGGGTCAGCTGTATCGGCATCCAGCCGATAAAGCTGACCGCATGGAGAGAGAAGGAGCGAGCGCTCCTTCTCTCCCATAATCCCCCTCTCAGCGTATGACAGCGGGCGCAATAACATCACCTGCCGGCGCCCGCTGTCAGACGCTGAGAGGGAGAACAGTGAGCAGCACAGGAGCCGGGAGGTGAGTTTTTTTTTATTTTTTTTTTTAATGGGGGTGCAGTCGAGTCCTGGCTGGAGAAGTCGTCATGTCGGTGTGGGCCAGATGGAAAAGACATGAAAAGTGAACAATTCCATTAGAAAGAACATCAGCGGTAAGTCATTATCTGTACCTGTGCTGTAATCTATTATATGTTCTGTAGGACTGGTATTATTTAACACAGACCATATGGCGGTAATATCAATATTGGTCTTTTTATATAGAGATTATTTTGGCCAACAGCGCGGTCATTTGCTGAGGTTCTCTGATGATGGGCCCACTCAGAAGTTTTGCCCCCACTAAACCAAAACCCTAGCTACGCCTATGGCTCTCTCTCTAGTCTTTCTTTCTCGCTCTCTGTTCTTTCCTTCTCGCTCTCTGTTCTTTTTTCTCTCTGTTCTTTCTTTCTCTCTTTTCTTTCTTTCCTCTCTTTCTTTCTCTGTTTGTTCTTTCTCTCTCGCTGCTCTTTCTTTCTTTTCCTCAGTACCAGCCACTGTGCCCTCATTACCAGTCAGTGTGATCAGCAGTGCTAAATGGTTGCTTGGGGCGAGGATATGGGTGTGATTAGCTGTGAAATGGGTGTTGTCGGGGCGTGGCCTAAAATTTTCAGCGGCGCGCAACACGCGCCGCAGCCTTTAATCCTCTTTCCTGTCTTCCAAATTTGGGAGGTATGCTGTATGACCTCCCTACAACTTCTGGCCATGCTCCTGATGAGCGCGACGGATGGTCTCCTGAGGGATCTCCTCCCACACCTGGACTAAAGCATCCACCAACTCCTGGACAGTCTGTGGTGCAACGTGGCATGGCCTAAAATTTGCTGCAGCAGGCACAGCGTGCCACAGCCTTTGTCCCTTTTTCCCTTCTTCAAAGGTTGGGAAGTATGATGGTGGGCCCCAAGAATAATTTTTCTCTGGTGGGCCCAAGGTACTCCAGTCCGACGCTGCTGGCAAGGTCCATGGATATTGGCTCCTTAACAGCCTTAAATACCATGCCTCAGCAGCAGGGGCGTACAAATGTGTAGCCCTGGTACACAATACCAGGAGGATGAGTGGAGAGGTAACGGTTAAGGGCTCTCCATGATATCACGTACACTTCGGACACACCCAGCAGGGGTGTGGAGGGGAGTGCTGAGTAGTCTGAGTTCAGTTCAGTCAGTGACTCGAAAGAGTTAGGAAGTGCAGTCTTTGTGCAGTTCAGAAAGTGGAGGCCTGTACAGGTGAGCCAGTTCACCTCAGCCTGGTCAGAGCTGTGCCCCACTAGAGGACGGACTGAGACATCTGTTGAGAGTCTGAGCAAATCGAAGGGCATAGTGGAAGAGAACAGCAAAGTGCCATCGGTATAGAATACCTGCACATTGTTACCGGTCACTGGAGACCGAAGCATCACCATAGCTTCATGCATGGTGGTAGGAAACCCAGAGGCTTACCGGACCTTAGGTAACGGAAAGCAGCCCCTGAAGAGTCAGTACGTAACTGGGGTCAGGGAGAGTGAGAACCTTGAGTCAGTGCACGACAGGAATTGGAACTCAGCTCTCTCAGAAGAAGGCTCCAACCACAAAACTGACCGGGCAGCACAGCTTTGGAAAAGCTGGAGATTATAGAGGGAACTACGCTTCATGCTGGTTGTACTCATCATCATTGGAAAGTAAAGGAGGCCCTAACTTGCTTAGCCGTTGCCTCAAAGCTCATCCTCCATCAACCCCATCAGCCTCCCTGGGACCTGCCTGAACAACTTGAAGTAAAGGTATGGAAAGACGCTGATGTGTGAGACTGTGTTATTTGATTGCATTCCTGCACTACCCCATCATTACTATCGACCTGAGGGAAGAGTCCCACCTGTAGGGGACCCGACATCTAGCTGCCTCACCATCCCCTCAGAGATCTACAGCAGCGCTGGTACAAATTACCAGAGACTACAGGTGGCGTCACGAACTGTATATATATATCCCCTGTAAATATACCCCCCAACATACGCCTGACCGCCAGGGCCACAGACCGAGCCACCGCTACCTGTGACAATCCATAGACTTCTACGGGCTCGGCTCTGAGTACCCCATTGCCCTGGAAACCACAATTGTGGTGGCGGGTCGACACAAATTTGGCGTCACGAACAGGATACGAAACTTGCAGCATTGCGAGCCCTGTGTGCCTGTGGAGTGTTTTGGCGAAAAAGACTGTTGCTGTTGTTTGGCGCCAAATACCGCCATGTTTGCCGCCAGATTCGCGCCCTAAGGCGCTGGAGAAGAAGGTGGGCGTACCTGAAAGAGCGCGCAGAGTCTTGGACACGCCCCTGGCTCTGACTCAGCGGCAGGTCCTGCAACAGGAAGTGAACGCTCTGACATCAGAGCGCCTGCGACGAAGGTCCTGTTCCCACTGCTGTGCCTGTGAAGTAGCAGCGTCTGAAACCGGTAGGCTCCGTTTAACCAAGGGGGCGCTAAGATGTCACAACAACCGGCTGACAGTGCGGCCCCAGCCGGAGTCCCCAATCCCGCACCGTCTGGTATTGTAGCGCCAGATGGGGGCGCAGGCCCTGCACCCAGTCCGGTAGTCCCGATCATGCCACTAACGCTCCCATATATGCCTGGGGCGAAATGGCTTCCCCAGTACAGCGGTGAGCCAGGCACATTAGCAGGCTTCAAGCGGAAGTTATGCAGCATCCTAGAAATGTACTCCATGCCTGAGAGACAAAAAGCTGCTGTGCTAATAGGGCAGCTAACTGGCGCTGCTGAGAGGGAAGTGGAGACTTGGGATACCGTTGATCAGGAGTCGGTACCTGCGATCTTCCTTAAGCTGCATGCTATATTTGAAGACCGCACAGAAACGGATCTCCGGATGGCCTTCTATCACTGTTCACAACAGCCAGGTGACAGCATCCGGGACTACGCTTGCCGACTACAAGGAGCCCTGAGAGCTCTTAAGCAGGTTAACAATTTAAATGCTATTGATGAGAATAAAATGCTGAAAGAACAATTTATACAGGGATTGAGATCCCAAGAGGAACGCAGAACTGTAAACTGGTGGTCCTTAGATCATCCGGATGCTACCTTTGATGCCCTAAAAGACATGGCAATAAAAGGGCTGCGGCCCCTGGGCAAACTTGAGGTGGCAACCCAACATCATCAGGCTGAAGTCACTCTGGAACCGGCAGTAAACCCCTTTTCCCCGTTAGTGGCCGAAGCCAAAGCGCAGGTGACCCCTCCTAGTGAATTGGATTGTCTGCGCTCAGAGGTGCGCCAGCTGACTAAAAATCTGGCTGCTGTAATGAGTGCCCTGCAACTGCGGAAAGAGGAAGAAGGGAAAATCTTGTTAGCAGACTGCCCAGAAGACGTCCCGTGGATGCACCGGAGAAGAAAGAAGACGTCGCCCCCCGGAAGAGGACAACGCCACCCCCAGGAGCGACCTCTGATCAGCACCCTCCTCGTCGAGAGATCATCTGTTACCGATGCAACCGGAAAGGTCATATGTCTCCACAGTGTCCTTTAAACGGGCAGAACCTGGGTCCGAGGGCCAACACCCAGGAGAATACCCGTCAGGCCCCCTAGACTGGAACCGCAGGTATGTGGGTGGGCGACCCTACCTGTCTATCATCTTAGATGGTATTGCAGTTCCGGCATTGTTAGACACTGGGTCCCAGGTGACCCTAATTCCTGATGCCCTCTATACTAAGTTCTGGTCTATGGACAGTCTTAAACCCCCGAGCCCTCACTTTACCGTGTATGCTTCTAATGGTCTTCCTGTAGAAGTACTTGGGACAAAATGTGTAGATGTAAAGGTGGGCAGAGAGGAGTTGAAAGACCAGGGGCTTCTGGTAGTAAAGACTGTAAATGAGGAGAACGGTTTAAATATAATTTTGGGTACTAACATTATCGGTAATTGTTTGGGAGAAGTTGTGTTCTTGCTCCAACAGCTCGCTGAGATTGCCCGACCAAGGCAGAGAGGAGTAATCCAAAGAGAGATCCGGGCCCTGGTGTGTCAGCAGCAAGCGAAGCTTACAGACGGCGAAATTGGTAATGTACGGGTCACTGACTCGGATCCTATTGTGATAACCCCAATGAGTGAAATGATCATTTGGTGCAGGGCAGCCATAGGTCTGAGAGGACAGAATTACCAAGCTGTAGTAGAACCCCACCATTCAGAACATAGACCTACACTTATGACTGCTAGAGGAGTAGTAGAAGTGGTGAATGGAAGAGTACCGGTACGGCTTCTCAATTGGGGAGATGATGAGGTAAATTTACCCCGTTATGCAACCATTGCTAAACTTCATGCTGTCGACAATAATTCTATTCTCCCGGCTGAGTCCTTAGACTCCTGTCAAATAGCGGAGGACAATGACCCAGCAACTCAGGTGGCGGAATGGTGTCAGCAACTCCATGTTGGGACGGAACCACTCCCGCTCACCAGAAGCAAGGGGTATTACGGGTGGTGCAAGAGTACGCCCAAGTGTTTAGCAAGCACCCACTTGATTTTGGGGTAATTAAGGGAGTCCAACATCATATCCCTACAGGCAGTCATCCTCCCATCAAGGAGCGGTATAGGCCTATACCCCCAGCCCATTATCAGAAGGCTAAAGAAATGTTGCATGATATGAAGAAGGCCGGGGTGATAAGGGATAGTTGTAGCCCCTGGGCAGCCCCTCTAGTTCTGGTTAAAAAGAAAGATGGTAGTATGAGAATGTGTGTGGATTACAGGCAGGTGAACCGCATAACACACAAGGATGCATACCCGTTACCACGCATAGAGGAATCATTAGCTGCTCTGAAAACGGCTAACTACTTTTCTACCCTTGATCTGACTAGTGGTTACTGGCAAGTGGCTGTGGCTGAGGAGGATCGTGAGAAAACGGCTTTCACCACCCAATGGGGCTCTGTGAGTTCGACAGAATGCTGTTTGGGCTCAGCAGTGCCCCAGGAACATTTCAGAGAGTGATGGAAAATTGTCTGGGACATCTCAATTTTGAAACCGTGCTGCTATACCTAGACGACGTTATCGTGTATTCCAAGACATATGAGGACCATCTGAAACACCTGGCAGAAGTTTTGAGTCCTGTCCAGGTACGGGATGAATTAAAACCCTCAAAATGCCATCTACTCAAACAGAAGGTACAATACTTGGGGCACATCGTCAGTTCGGAAGGAGTAGCGCCGGACCCAGAGAAAGTCACTGCCATCCAGAAGTGGCCGGAGCCGAAGAACCTTAAGGAAGTGCGACAGTTCCTGGGACTAACGGGTTACTACAGAAGGTTCGTGAAAGATTACACGAAGAAGGCAGCTCCTTTACAGGACCTCCTGGTAGGACAATCCTTAAAGAGCAGAAACCCTCCCTTTAATTGGGGTAAAGAACAGGCTGAAGCATTCCAAAAGATGAAAGAGATCCTTACAGGTGATGAGATCTTAACCTATCCTGATTACAGCCAACCGTTCCTGTTGTACACCGACGCCAGTAATGAAGGTTTGGGAGCAGTTCTCAGTCAGAAGCAGAATGGCCAAGAAAAAGTCATTGCATATGCCAGCAGAAAACTCAGGCCAACTGAGAGGAATCCGGAAAATTATAGCAGCTTCAAGCTGGAGTTTCTGGCGCTGGTCTGGGCCATTACTGAAAGATTTAAGCATTATCTGGCCTCTAATCGGTTCACTGCGTTTACAGATAACAACCCCTTAACGCACCTGGAAACCGCCAAGCTGGGTGCCATGGAGCAGCGATGGATGGCTCGGTTGTCCAATTACCAGTTTACTATCAAGTACCGGGCAGGTCGAAAGAATGCTAATGCTACGCATTGTCCCGAATGCCGCATGACTCTGATACGGAAGAAGAATCGGATGACCTGGAAGAAATTGAGCTACCTGCGTTCCATCGAAATGGGGTAGTCCACGAGCATCGAGTCAACAGAAAGCAGTATGGTGCAACATTAAATCCTTTACCCCATCACAGCTGGAAAGAGACTCAGGACAGTGATCCAGTGGTCAGCCGCATCAAGGAGTTGTTAAGACAGGAAGGCTCCTCTTTGGAAAAGGATGCACCTATGTCAGCCAAGCTCCTGTGGAACGAGAGAAGCAGGTTGTTCCTATACCGTGAGAAGTTGTGCAGGAGATACGTCAATCCCAGAACCCATGAGATGGTCTGGCAAATAGTGGTCCCCAAGGCAGACGTCCCAATGGTGTTGGAAGCATACCACGATCAAGCAGGACACTTTGGCTGGAGAAAGCTGGAGACCCTGTTGAGATGCCGGTTCTACTGGGTAGGGATGCGCAGCTCCATTGAGAGGTGGTGTCGGAACTGTGGACCTGTGGTCTCAGAAGGAAGGACTACGGTAGTCAGAAGGCACCCCTGCAACCTATCCGGACGACTCGTCCCTTGGAGATTGTGGCCCTGGACCATGTCAAACTGTCGCCAAGTAGATCTGGATACTCATACGCCCTGACCATGGTGGACCATTACTCCAGATTTCTGGTGGTTGTTCCAGTTAAGGATCAGACCGCAGTGACGGCCGCGAAAACCTTTCAAGCAAGTTTCTGCAGACCGCATGGGTATCCGGAGCAAGTATTAACCGATCAAGGACCTGCTTTCGAAGCTGATTTATTCAAGGAATTCTGTCACATGTACGGGTGCAAGAAAATTAGAACAACGCCATACCACCTCAAACCAACGGTCTTTGTGAAAAAATGAACCATATTGTCCTTGACTTGTTGAGATCCATACCGTTGGAAGACAGAAATCGATGGCCGGACTTACTACCTGATTTGGTTGATTTGTATAACCATATACCTGTAAGTTCTACTAACTGCACTCCAGCCTATCTTATGAGAGCAAGGCCCGGAAGACTACCAATGGATTTAGAACTTGGAGTAGTAGAACCGGAGGCAGACGACGCCGTTGAAAACTGGGACATAAATCGGCAAGAGCAGTACAGAAGAGTGCAAATCTGTGTAGAGGAAAGTCTCAACAAGGCACGGGAGAAACAGGAAGATATTTACAACAGAAATGCTCCTGCCAAGCCTTTGATGCCTGGAGAAGTGGTATTAAAAAGAAAAAGGAAGATGCACAAATTGGATAACCAGTGGGAGCAAGAACCCTACGTTGTACAAGATTCTAAATATGACAACAGAAAAGTTTGTATCATTAGTAAGGACGGAGGAAGAACAATAACCACTGTGTCCAGAGACCATTTGAAATTGTGTCCAGAACCCTTAAAGCGTTGTGAAAAGAACCCTGTCATCAATCAAGAAGAAAGGAAGGAAGAGGTCATACACACGGATCTGGGAGATTTTCCTGCGGATTGGCCCCGACTGGGAGATGCTGTAATAATTCCAGTATTGCAGTTTTATCAGCCACCGGAGGAAGTTCTACCTCCAGTTATGCCCGTGGTACCAGTTGAGCCAGTTCAGGAGTTACCCATTCCAGCAACACCTCAACCTACGGAATCTCAAGAAGGATCATCTGAAGCAGCGCCCCATACTATGGATCCCCTGGTGAAGCTGACTCACACCGCCCAGCCATCAGTACGCTTGCCAGATCCATAGAAAGATTGAGGCAGTTCTATAGTTTGCCGTTACGCAGTGCAGACAGATCGCAACTTAATATACCTGAAGCTACTCCACGTAGATCAGAGCGAATCACAAAAGGGAAGATACCATTCGATACCAGCAGTAATTATAACAAATTAATGTGAATATTGTAAAAAGTATATATATATGTGTCTTTTCCTTATGGTGTCTTATAATGGACTCAGAGGCTGAGGACTGTGCCAGCCCAGAACTTATCTTGTAAATAGTTGCACTAAGGTGCCTTTTAATGGTTTCACACGAAGCCTTGACTTTACCTCTGAACATAAAACCCGTGTGGTGAGGCACTGAGTGAGGTCTGCATTCGGATGTCCTGCAGCCCACCCAGGACCCACGTTGAAGGTTTGGTGCGGGTCCTTCACAAGAATATTGTCGTTTATTTATGAACATGTTTATTTAATATTTCGTATTTTTTTCTATATTCAATGTGTTGTTAGCAACGTTCAAGACATCCTTACCTCCGGATGGGACGAATTAATGTTTAATGTTGATGTTTAATGCATAAACAAAAATGTCTCTTGTATTTCACAGCCCGGGAGTGCTGTCGTTTACCATGGGGGAATGTGTAGCCCTGGTACACAATACCAGGAGGATGAGTGGAGAGGTAACGGTTAAGGGCTCTCCATGATATCACGTACACTTCGGACACACCCAGCAGGGGTGTGGAGGGGAGTGCTGAGTAGTCTGAGTTCAGTTCAGTCAGTGACTCGAAAGAGTTAGGAAGTGCAGTCTTTGTGCAGTTCAGAAAGTGGAGGCCTGTACAGGTGAGCCAGTTCACCTCAGCCTGGTCAGAGCTGTGCCCCACTAGAGGACGGACTGAGACATCTGTTGAGAGTCTGAGCAAATCGAAGGGCATAGTGGAAGAGAACAGCAAAGTGCCATCGGTATAGAATACCTGCACATTGTTACCGGTCACTGGAGACCGAAGCATCACCATAGCTTCATGCATGGTGGTAGGAAACCCAGAGGCTTACCGGACCTTAGGTAACGGAAAGCAGCCCTGAAGAGTCAGTACGTAACTGGGGTCAGGGAGAGTGAGAACCTTGAGTCAGTGCACGACAGGAATTGGAACTCAGCTCTCTCAGAAGAAGGCTCCAACCACAAAACTGACCGGGCAGCACAGCTTTGGAAAAGCTGGAGATTATAGAGGGAACTACGCTTCATGCTGGTTGTACTCATCATCATTGGAAAGTAAAGGAGGCCCCTAACTTGCTTAGCCGTTGCCTCAAAGCTCATCCTCCATCAACCCCATCAGCCTCCCTGGGACCTGCCTGAACAACTTGAAGTAAAGGTATGGAAAGACGCTGATGTGTGAGACTGTGTTATTTGATTGCATTCCTGCACTACCCCATCATTACTATCGACCTGAGGGAAGAGTCCACCTGTAGGGGACCCGACATCTAGCTGCCTCACCATCCCTCAGAGATCTACAGCAGCGCTGGTACAAATTACCAGAGACTACAGGTGGCGTCACGAACTGTATATATATATCCCTGTAAATATACCCCCAACATACGCCTGACCGCCAGGGCCACAGACCGAGCCACCGCTACCTGTGACAATCCCATAGACTTCTACGGGCTCGGCTCTGAGTACCCCATTGCCCTGGAAACCCACAATTGTGGTGGCGGGTCGACACACATATAAATCATGGGCCCCCATAGCAAAAGTCTGAATGTTCCCCACCCCCCAAAAAAAAAAACCCAGAGGCATTGTAAATGTAAAGTGCCAGCACAGTGAGGGAAGTTGAGTCGCACAGAGACGGGTTTTGGTGGTACTAGGCACCGATCACGTCGACTTCTATGGGGGATGTCACGAGTAGCACAGCTCGGTCCGTGACCTGGGCGATCACTGGAATGTGGGGATATTTCCAGGGGATGATAGAATGTTCGTGTAGTTTGTCGTGACGCCACCTGTAGTACCTGGTCAGGGTGTCCAGCGCTGCTGTGCAGGTCCTCTGGAAGGGATGGTGTAGTGCAGGTAGGTGAAAAGTCTTCTACAGGTAACACGCTATCCTTCCAGGGCAGATAGATGTGAGATAGAGCAATGGTGCAAAGTGATGTAGCAGAGTGGACTATGCGACGTAGTAAGAAAGCAGGAAACACTTCAAGTTAAACGTTGCATAATAAAATTTTTAATAATAACATTACAAAAGTGCAAATGGCTTATATTATGTGACATGTTTTGTTACTGTTCATACCCTTGATATGTGTTATACATGTGTGTTAATAAATACATATTCAAACAAAAGTGCAAATAGCATTAGTGCCGAAGTTCGTGGAGACTTCTTAGGACTACAACCCCACCGGGGTAACTTCACAGTGTCCTTTACTTGTGCTTGTGGAGGACCCGCTCCAAACCTCCAACTGTGGTCTTGGGTGGGCTGCAAGACTTTCCTTGAGCAGACCTCACTTTCGGCCACACCAAACGGGTTTTTAGTTTCTGAGGTAGTTGAAAATAGTGCACAGTAAAGTTTTTTGTAAAACCAAGATGGAGCACCGAAGTGCCAACTATTTACAGAAAAGTTTCTGAGCCAGTACAGTTCATGGCTTCAAAGTTCAACATTTTCATTACAGTGAAACACCATTACCCAACCTGGGTATATTAAGGCAACAATAAACTTGTTCTTCTGAACATTCACACCGTCTGGGTACATCAAACCATTACCCAACCTGGGTATATTAAGGCAACAATAAACTTTTTTTTATGAACATTCACCCGTCCGGGTACATCAATAATTTAACTATTTACATACAGAGACCCTGTCCGGGTTATTTAGACTTCTTTGGCTGGCCTCTTACAGGTACCACTGGTACTGTTCTGGAGCTTGCCAAACATCCGTGACAGGAGGGTCCACCCAGACCTGATGACGTCGTGTGGCCTGTACAGTGACGTCGTGACCCGCTATCTGGGTCTGTGTGGCCACCTCTTTCGTCTCCCTCCGGGTCTGGAACCCTATGTCCCGGACTGTACGAACCCCAGGGGGCCTAACAGGTGCCGGGTACGGGCCAGCTATCATTATCATGTCCATAGCTGGGGCTGCTGAGGAGACCACTGAGGGAGGCTGGGGAGATTTACGGCGTGGGTGGGCACTTGTGCAGAGGCCTGGTTGGGGGAGGCTGAAGGCTCGTAGGGTCTGTCAGTTTCCTGACACTCTGGGGAGTAGGGGTCGCACCTGGTAACATTTAGGGCGTACCATCCATTGTAACCCCAGTGTCGGGTGTAAGTCACCAAGTCTCCTGGCAACAGGTCCCTCCCGGGTGTCCTTCTGGGAGGTGAGCCTCCACGTCCCCCCGGGTTACAAAAACTTCTAAATAAAGTCCAGGCTCCTGGATGAAGCCCCAACCATCTTTTAACTTAAAGTTCCGTACTGCACCCTTACGCCGCGGCTCCCTCACCGTACTTTTATCCTTTCTCATACGTGCCTTCTCTGCCAGGTCCTTCTCCAGGTGACGTTGCCGAAGCTTTGGGATTCTCGCTGCTCCCTTTGTCGCTCTGCTTCCCGCTCCCGACGTCTCCACTCTTCCTCCTGACGCGGTTGTAATTCTCCTCCACCAGCAGCCCCATGTCTCCAACATCAAACGCCAGCTTACGATGTCCGGTTTGCGGCAGCTCTCCGGCGCCCGCCAGTCCTGGCGGCGCTCACCTGTGGCGGAAGCAGCCGACTCTGGAACAGATGACGGTCGGGGCTCCGGTACAGGCAGGTAGAGCTTGGTGCCTGCGCGGCCTCCTCCATGAGGACGGGTGTCGCTTCTTCTGCCTCAGCGACGGGGGCAGACAGCGGGATCTGGGGTGCTGGTGCGGCGTTTTCTGCAGGAACGGGTGCCTCCACTGTGATACTGGCAACCGGTTCAGATTGCAAGGGCTGGGATGCCCGCACGGCCTCCTGTACTGGAACGGGTGCCTCCACTGAGATACTGTCAACCGGTTCAGATTGCAAGGGCTGGGATGCCCGCACGGCCTCCTGTACTGGAACGGGTGCCTCCACTGAGATACTGGCAACCGGTTCAGATTGCAAGGGCTGGGATGCCCGCACGGCCTCCTCTACTGGAACGGGTGCCTCACCTTCCGGTACAGACACTTCAGGGGGTAAGGGGATTGGCGCCGCTCCAATTGTAGTTTTGGGCCCGCCAGCTCGCTTCCATCCTGGCGACCTCCTCCCGGTGCCGGGCCAGGTCTCTCAGGGTATCCTCCGCTTCTTCCAGCGTAGGAGGGTTTCCAGGCCGGGTGCCAAACGGTGGCTCCGTGGCGATCGGGTCGCTTCCGTGGGGGGAGAGCTCTGACTCCTCCATCCCTTCCCACTTCTGCTCATGTCCGTTCGCCATCTCTGCCAAGTCACATGTGTCATTAGCATCAGGAGAGGCGCCATCTTTTGTAGGGAGGCGGGACCTTCGCGTTCGTTTCCGCCCACTGAGGAGGATAAGGAGGCGGAACTCCAGAGCTGTGGGGCACGATCTTACATTGCAGTAACATTTAGAGTGTGCGGACATCGTTTTCGCGCCACGGAGTGAGTGTACGCCCACGAGAGCACGCCCTTATTCTTCACCTGTGCCTCGTGGCGCAGATATGACGGAAAAAATGGCAAATACAGTCTATGATGATTTTTGCAATTCTCAAGCAAAAAAACAGTTCAATTAAGGCACACAGGACTCGCTTATAGCGAGCTTCTGAATCCTGTTTGTGACGCCAAAGTTGAGTCGCACAGAGCCACAGGTTTTGGGGGTACTCGGCACCAAGCCCGTCGACTTCTATGGGGGATGTGACGGGTAGCACAGCTATGTCCGTGCCCTGGGCGATCACTGGAATGTGGGATATTTCCAGGGGATGATAGAATGTTTGTGTAGTTTGTCGTGACGCCACCTGTAGTACCTGGTCAGGGTGACCAGCGCTGCTGTGCAGGTCCTCTGGCAGGGATGGTGTAGTGCAGCTAGGTGATAAGTCTTGTACAGGTAAGACGGTATCCTTCCAGGGCAGATAGATGTGAGATAGAGCAATGGTGCAGAGTGATGTAGCAGAGTGGAGTATGCGACGTAGTAAGAAAGCAGGAAAGGAAACAATTCTTACTACAAAGACATGCAGCATAAGGCTGCCTCAACCCCTCCCATCCAACTAGCTACACCCTGTTCTAACCAGCCTGAGCTAGACCATCCCATTGGGTCCGCCTACACTCAGCTGGCATAGTGTACTGTTGAATGCAGTGGTTGGAGTCAATGGGGTGTTTCCTCCTTACCTGAGAGTAAGTTGTCACACCGCTGGGTGCGATGCAACATCTCTGTGGCGACTGGACCCTCGGGTGCTTCTGTCTTTTCACAAATGCCGGCTTTACCGGCAATTGAATCAGAGGCTATTTTACTATGTAGAAGTGAATAAACTATAAATATATGTATATATATATGTCACAATGACATGTATATATATATATGTATTCTAAGTGTGTATATTTTGTGTTTACAAGGAAAGAAAGGGTTTTTTTTGTTGCAATATTTTGTTCCCATAGACTTACATGGGACTTCCGGTATCGGAATCGGATATCGCTGATATTTAGTGATATCGGCGATGCCTTTCTGATCCGATATTTTTAGATATCGAGCAGTATCGCTCAACACTACTCATTACCAAACAATTCTCTATGAAGCAGTGTCAATATTGTAAGAGGGGGCAGCATACTGGGCTGGATGTCACTGGACCCTCTGTAGTGTACCAATGATATACTGGCTCCCCAAAAAGAAATGATATGAACAGTTCAACAAGGCTTTATTTTCATGTGTCCAATATGGAGACACTTTTAATTTTTTACATCAGCAGAACTTTTTCCACCATTATTTACTATCTTTGGTCTTTCTACTCTCAGATGGGCCTGAACTTGTGTCACCACTGTACAGGTTCCTCAGACCCTCATGAATACACTGGAGTTGTCTAGACCGTGTACACCACAGGCCACTTTCCTGAGTCCTCTGTGCTCCTCACTCTTACCTCACTACCTGTTCTCTGTAGCATACTGCCAAAGCTTTGTACAGTCTTTGTGGTCTAAGGGATAAAGTTTCTCCTTGTGGAGAGTGACATGCCAAGCCTGGCATTACAGAGTGAGGAGACTTATAAGCCATGAATGCTCCTCTGGGAAATTAAATATGCAAATTGTCTCTTCAGAGAGGCAGGAAACTAGAACTCTAGCGCCACCTACTGGAAGCAGCATATCACTGTTTCCAATAGGTGATGTTATAGTTTAGTCCTCTTCCTTTCTGAAGAGACAATTTGCATATACAGTCTTTGTGCATCTAGGCCTGGACCATTGCTGGCACCCTGTCACCTTCCTATTTGTCACAGCTTACACAAAGGTCTCAGTGAACTTCAAGTCTATCACAAACACCACTACTGTCACACAGGCCTAGCACACTTTTGAGTCTTCCAAAGCCCTGACCTGGTTACCGTCTCTTTCCAGACTGAGGCCTTGCTTTATTGTCTTCACTTTTAAGCCGACACCGCTTATCTTCCAGTTGTCAACCTCTGTCTCTATGCAAAAGCCACAGGGCTGTGACTAATATTGCACTCTCTCTCATCGGGTTGGCTAGTGCTCACCTGTCCTTGGCTTCAGATAGCATGCCTTGAATTACCCTCTTCCCTCAGCTTCAATCTCTTTTCAGTCAGACACTCTCAGTCAGGGTTGTCTCTTCCTCTTCCCTTTAATCCTACATCCAAGAAAGTCACAGAGGCAATGTCCCCTCCTTAATGTTTTGTAGCACACAAAGTTCAAGCTGCTTCTTGGCTTATCTGCTAACCATAACTCAGTACTGAGGTTTTTGCTCACCTTGTAGGCGGCCATCTACAACTGATACAAGCTTTCTTCAGACTCACAGGCACATGATATCCACACAGAATGTATTACTAGAAAGAGAATAAAAACATAAACAAGTGCACTGAACATAGGTCCATGTGAGAGCTGGAAACTCATGAATCTCAAAAATTTTTCATCTTCCACAGGCCTGGTAATAAGCTACAATGGCCTATAGAAGCATACAATGCAAAGGAACAATGCAAAATAATAGGGGCAAACATGCCCACCATCATAATAACAACAGCCTATATGGCAAGAGGGTCCTAGAGACCACCTTCACCTTCTTACATAAATACCACCACACCATGTTCAAATAATACTAGTATACAGTCAACAACTAATAGTTCCATATATTGTGTAAATACGATGCTATACAATGCTGATATTAATTGGTAGTCACAAGTCTAGGGCCTCCAGAGCTGTCTCCTTTAGCAAATGTCACACACCTTAAAGGGAATCTGTCACCCTAAATTGGCGGGATATTTAAATGATGGCAGTCAGGTCAGATGGGCGGTGTTTTGGGTACTTGCCTTAACATGTTGTTCGCCGCTGTCTCCATTATTTCTGGGAATTGTAGTCGTTGCCCTCCATATAACGCTCCTGCGCATTGCAATCTGCGGGCAAAGCATACTGCCGTGCGCAATTCATGATTGCAATGCACAGGCGCGTTATATGGAGGGCAACGACTACAATTCCAGAAATAATGGAGACAGCGGCGAACAACATGTTAAGGCAAGTACCCAAAACACCGCCCATCTGACCTGACTGCCATCATTTAAATATCCCGCCAATTTAGGGTGACAGATTCCCTTTAAAGGGGTTGTCCAGGCTTGAAGTTCAAGTTTGCAGTCATTCTGTGTCAGTGCTGACTTGCGTGCTGTCAGGATTCCCCAGTGCCAACACTGGGAGTGGGCGGGCGTGTGACTACAAGTATGTGATATGCATACATAAGGTCACATTCCGACTAGATGTGTACGGTCTTGCTCATTTAATGTGTATTGAGCCAGGCCAAACACGTCTAGTCAGAATGTAACCGGAAGTATGCAAATTATATACGTTCAGTCACAAGATTGCCCGCTCCGATGGCAGACAACGGAGAATCTGACAGCACACACTGTGACGTTTCACAAGTCTGCACTCACATATAGTGACTGTGGACTTGAGCCCTAAGCCTGGACATGCCCTTTAAAGTTGTCCTGACTGTAGTCTGTATATATCTAGAGTTGAGCAAATTGGTTCGGATTTGGTCGCCGATTCTGAATTTGCCATATTCGTGCCAAATGTATGTTTGATGATCGGTTTCGAACATATTCGGTAATTTCTACTCCCATTGACTCCAATGACGTTCAACTGTGTTTGACAAATATTGCAAAACAATATTCGATGCAGATTGTATTCGGAACCGAATCCGAACAAATTTGCTCAACTCTATATATAACCAATAGCTTGTTTAATTGTCACGTCCTATTGTTACTTCTTCCTCTTCTCCCTCCGCTCCCTTCATATGCAGAATGCCCCACATCATCCCATATTCTTACAACACCATTCAAAATAAATTACTGACATCTAATTGTAAAGCCATATAATGAATTTCAGAAGACCACATGCAAAGATGCTACACATGCTTCTTCCTGATAGTTCACAGAATGGAAACTCCATCCAGATGGTAATAATCATCTGTGAGCCGCACTGGGGAAAGACCTACACAAGGTAATAACATGCAATATATCCATCCCCGCAACATATCCAATATTCCCAGGTCTCTAATAGTATATACGCATCGGGTCTGATGACAGACTCATAGATAACGTGTGCAAAACTGTAAAGCGCTGTGGAATATATTAGCGCTATATAAAAATAAAGATTATTATTATTAAAAGAACTGAAGGATTAAAAAATCAGTAAAGAACAAGAACAAGCTCCGGATCTGCACCTGTGCAGAATTTCTACGGACATTTTTTGTTTTATGTTGGATAGGTAGCGCCACAGAGAGCTGGGATCATAAATATTTCTATGCACCGCATCACGCATGAGATACTGTAAGTTATTTACTGTAGATAGGGGGATGTCAAATAGATGATATGTGAAAAATAATCAGATACAAGGTATAGATACAGGTGCTTCCTAAAAAATGAAATATCATCAAAAAGCTAATTTATTTCAGTTCTTTAATACAAAAGTGAAACTCATTTATTACCGTATTTTTTGAACTGTAAAACGCACTTTTTCCCACAAAAATTGGGAGGAAAATGGGGGTGCATCTTATAGTCGGAAGCAGACTTACGGGGTGGTTGCAGCAGTGGTGTAGCAGCCTACCTTCCTCAGGGAGCCAGCGGCTGCAGAAGTGTGGCGATCTGAAGCTCGGTGTCGGCGGTGAGCAGTGCGGAGTGCATCATTGGTTTCCCTGCGGCCATCTTCCTGAAGCCGTGGGCCGCCGGAGGCAGCGTGTGTGCGGATTGAGCTCTCGGCTGGGCCTCTCACGCTCCATTTTCTGAAGCTGTGGGCTTGGCTTCAGGAAAATGGCGCTGGAGGCCGCGCGTGCGCAGATTGAAATCTCGGCGGCCCTCGGCTTCAGGAAAATGGCCACCGAGAAACCAATAATGCACTCGGCTCTGCTCACCGTGGACACCGGGCCACAGCATCGCCACATTTCTGCTGTTGGCATCCTGAGGAAGGGACCCTGCTCCATGCAACGCACTCTGCTCTGCCTCACTGCGACCCCAGACCCGCAGAATCGCACCGCTGGGATATCCTGGGACTGCAGCATTGCCCCACTTCTGCCTCCGCCGGCTTCCTGAGGAAGGTACCTGCCTCCTGTGACCCTGCTCTACCACTGCTGGCCCTCAGATAAGATACCTTAAATTCTAACGATCAGAAGGACCCCATCTCTAAACATCTTTTTTTTTGCTATTTTCCCCCCAAAATTTGGGGTGCACCTTATGGTCTGGTGCGTTTTAGTTTTATAGTCTGAAAAATATGGCAAATAGAGTCATTACAGAGTGATCTATTTCAAGTGTTTTATTTCTGTTAATGTTGATGATTATGGCTTACAGCCAATGAAACCCAAAGTCATTATCTCAGTAAATTAGAAATACTTTATAACACCAGCTTGAAAAATTATTTTAAAATCCAAAATGTTGTCCAACTGAAATGTATGATCAGTAAATGCACTCAATACTTGGTCGGGTTCCTTTTGCATCAATTACTGCATCAATGTGGCGTGGCATGGAGGCGATCACCTGTGGCACTGCTGAGGGGTTATGGAAGCCCAGGTTGCTTTGATAGCAGCCTTCAAATCGTCTGCATTGTTGGGTCTGGTGTCTCTCATCTTCCTCTTGACAATACTCCATAGATTCTCTATGGGTTAAGGTCAGTGAGTTTGCTGCCAATCAAGCACAGTGATACTGTTGTTTGTAAACCAGGTATTGGTACTTTTGGCAGTGTGGACAGGTGCCAAGTCCTGCTGGAGGAATGACATTTCCATCTCCAAAAATGCTTGTCGGCAGAGGGAAGAATGAAGTGCTGTAAATTTCCTGGTAGACGGCTGCCCAAAAAATCCAAGCTGCTGGAGGTCTAGTGTGAAGTTTCCACAATCAGTGATGGTTTGGGGAGCCATGTCATCTGCTGGTGTAGGTCCACTGTGTTTTATCAAGACCAAAGTCAGTGCAACCGTTTACCAGGAAATCTTATAGCACTTCATGCTTCCCTCTGCCGACAAGCTTTTTGTAGATGGAAATTTCCAGTAGTCTTTTAACCAAGTTATTGTGATCCTTAAAGGGTATTCCCATTGCCAAATCCTATGGCAATTTGTAGCAGGTGCAATAACATTAATATTAGCAAATACCTCCAATTAGAAATGTAGTTTTAGTTTTTCTGGTTCACTATGTGTCTTTCTTAATGTGCAGGCATTGCAGGACCTTAGGTATCCATGGTTGCGACCAGTAGTAACTAGATACCTAACTGTCATATAGCAGTGGTCGTAACCATGGATACCTAAGGTCCTGCAATGCCTGCACATGAGGAAAGAGACATAGCGAATCAGAAAAACTATGCTATACTTCCAATTGGAGGTATTTGCTAATATTATTATTATTACACCTACTACAAATTGCTATAGGACCTTGGAGATGGAAGTACCCTTTAACTCATCTTCACGGAAGTCATCTTGGGGTCTAAATTATAAATTAATATATAAATTTATATACAGGGAAGAAGAGGCCGTATCTCAGGAACGGAGAGGCGCAGAAACAAAAGAAAAACATCGCCGGATTCAGGAGAACAGCGGCATTTACACCAAATAAAATAATACATATTTATGGGAAATGACTGTCCCCTTTAAGATGAACAGACAGATTGCAGAGGCATTTCACTAGAGGAATAGTCTGTAGTCCTCGCTGGATTTCTTTCTTACTGCTATTCCAGTAGGGGTGGTATTAATGTGTTTTGTGATTGTGAGTGATTATTACAGATTTAATGACACCTTTCATAGCCTGTGTAAAGCAATCAGCTTCAATCACTCGGCCATACATTTCCTCTCGGTAAGATGTGAGAAGTGAACTTTTACCCTTAGCCACAAACATTGACTTATCTGGGGCCTGGTGGCTTCCTAAACAGTCTAATGAGTGTATTAATATTCCCCCTAAGGGTTCTTCTGAACTGAGATTAATTCAGGAAGGAAATCAGAAGGAGATGTCACTGGATCCAGCTCATAAGTGTTATACTACTCACCGGGAGAGCTGTGAAAGGAGCGCTCTGTTACCCACTTCTCTGTTAATTCTGCTATTTCAAGGAATCTCTTCATGGGCCGACTTCAGCTTTAGAATTGTTAATCACCTACAAGCTGGGGCACAGGTGTGCCAAAAATGTCTGCAAAATATATGCAAGTCTTCCAATGGTCCCTGAGCTTGTAGACAACTTGACAGATAATCTAATAAATAGACTGTAAAGGATGACACCAGAGAGATCCGCTGCACCACGCGTGACGAGCCCGCCCCCCTCACCCGCCTATTACATCACCGAAATCAAGTGGTATGGTCTCCTCACTTGCCCCCTGGGGACACGTAAGGTCAACTTGTCACAGTTTTACACACACACCCCC
>JARQOD010000006.1:422633792-422666969 GCA_033576555.1 Oophaga sylvatica | reverse complement strand
TTTATCAATATAAATCCTAATGAATAAAGCTGTGTAAGTTAATTTAATGTGAATTGAGTTCAAGTCAAATTTTAAGAAATGTGCAGTTCCTGGTAAAGTTTAAATAATTTGCAATTCAATTCTCAAATCACCAAAAGTGCCCACTGTCTTTTTACCCATAAAAGAAGATTGCAACAGCCATGGAAGGCTTGACTGTGTAGGCTTCCCTATATTGCATTGTAGCTACCACGTCACTTGTATAACACATCCAATCAAAAAGGACTCTGTAAAGTTCTTTGTATGCAAAGCAATGATGTTTGAACTTGTTCCTTTGTAGGTAATTATAGTTAATAGAAAAAGACAATGATTTCAAGAACTAGTCCCCCTTTAAATCAACCAGTCTGCTCTTAGGCCGGTTTCACACGTCCAGATATTTCCGATATCGGAAAAATCGGTACCAGAGATGTCCGTGTGTCCATGTGCACTATGTGTGCTGCCCATGTGTCGCATCAGTACCACACGGACGGCCGCTGGGGAAGTAGCGCTACAGTAAGCGCTGTTCCCCTGCCTGTGGTGCTGAAGCTGGCTGTCATTATTCTCTCCTGCTCTGCCGGCAACAGCGCGAGCAGGAGACAATGAATGAAAAAACCCGACGTGGGATCACCCATATTTTTTTAACCAACCCGTCAAAACTAATAGGTGCAGGCTGGTATTCTCAGACTGGTAAGGGGCCATGAATATGGGCCCACCCCAGCCTAAAAAACAGCAGCATGCAGCTGCCCAGAGAAGGCGCATCTATCTTAGGGTTCAAGTTCCCGCACAAGGGGAGTCTCAAACCAGTCCCGCTGCGGTCACCCATCCATCTCCGTCCACAGTGGATCCTGCTCAGCTTAGATGTCGGTCCCAGCATCTCACCCAGTCTAGCAGTTTGCAGAGGATTACTGCTGCCTCTCCAGGCTCTGCTATTGTGGCCAGTACTGGTTAGCGGCGAGCAGACGTCTTTAGGACAAAGTCCTTGTTTTTCCCTTCTGAGCATACCCAGGGTGAGATCTCTCATTGGAGATCAGGGGTCACATGCTCAGGTACTGCAGCAGCTCCTATTGGTCCGCCAGGAAGGTCCTGTGACTACTGGTGCTCTGGAACAGTTTCATTGGTCCTTGTTTCTGGCAGGTCCTGTAGCTGTTACTATAAAAGGGTGGCATGGCTGGGCCGCCATGTGCTAGTATCAATTGCATTATGTGCTATGCGCCAGTGTGATCATGTACGCATGTGGTTAGGGCTCGGCTGAAATAAGCCCCTAGAATACCGGCACCTCTGGTGAGGAGATTTGGTTGCAAGTGGTTAGGGCTTGGCTGAAATAAGCCCCTAGAATACCGGCTTCTCCGGTGAGGAGATTGCTTGATTGCGTTGCTGTTTACAAAATCACAGACTGCTATCCTCACAGCAGTTATCTGTGTATCCCTGTGAGTCTAACAGGACACAGTCTTTTTCTCAGCGGCTCTGTGACGCAACAGGGTTCGCTTATAACGCTGGTTCAGCGCCCTAGCGTTTTACTTTGCGGCTCACTGAAGCTAAGTGAGTTCGCACTTATCGCCATATAGCGCTGTGGCATTCCCGTTAGCAGCTCTGGGGATTAACAGAGTTCACACTTACTGCCACAGCGTGCTAGGGCGTTTATTTTAGCGACTCTGCGGGATAACAGAGTTCGCTACTTTCGCCATCTTACTAGCAGCGGGCTTCGCCTGCACGGTGGACCCCGGGCTGCGAACGCACCTCTCTACAATATCTATTAGGTGCGTTCCGCAGACCCTAACAATACTAGCGCCACGGTCTGGCTAGTAAAATGGCACACGACCAGCGCCTACGGCAGTTCATCCAGCAGCTGGAGGGTAGGTTGGCGGCTCTCGAACGCACAACCTCAGCTGTGGATGTGACCGCAGTCGCTGTTCAGGCTGCTAGCACAGCGGCAGCCAGTTTGTCCTCCAACACCTCTGCTCCGACCTTGTCCCATCTTCCGCTTCCAGACAAGTTTTTTGGTGACGGCAAACATTGTCGGGGATTCGTGAGTCAGTGCTCTATACAACTCGAGCTTCTGGCCGCACGTTTTCCCACAGAGCGGTCACAAGTGGCTTTCATAGTGTCACTTCTGTCAGGCAGAGCTTTGGAATGGGCAACGCCGCTGTGGGAGCGTGACGATCGCGTGGTGTGGAGTGCTCCTCGGTTTCTGGAGGCTCTTAAAAAGGTCTTTTTAGGCACTCAGGTCACCCACGATTCAGCGCTCTGACTGCTGGCAATGTCACAGGGTTCGAGCTTGGTCAGTCAGTTTTCAGTCCAATTTCAAACTCTGGCCTCTGAGTTAGAGTGGCCGGATAAGGTCCTTATACCGGTACACTGGAGAGGTCTGGCTGACCATGTCAAGGACGCCTTGGCCACCAGGGAGATTCCTACCTCTCTGGAGAAGCTTATCTCCATATCTACCCGCATCGACCTTCGCTTTCACGAACGGAGGTTGGAGCGGGCCCAGTGTAGACGGAGGTTTCGGCTAGCTTCCACCTTTGCCAAACCTCTAGAATCTCCCGTTCAGGCACCCGACTCCCTGGAGGTCATGGAGGTTGTTCGTACGGGACCTAAGACTCGGCCCGTGGTTTGTAACAATTGTCAGCAGTTAGGACATTATGCCAATAGATGTCCCCAGCGATCGGGAACACGTTCGCGTCTAGTGACCATGGGAGGAGGTTCACTAGAGTCAGCAGCATTTGCCTCCAAGCTGTCCTTTAAAGGGACAATCTCTTTTGGTCCATCCACTCTAACAGTTGAGCTTTGTGTGGATTCTGGAGCAGAGGGGAACTTTATGTCCTCTGCTTTTGCTCTCCGTCACACAATACCTCAGGTGATGCTCGCCAAACCGGTGACTGTTCGAGTGGTGAATGGCTCCATACTGCCCTCACAGATCACACATCAGACAATCCCTCTCACATTAGCTATGTCTCCTTCCCATCAGGAGATTATTTCTTTCCTTGTCCTTCCTGAGGGTATAGATGAGGCTCTGCTGGGAGTACCCTGGCTTCGTCTTCACTCCCCACATATTGAGTGGTCCTCTGGGAAGATACGGGGTTGGAGTGAGTTTTGTAGAGGTAGATGTGTGAGGGAGTGTGTTCAGGTTGCTACTACAGGGATACCCGCAGATCTCACTTCCCTGCCCAAGTGCTATTGGTCTATGTAGACGTGTTCTCCAAAAAGGCTGCAGAGACGCTTCTGCCTCACCGCCCCTATGACTGTCCTATTGACCTCTTGCCTGGAGCAGAACGTTCCCGTAGAATGGTCTATCCTCTCTCTCTCCCGGAGACGGAGGCTATGTCCCAATACATTCAGGAAAATCTGGCAAGAGGGTTCATTAGGAAGTCAGTGTCACCTGCTGGGGCAGGGTTCTTCTTTGTGCAAAAGAAGAACGGAGAATTACGTCCCTGCATAGATTACAGGGGTCTTAACTCCATTACCGTTAAGAATAAATACCCGCTGCCTTTAATTTCTGAGCTCTTTGATAGGCTCCGGGAAGCAAGGGTATTTACCAAATTAGACCTGCGGGGTGCTTACAACCTGATTCGCATCCGCGAGGGGGACGAGTGGAAGACGGCTTTTAATACCAGGGATGGGCACTATGAATATCTGGTGATGCCCTTCGGGCTCTGTAATGCCCCAGCCGTTTTCCAAGACTTTGTTAATGACTTCTTCCGGGATATGCTTTCCACCTCGGTCGTGGTCTATCTGGATGATATTCTCATCTTCTCTCCAGATATTGACTCCCACTGGAAAGATGTCTGCAGAGTCTTCGACCTCTTGCGGGCAAATTCCCTTTATGCAAAGTTGGAGAAATGCGTGTTTGAGCAGGAGTCTTTACCATTCCTGGGCTATATCATCTCCGCCCAGGGATTGGCTATGGATCCTGCCAATTACAAGCTGTGATGGACTGGCAAGAACCCCATTCCCTTAAAGCGGTGCAGCACTTTATGGGGTTCATTAATTATTATCGCCAGTTCATTCCCCATTTCTCAACTTTGGTAGCTCCCTTGGTAGCCCTCACCAAGAAGGGAGCAAATCCCAAATTGTGGTCTGAGGAAGTCTCCAAGGCTTTCATCTCAATTAAGTCTCAGTTTGCTAGTGCTCCCATTCTACGCCACCCTGATGTTGATAAGCCATTCATATTGGAGGTGGATGCCTCATCCGTTGGTGCTGGAGCAGTCCTCTTTCAAAAGGATGCTCAAGGTTGAAAGCATCCTTGCTTCTTCTTCTCCAAGACCTTCACACCAGCGGAGAGGAATTATTCCATCGGGGACAGGGAGTTGCTAGCAATGAAATTGGCTTTCTCTGAGTGGAGACATCTGTTGGAGGGGGCTTGTTTTCCCTTCCAAGTCTTCACCGACCACAAGAATTTGGTATATCTTCAGACAGCCCAGCGGCTTAATTCTCGCCAGGCCAGATGGTCCTTGTTCTTCTCCCGGTTTCATTTCACACTCCATTTCCTCTCGGGAGAGAAGAACATTCATGCCGACGCTCTTTCTCGCTCTGTGGTGTCCTCTGAGGAGGAGGTGGAGGAGCCTCGGCTTATTGTCCCCACAGAGAGCCTGAGAACAGTGGCCCCGGTTTCGCTAGAGTCTGTGCCCCCAGGCAAGACTTTTGTGCCTACCAATTTGCGACCGGAGGTACTCTCTTGGGCACATTCGTCCAGGGTGGGTGGACACTTTGGGGCAAAGAGGACATCTGAATTGCTGGCGAGGACATACTGGTGGCCGCATATGGTCCGTGACGTTGGGGACTATGTTCGGGCATGCGTCTCCTGCGCCAAGAATAAGTCTCCACGACAACGGCCAGCTGGGTTACTTTACCCTTTGCCGGTGGCAGACAGGCCCTGGGAGATGGTTGGGATGGACTTTGTGGTGGGCTTGCCCAAGTCTCGGGGTTGCACCATCATTTGGGTAATCACCGACCATTTCTCCAAAATGGTGCATCTGGTGCCGCTACCATGGTTACCTTCTGCATGGGCTCTGGCAGCGTTGTTCGTTAGGCACATCTTCCATCTACACGGCATGCCGGACAAAATTGTCAGTGACCGAGGTCCCCAGTTTGCGTCTCCGTTCTGGAGAGAGCTTTGTCGTCTACTCAGTATTGAGTTAAATCTCTCTTCAGCGTACCATCCTGAGACGAATGGGTTGGTAGAGAAGGCCAACCAGACCTTGGTCACCTATCTACGACATTTTGTCTCAGCCAGGCAGGATGACTGGGCATCCTTGCTACCGTGGGCTGAGTTTGCACTAAACAATGCTGTGGCTGACTCCACCGGACAGACTCCATTCCTCCTAAACTACGGTCAGCATCCACGGGTTCCGGTGCCCATGCCTGTGTCTTCCGCCGACTCCAGGGTGGCAGACTGGGCTGTGGAGGCACGGGTCATTTGGGACCATACCCAGGATGCCATTCAGGTGTCCAAGGAGAGGATGAGGTCCTCCGCCGACACACATCGGCGCCCCGCTCCAACATTTGCTCCTGGGGACTTGGTGTGGCTCTCCGCCCGTAACATTAGGCTGCGAGTTGAGTCCACTAAGTTGGCACCCCGCTACCTGGGTACTTTCAAGGTCCTCGAGAAGGTTAACCCTGTGGTATACCGTTTGGCTCTTCCACCACGCCTGGGTATCTCCGACACCTTTCACGTATCCCTCCTGAAACCCCTGCTCATGTCCCGGTTTTCCGAGTCATCTGCCGAGACATCGGGTTCGTCTACGGATGACCATGAGGTGAACGCCATCGTAGGGTGTAAGGTGGTACGGGGCAAAAAGTTTTATTTGGTGGACTGGAGGGGCTATGGGCCTGAGGATAGGTCTTGGGAGCCTGCAGAGCATGTTCACGCTCCTCAGCTCATCGCTGCCTTTGAGCGTAGCGAGGCCCAGAGAAGGGGGGCCCTAGAAGGAGGGGGAATGTTAGGGTTCGAGTTCCCGCTGCTGCACCAGGGGAGTCTCGAACCAGTACCGCTGCAGTCCCCCATCCATCTCCGTCCGCAGTGGATCCTGCTCAGCTTAGACATCAGTCCCAGCGTCTCGCCCAGTCTAACAGTGTGCAGAGGATTACTGCTGCCTCTCCAGGCTCTGCTATTGTGGCCAGTACTGGTTAGGGCGAGCAGACGTCTTTAGGACAAAGTCCTTGTTTTTCCCTTCTGAGCATGCCCAGGTGAGATCTCTCATTGGAGATCAGGGGTCACATGCTCAGGTACTGCAGCAGCTCCTATTGGTCCGCCAGGAAGGTCCTGTGACTACTGGTGCTCTGGAACAGTTTCATTGGTCCTTGTTTCTGGCAGGTCCTGTAGCTGTTACTATAAAAGGGTGGCATGGCTGGGCCGCCATGCGCTAGTATCAATTGCATTATGTGCTATGCGCCAGTGTGATCATGTACGCATGTGGTTAGGGCTTGGCTGAAATAAGCCCCTAGAATACCGGCACCTCCAGTGAGGAGATTTGGTTGCAAGTGGTTAGGGCTTGGCTGAAATAAGCCCCTAGAATACCGGCTTCTCCGGTGAGGAGATTGCTTGATTGCGCTGCTGTTTACATGATCACGGACTGCTATCCGCACAGCAGTTATCTGTGTATCCCTGTGAGTCTAACAGGACACAGTCTTTTTCTCAGTGGCTCTGTGACGCAACAGGGTTCGCTTTATAACGCTGGTTCAGTGCCCTAGCGTTTTACTTTGCGGCTCACTGAAGCTAAGTGAGTTCGCACTTATCGCCATATAGCGCTGTGGCATTCCCGTTAGCGGCTCTGGGGATTAACAGAGTGCGCACTTACTGCCACAGCAGTGCTACGGCGTTTATTTTAGCGACTCTGCGGGATAACAGAGTTCGCTACTTTCGCCATCTTACTAGCAGCGGGCTTCGCCTGCACGGTGGACCCCTAGCTGCGAACGCACCTCTCTACAATATCTATTAGGTGCGTTCCGCAGACCCTAACAATCTATTAGATGCGCCTATTCTGGAGCTTTGTCGGGTTCTTCCCACTTGCCCTGTCAATAAGACACCTCTTCATTACTAATCCTATAGTAAGTGAAGAGTTAAATAAGCACACACACAGTAAGAATAAAGTCTTTTAATGAAATAATACCACACACAGGTTTGACATCTTTATTAAACTGCTATTCCCAGCAAAGCCATCGTTCTCCTGGAAAAAAAAATTAAAATAAACCAACAATATACCCATACTTCTCCGGCGTACAGTCAGTCCCACGGCGCAATCCATCTCAGGGGTTAATCAGTTTACAGCTTGAGTGCTGCTAATGCAACCACCCTGGCTGTAAACCTCTGAGGAATGAATAGGAAGCAGCGCGCACAGGCTCAGTGACAAGTGGTGACGTCACTGAGTCTGTGCTCGCTGACAGCTGAACTCCTGTGACCTCAGCACCGTCATTTTACCGCGCCTGTTAGTCAAACAATATGGGGGACCCCACATCGGGGTTTTCATTTGGAGAATGGAGAGAATGATGACAGGCGGCTTCAGCACCACAGGCAGGGGAACAGCGACTTACAGTTGCCGCTTTTTCCTCGGTGGCCATCCGTGCACATGGAGGACATTGTACACTGTTCTCTGTGTGCACGTGTGCGGGATGCTTTGCTGTGCATGATGATGGCAAAAAAACGGACATGTCATTGTGTTTTGCCCACGGACACGCGGACATGTGCATAGACCCATTCATTTGCCTATGGAGACACGGACGTGTGAAAGAGGCCTTAAAATCAGTCAGCTGCCTTGTCCTTGTTAACGCTTTCTACTGAGCTAAAGAGAAGATCACAGACACTATGTAATCCGGTCATTTTGTGGACAGGCTGAAATTCAGTGAAAATAGTTTTTTGTGATGGGGTTAATTTTCATGGCATGGAATGATTTTGCCATTTTTTGCATTTCATCTGAGCGCTCTTTATAACAGTCTAGAGTTAATGCAAAATGCCACTTTAAGAACTGATACTGCAAATTTTGCAAAAAATAAACTTTGTATCCGTCTCAAAACTTTTAACCACTACTGTATATTAAGGGATGCCAAAGGAAATTCGCTTCTATTTTTGTCTTTCTCTTAAAATGTGTTGTGATCTGTGCATGGCATGGAAATAAAATCTTTGGAAAATGATGTCACTTTTGTAACGACTGATATCTTGGAGACGAATAATGGAATCCCTTAAGTAGAAATTTTGAGATAAAACAACTAAAACAAAATCAATGGCCCAAATTCTTGGAAGTCTTATAGTGACAAGACTCTAAGCTGGAACAAAAAAAAAGTAAAAATGATAAGTTTGAAAAAACGGGTTTCCATTTACACAGAACATATGAGCATTTTTGTATCCAAAAAATAAAAAAGACCATGTATAGCGAAATAATTGAGAGAGTCTGATAATCCAGCCCTGAACTGCAAAACAAAGTGGAGAATAAAGTAGCGCACTTCTACTACTTTGCTCCCATTTGGAAAGTGACATTTAGCTATGTAATAAGTAAATCTGAACAGGAAGGGCTGTGGAAACAGTAACACGGAGAATAGATTAGATGTCCAGTTTTCCAGTTTTCTAGGGTGTGGTATTTGACACAGGCAGATATGAAGGTCATTAATCATGTATCCATCAAAGGAAGGGACATGTCCAAGGGCTTTACACTGTAATCTCTGGAAACAAATGCGACATCTTCAAGAAACAATAAAACAGCTAATTATAACTTCAAAATATCGGACGCTTGTTTACTATGTATTGGAAAATAGAGATTTACCCCCTTAAATCTCCCTTGGTCCTTCTGTCTAATAACACCATAGATGGGTGGTTTCTGTTCCAACCAAGGTTTCTCTGTGCTCGTGATTTCTATTCTAGCAGACTGAAGCTGTCCTCGTAGTATATGAATGGCGACTCATCTCAGTGTCTGGCATTATGGATAAAGCGTGGCTGACGGAATTCCAAATCGCTTGAAATGTGTCGGGAAGTTTGATTTGCATCTATTTATTTGAAGTAAATCAAATGTGCATTCATATCTCCAATTGCCAGAGTATAATATACATAAGTAGAACAGAATAAAAAAATTATACTCTTATTTGTCCAACCGGGACACCCTGCTTCAGTCCAGTCATCCTCTACTCCCAGATACTAATGCAGACTATTGACAGGCAGCTCCGACACCTCTGGTGATAGCCAGGTCCGGCTTCATAAGTGCATCATGAGACCTAGTCAGTGGGGTGCAGTGGTGCAACATCAGTCTGACGGGTCCTAATGCAAAATTTGGACCTGGGCCCCCAGATGCATGTTGGTCAGATTTATGGGCCCTTAGATATATGCATGTTATAAAAACATGCATGTTTGCGCCCCCAAGCAATAATGTCCCCTGTCCTGGCACCGTCTTGTAATAATGTCCCTTATCCTGGACCCTTTCTGTAGTAATTTCCCCATCATGGGCCCCTTCCTGTAATAATGTCCCACTATCCTGGTATAATTTCCCCATCCTGGCTCCTTCTTGATACAATGCCCTCCATCATTGACCCCTTCCTGTAATAATGTCTCACTATCCTGGTATAATTTCCCCATCCTGGCTCCTTCTTGATACAATGCCCTCCATCATTGACCCCTTCCTGTAATAATGTCTCACTATCCTGGTATAATTTCCCCATCCTGGCTCCTTCTTGATACAATGCCCTCCATCATGGACCCCTTCCAGTAATAAGATCCCGCAATGTTGGCCCCTTCCTGTAATAATGTCCCCCATCCTGGACCACTTCCTGTAATAATGTTCCCACTCCTGGGCCCCTTTCTATAACAATGTTCCTCATTCTGGGCCCCTTCCTGTAATAATGTCCCCCATCATAAACCCATTCCTGTAATAATGTCCTCCATCCTGTGTCCCTTCCAGTAATAAAGTCCTCCATCATGGGCCCCCTTCCTGCAATAATATCTCTCATCCTGGGTCCCGTCCAGTAATAATGTCCCCCATCTGATTGGCCGATGATGTGTATTGCAAAATCGATGGGTCTCTATGCTGCAATACATTTCATCTGAATGTGTGTCTTTGGATGCACATCCAGCTGAAACACCCTCAGTCATATTTTTTTCTTCCATCCACATTGCCACATAGTTTTTTGAGGGACTAGGTGTAGTTACGAATCACATAATTTATTTTAACTGAAATAATTTTAATTAATCAATGTACTTGTAAAAAATGAAATAAAGATTAAAATGCCAAAAGTGTTCTTTTGGTTTTGTTTTTATGTTGTTATTGTAGGGTCAAAATGATCAGGACACACGATTCTCAAGGTCAATACGATGACTGCAATACCAAACTAGCATATGCTTTTTGATGATACTAAAAAGGGTTGAAAAAAACAGGACATTTTTAATAAAACAATTGTGCTTGTGTTTCCATTTTCTGAGTCCATACACTCATGGCCGAAAGTGTTGGCACCCTTGAAATTGTTTCAGAAAATGAAATATTTCTCCCAGAAATTTATTGCAATTACACATTTTGTTATGCACAAAATAATACAAAAAAGAGGGAAAAAGGCAAATTGGACATACCGTAATTTTACACAAAACCTTCAAAATGGTGCAGAGAAAATTGGTTGCACAACCTTTCGAATAAATAACTGCAATCAATCGCTTCCTAACCACTAACAAGCTTCTTACACCTCTCAACTAGAATTTTGGAGCACTCTTCTTTTGTGTGAAGACGCCTTCTACTGACAGTAATTTAAAGATCTGTCCACAGGTGATCAATGGGATTTAGATCCGGACTCATTGCTGCCACTTCAGAAATCTCCAGCACTTTGTTTCCATCCATTTCTGGGTGCTTCTTGACGTATGTTTGGAGTCTTTGTCCTGATGGAAGACCCATGACCTAGGACACAAACCCAGCTTTCTGACACTAGGAACTACATTGTGATCCTAAATTCTTCTGCAATCTTCAGATTTCTTGATGTCTTGCCCACAGTCAAGTCACCCACAGTGCCAGAGACACAAAACTGCCCCAAAACATCTTTGAACCTCCACCGTATGTGACTGTAGGTGCTGTGTTTTCTTTGTAAGCCTCATTCTGTTTTAGGTAAACAGTAGAATGATATGGGTTATTGTAAAGCTCTATCTTGGTCTCATCTGTCCACAAGATGCTTTCCCAGAAGGATTTTGGCTTACTCATGTACATTTTGGCAAACTGCAGTCTAGTTTTTTTTATGTCTCTGTGACAGGAGTGGGGTCCTCCTGGGTCTCTTGCCATATTATTTGATTTAATTCAAATATCGGAACATAGCTCACACACCAATACTGATGCATCCTGAGCCTGCAGGAGAGCTTGAATTTCTTTAGAACATAATTGAGGCTAATTATCCACCATCTGGACAATCCTGTGTTGCAACCTTTCATCAATTTTTCTCTGCCGTCCACATCTAGGGAGATTAGCTACAGTGCCATGGCATGTGATTATGCTGATTATGCCGTGCAAAATGGATATAGGAACATCAATTTCTCTGGAGATAGACTTGTAACCTTGAGATTGTTGATATATTTTGCAACAATTTTGGTTCTCAATTCCCCAGACAGTTCTTTTCTCCTCTTTTTGTTCTCCTTACTTACTGTGGTACATACAGACATACAATGCAAAGTTTGAGCCAACATCTCCCCTTTCTATCTGGTTTCAGGTGTGATTTTCATATTGCCCACACCTGTTACTTGCCACACGCGAGTCTGAACGAGCATCACATGCTTGAAATAAAGTTGTTTACCCAACTGTTTATTTTGGAAAGGTGCCAACAATTTTGTCTGGTCCATTTTGGGTTTTTGTGTGAAATTATGTCCAATTTGCCTTTTTCCTCAGTTTTTTTTGCGTTGTTCCAATACACACAATGAAAATAAATGTGTATAACAAAACATGTGCTTTTGCAATAATTTTCTGGGAGAAAGACTTCATTTTCTGAAACAATTTCAAGGGTGCCAACACTTTTGGCCATGACTGTACATACGATATAATAATAGTAAGAAACTACTTTTAACCCCTTAACGACCGCCGATACGCCTTTTAACGGCGGTCATTAAGGGTACTTAAACCACAGCTGTGGAAAAAGTGAATAGCGCCCCCCAGAGGTGCATTTTCTCCGGAGTCTCGGCTACCAGGGGTAGCCGAGACCCCAGAGAACATGAATCGGGTCGGTTTTTACCGACACCGATGTTGCGATCGCCGTTATTAACCCTATAACGGCGATCGCAACAACAAGAAAAAAATGTTGTGCCATTTAATTTCTCTCTCCTCTGATGTCATCGCGATGTCCCCGCCGCGATGTGCTGGGGGGGATGGGCAATTAGCCGAGACCCCAGAGAACATGATCCGGGTCGGTATTCACCGATCGCGGTGTTGCGATCGCCGCTATACAGCATAACGGTGACCGCAACAAAAAGAAATGATTTCTCTCCCCTCTGATGTGATCGCACATCAGAGGGGAAAGAATTAGGGTCCCCAGGTCCCCCGTAACCCCCCTGTACCTGCCGGTGTCCTCCGGCAGGTCCCCCTGTCCTCCGATCCTCCCGGTCTTCTTCCTGTAAAAAAAAATGGCGGGCGCAATTCAAAATTTTTTTCATTCATTCTCCAGAAAGTACATTTTGATCACTGTGATAAACTATCACAGTGATCAAAATAAAAAAAAGTACATAACCCCCCCCTTTATCGCCCCCTTAGTTAGGGACATATAATAAAATATAGAAATTATATTTATTTTCATTTATCCGTTAGGGTTAGGGTTATAATTATGGTTAGGATTAGGCTGGGTTCATACTGCGTTATGGCAGTTCGTTATACGGACTGCGTTACACCGCGGTATAACGCGGTGTAACGCAGTCTGTTAACGCTGCCATTCACCCCCATTTGAGGGCGCATCGCGATGCATGCCGTAAAGCGGCATGCGTTCGCGACGTGCCATCATTCAGTGATGGAGCCTCGGACGCGGGCTGCAGCGTCTGGGCTCTGTCACCGCTAGCGCAGAAGAATCATCTGCTAATTCCTCTGCGCTAACGGGTATAGCATAACGCGATCGCGTTATGCTATACCGTTACCAGCCCATCAATGCTATGTGTTGAACGGGCTGGTAAAACGCAAAATGAACCTAGCCTTAGGGTTAGGGTTATAATTAGGTTTAGGGTTACAATTAGGGTTAGGGTTAAAATTAGGGTTAGGGTTACAATTAGAGTTAGGGTTACAATTAGGGTTAGGGTTACAATTAGGGTTGGAATTAGGGTTGGGATTTAGGTTAGGATTAGGTTGGGATTAGGGTTAGAGGTGTGTAGGGGTTAGGGTTGGAGCTAGAATTGAGGAGTTTCCACTATTTAGGCACATCAGGGGTCTCCAAACACGACGTGGCGTTCAAAAAGTCAAATGGCGCTCCCTCCCTTCCGAGCCCTGCCGTGCGCCCAAACAGTGGTTTACCCCAACATATGGGGTATCAGCGTACTCAGGACAAATTGCACACCAATTTTGGGGTTCTAATTTCTCCTGTTACCCTTGGGAAAATAAAAAATATCTGGCTAAAAAAATCATTTTTGAGGAAAAAAAATCATTTTTTATTTTCACGGCTCTGCGTTAATAAATTTCTGTGAAGCACTTGGGGGTTCAAAGTGCTCACTGTTGTGAATGTGTTAGAAATGAATTCTGAGCAGAAGCTCCCTCTGGTGGTTACAAACAGTACTGAACCATTCAATGAGGATTGGCAATCAGGAGTTACAGACTGGTCTTATATAAGGAGGTTCCCTCCCATCATGGTTGACGGTGATCAATCGTTCTTGTCTCAGCTGTGGTTCCTGGTTCACTTGGAAGCTTGCTGAGTCTTGCCTCTTCTCCTGCTCTCAGATAAGATATTTTCTGTTCTTTGTTTTTGTGCTTACCATTTGCATATTTCTCTGCATTTCTGTGAGGTTAGCCTGGTCTCCCCCCCCCCCCCCGGGGGGCTTGGGCTCCTCTCAGTTCTTCTGGAGCCACTGTTATTTGTTCATCTGCCTTTTCCAGTTTTTTCAGTGGCTGCGGCTTAGTTTTGTTACACCAGAGAACTAATTTAGGTGGTAGAGGTCGTGTGATCTCAGGTGTTTTTGCAATTAGTAGAGTTGGTATTTTTTAGGGCTTTTTGGATTGCAGTAAGTGTCCTTCCTATCCTTTTCTGTCTAGGAAGATTGGGCCCCAACGTTTGCTCATACTATTTTCTGTCTGTGTCTGTATTTCCTCTTGTCTAACCGCCATTACATGTTTGGGGGCTTCCTATGTTCTTTGGGGATCTGCTCCGGGGCAGATAGCTTTCCTCTTTCTATCCTTAGGTGTAGTTAACCTCTCAGGCTGTGACGAGGCGTCTAGGACCAACGTAGGAACGCTCCACGGCTGCCTTTAGTTGTGGTGGTTAGTCAGGGTACTGCAATCCAGTAGATTCCAACCTCTCTGGTGTATTGCCATTTTTGCCTGCTCTCCTCAGCTACCAAACAATAACAGTATCACCGGCCAAACTGAAAATTATATGGTACTCAACAGAAGGGAAAAATAGTAAAAGGAAAAAGAAAAGAGAAAGTTGTCAGAAATTATTATTTTTTTCTCTGTTTGTTGCATTTTTTCCCTCTTTTTCTCTGGGTGCTGAGGATTTTTTTTTTATTTTTCTCTCAGTGGAGTTTGCACAGTTGTCTGGCCGTGTGGATCAGCTTGCCACTGAAGTTCGGAGTATTGCTACCTATCTTGCAGGGTTGCCGGTTGTGGAACCTAGGATCCCCATGCCAGATTTATTTTTGGGGGATCGAGCTAAATTTCTCAATTTCAAAAATAACTGTAAGTTGTTTTTTGCCTTAAAACCTAAGTCCTCAGGGAACGCAGCACAGCAGGTTCAAATTGTCATCTCTCTCCTGCGCGGCGATCCTCAGGATTGGGCTTTTTCCCTGACACCTGGGGACCCTGTTTTGAGTAATGTTGATGCATTTTTTCTGGCTCTGGGGTTATTGTACGATGAACCTAATGTCACTGATCAAGCTGAAAAAACCTTGTTGGCATTAAATCAGGGGCTTGAGGACGCTGAGTTGTACTGTCAGAAATTCCAAAAGTGGGCAGTCCTGACCAAATGGAATGATGATGCTTTGGGAGCCCTTTTTCGGAAGGGTCTGTCAGAGAAAGTAAAAGATGTTATGGTGGGTTTCCCTGCGCCCTCTGGTCTCAATGATTCTATGTCATTAGCGATTCAAATTGACAGACGTTTGCGTGAGCGTAGAGGTATGCGTGGAATAGTGTTGCCTTGTGAACCAGCTTCCGAACCCATGCAGTGTGATAGAGTGGCTTCTGGGGCACAGCGTCATGAGTTTCGAAAACGCAATGGGTTATGTTTCTACTGTGGTGACGCCTCTCATGCTATTTCAGTCTGCCCTAAGCGGGGAAGACGTTTTGCACGCTCAGTTGTCTTGGGTAGTGTTCAGACTAAATTTCTGTTGACTGTCACCCTGATTTGCTCCCTGTCCACATTTTCTGCTCAGGCTTTTGTTGATTCGGGAGCAGCTATTAACCTGATGGATTTTGATTTTGATAAACGTTGTGGGTTTCCCTTGATACCCCTACGGAAATCTATTCCCCTACTGGGGATTGATTCTACCCCTTTGGCTGAGAATAAACCCCAGTTCTCTATTCAGGTGATAATGAGGGTTGAACCTGATAATCAGGAGAGTTGCAAATTTTTGGTGCTGTATAATCTGCATGACATTATTGTACTAGGTTTCCCTTGGTTACAGTCTCATAATCCTGTTTTGGATTGGAAATCTGTGTCTGTAACTAGTTGGGGCTGCCAATGTGTTAATGCCAACACTCCTCATTAAGGCCGTGTATTGATTATCGTCTCTTGAACAATATCACTGGGAAATATCAATATCCGTTACCCTTGATTTCAGACCTGTTTTCCAGGGTGAAAAGTGCTACGTGGTTTACCAAGCTTGACCTCAGGGGGGCGTATAACCTTATTCGCATTAAGCACGGGGATGAATGGAAGATGGCGTTTAATACCCCAGAGGGGCATTTTGAGTACCTAGTGATGCCCTTTGGGCTCACTAATGCTCCTTCCGTCTTCCAGTCCTTCATGAATGACATTTTCAGGGATTTTGTGGATAAATTTCTGATTGTTTATTTGGATGATATCTTGATTTTTTCCAATGACTGGGACTCTCATGTGAAACATGTTCGGACTGTGTTCCAGATTTTGAGAGAGAATGCTCTGTATGTGAAGGGATCAAAGTGTCTTTTTGGCGTACAGAGGATCTCATTTCTGGGATTCATTTTGTCCCCATCTGTTATTGAAATGGACCCGGTCAAGGTTCAGGCCATCTGTGATTGGGTCCAACCTACTTCATTAAAGGCTCTTCAGAGATTCTTGGGTTTTGCCAATTTTTATCGTAAATTTATTGGTAATTTCTCTGTTATTGTTAAACCATTGACTGATTTGACCAAAAAGGGTTCTGATGTGGTGAATTGGCCTCCTGAGGCAGTCTCTGCGTTTCAGGAACTTAAGCAGAGATTCACTTCTGCTCCTGTTCTACGGCAGCCTGATGTTTCTCTGCCATTTCAGGTGGAGGTTGATGCCTCTGAAATTGGGGCAGGTGCCGTTTTGTCCCAAAGAGATCCAGAGACCTCTAAAAGTAACCCTTGTGCCTTTTTCTCTCGAAAATTTTCTCCAACTGAACGTAATTATGACGTGGGTAATCGGGAGTTATTGGCCATGAAGTGGGCTTTTGAAGAGTGGAGACATTGGCTGGAGGAGCCAAACATCAGGTGGTGGTCCTCACGGACCATAAGAATCTGGTTTATCTGGAATCAGCCAAGCGACTTAATCCTAGACAGGCCAGGTGGGCCTTGTTTTTCACACGTTTTAATTTTGTGGTTTCCTTTCTTCCTGGCACTAAGAATGTTAAGGTGGATGCCCTCTCGAGGAGTTTCCTTGCGGACTCTCCTGAGTTATCTGATCCTGCTGTTATTTTGAAAGAGGGTGTAGTTCTTTCCGCCATCTCGCCCAATTTGAGACTGGCTCTGGAAGGGTGTCAGGAGGATAAACCCGAGCGCTGCCCTATTGGGAAATTGTTTGTCCCAGACCGGTGGAAAAAGAGTGTGATGTCTGAGATTCATTGTTCCGCGTTGGCCGGTCATCCCGGAATTTTTGGTACCAGAGACTTGGTTAGTCAGTCCTTTTGGTGGCCTACTTCGTCTCGTAACGTCAGGGAATTTGTGCAGTCCTGCGGGACTTGCTCTCGCTCCAAGCCTTGCTCTCGCTCTAGTGGTTTGTTGATGCCATTGCTTGTGCCCAAGAGATCATGGACCCATATCTCTATGGATTTCATTTCCGACCTCCCTGTTTCTCAGAGAATGACCGTTATCTGGGTGATTTGTGATAGGTTTTCCAAAATGATACATCTTGTGCCATTACCTAAGTTGCCTTCCTCCTCCGAATTGGTGCCTTTGTTCCTTCAGCACGTGGTTCAGTTACACGGCATTCCTGAGAACATTGTGTCTGACAGAGGAGTCCAGTTTGTTTCCAGATTTTGGAGGACTTTTTGTTCTAACCTTGGTGTTCAATTGTCTTTCTCCTCGGCTTTTCATCCTCAGACCAATGGACAAACTGAGAGAACAAACCAGACATTGCAGACTTATCTGAGATGCTTTGTGTCTGCTGATCAAGATGACTGGGTCTCTTTTTTGCCTTTGGCTGAGTTTGCTCTTAATAATAGGGCTAGCTCTGCCACTTTGATGTCTACATTTTTCTGCAATTTTGGGTTTCACCCTCGATTTTCTTCGGGACAGACGGAGGCTTCTGTCTGTCCAGGTGTTGACTCTGTTGTGGAGCGTATGCAGCAGATTTGGGACCAGGTAGTGGAGAGGTTGTCCCTCTCTCAGGAGAGGGCCCAGCGGTTTGCCAACCGGCATAGGACTGATGGTCCTCGGTTTGAAGTGGGGGACTTGGTCTGGTTGTCCTCAAGAAATATCCCTATGAGAGTTGCATCTCCTAAGTTTAAGCCTAGGTTCATTGGACCTTATAAGATCATGGAGATTCTTAAACCTGTTTCCTTTCGTTTGCTTCTTCCAGGGACGTTTAAGATCCATAACGTGTTCCACAAGTCCTTGTTGAAGAGGTTTGTCGAGCCAGTGGTTCCTATGGCTGCGCCTCCTGACCCTGTTTTGGTTGAGGGCAATCTGGAGTATGTGGTTGAGAAAATATTGGATTCTCGTTTTTCTAGACGGAAACTCCAGTATTTGGTTAAGTGGAGAGGTTATGGTCAGGAGGACAATTCTTGGGTGTTTGCTTCGGACATCCATGCTAGGAGACTGATCCGTGCGTATCACAGAGCTCAACCTTACCGACCTGGTTGCCCAAATGAGGGTTCGGTGACCCCTCCTCAAGGGGGGGGGTACTGTTGTGAATGTGTTAGAAATGAATTCTGAGCAGAAGCTCCCTCTGGTGGTTACAAACAGTACTGAACCATTCAATGAGGATTGGCAATCAGGAGTTACAGACTGGTCTTATATAAGGGAGGTTCCCTCCCATCATGGTTGCCGGTGATCAATTGTTCTTGTCTCAACTGTGGTTCCTGGTTCACTTGGAAGCTTGCTGAGTCTTGCCTCTTCTCCTCCTCTGAGATAAGATATTTTCTGTTTTTTGTTTTTGTGCTTACCATTTGCATATTTCTCTGCATTTCTGTGAGGTTAGCCTGGTCTCCCCCCCCCCCACGGGGGGCTTGGGCTCCTCTCAGTTCTTCTGGAGCCACTGTTATTTGTTCATTCGCCTTTTCCAGTTTTTTCAGTGGCTGCGGCTTAGTTTTGTTACACCAGAGAACTAATTTAGGTGGTAGAGGTCGTGTGATCTCAGGTGTTTTTGCAATTAGTAGAGTTGGTATTTTTTAGGGCTTTTTGGATTGCAGTAAGTGTCCTTCCTATCCTTTTCTGTCTAGGAAGATTGGGCCCCAACGTTTGCTCATACTATTTTCTGTCTGTGTCTGTATTTCCTCTTGTCTAACCGCCATTACATGTTTGGGGGCTTCCTATGTTCTTTGGGGATCTGCTCCGGGGCAGATAGCTTTCCTCTTTCTATCTTTAGGTGTAGTTAGCCTCTCAGGCTGTGACGAGGCATATAGGACCAACGTAGGAACGCTCCACGGCTGCCTTTAGTTGTGGTGGTTAGTCAGGGTACTGCAATCCAGTAGATTTCAACCTCTCTGGTGTATTGCCGTTTTTGCCTGCTCTCCTCAGCTACCAAATCATAACAGCTCACCACACATCTAGATAAGCTCCTTATGGGGTCTAGTTTCCAAAATGGTGTCACTTGCAGGGGGTTTCTACTGTTTAGACACATCAAGGGCTCTGCAAACACATGACGCCCGCAGAACATTCCATCAAAGTCTGCATTACAAAATGGCGCTCCTTCCCTTCCAAGCACTCCCATGCGCCCAAACAGTGGTTTCACCCCACATATGGGGTATCAGCGTACTCAGGAAAAATTGCACACCAATTTTGGGGTTCTAATTTCTCCTGTTACCCTTGGGAAAATAAAAAAATAGTGGGCTAAAGAATGATTTTGAGGAAAAAAATGATTTTTTATTTTCACGGCTCTGCGTTAATAAATTTCTGTGAAGCACTTGGGGGTTCAAAGTGCTCACCACACATCTAGATAAGCTCCTTGGGTGGGTCTAGTTTCCAAAATGGTGTCACTTGCAGGGGGTTTCTACTGTTTAGGCACATCAAGGGCTCTGCAAACACAACATGACGCCCGCAGAACATTCCTTCAAAGTCTGCATTACAAATTGGCGCTCCTTCCCTTCCAAGCACTCCCATGCGCCCAAACAGTGGTTTCACCCCACATATGGGGTATCAACGTACTCAGGAAAAATTGCACAACAACTTTTTGGGTCCAATTTCTTCTGTTACCCTTGGGAAAATAAAAAAATAGCGGGCTAAAGAATCATTTTTGAGGAAAAAAATTATTTTTTATTTTCACGGCTCTGCGTTAATACGTTTCTGTGAAGCACTTGGGGGTTCAAAGTGCTCCCCACACATCTAGATAAGCTCCTTGGGGGGTCTAGTTTCAAAAATGGTGTCACTTGCAGGGGGTTTCTACTGTTTAGGCACATTAAGGGCTCTGCAAACACAACATGACGCCCAAAGAACATTCCATCAAAGTCTGCATTACAAAATGGCGCTCCTTCCCTTCCAAGCACTCCCATGCGCCCAAACAGTGGTTTCACCCCACATATGGGTATCAGCGTACAAAGGAAAAACTGCACAACAACTTTTGGGGTCCAATTTCTCCTGTTACCCTTGGGAAAATAAAAAAATAGCGGGCTAAAGAATGATTTTTGAGGAAAAAAATGATTTTTTATTTTTACGGCTCTACGTTTATAAATTTCTGTGAAGCACTTGGGGGTTCAAAGTGCTCACCACACATCTAGATAAGTTCCGTAAGGGGTCTAGTTTAAAAAATGGTGTCATTTGTGGGGGGTTTCCACTGTTTAGGCATATCAGGGGCTCTCCAAACGCGACATGGCATCCAATTTCAATTCCAGCCAATTTTGGTTTGAAATAGTCAAACGGCGCTCCTTCCCTTCCAAGCCCTGCCGTGCGCCCAAACAGTGGTCCCCTCCCACATATGCGGTATCAGGGTACTCAGGACAAATTGGACAACAACTTTGTGGTCTAATTTCTCCTGTTACCCTTGGGAAAATAAAAAATTGGGGACTAAACGATCAGATTTGTGGAAAAAATATGACTTTTTATTTTCATGTCCGGGCGTTATAAACTTCTGTGAAGCACTTGGGGGTTCAAAGTTCTCACCACACATCTATATAAGTTCCTTAGGGGGTCTAGTTTCCAAAATGGTGTCACTTGTGGGGGGTTTCCACTGTTTAGACACATCAGGGCCTCTACAAACGCGACATGGCGTCCATCCAATTCTGCGTTGAAAAAGTCAAATGACGCTCCTTCCCTTCCAAGCTCTGCCATGCACCCAAACAGTGGTTTACCCCCACATATGGGGTATCAGCATGCTCAGGACAAATTGCACAAAATTTTTGGGGTCTTGTTACTCTTGGGAAAATAAAAATTGGGGTGAAAAGATCATTTTTGTGGAAAAAATATGATTTTTTATTTTCACGGTTCTATGTTATAAACTTCTGTGAAGCACTTGGAGGTTCAAAGTGCTCACCACACATCTAGATAAGTTCCTTAGGGGGTCTAGTTTCCAAAATGGGGTCACTTGTGATGGGTTTCCACTGTTTAGACACATCAGGGCCTCTACAAACGCGACATGGCGTCCTGCCAATTCTGCGTTGAAAAAGTCAAATGGCGCTCCTTCCCTTGCGACTTCTGCCGTGCACCCAAAAAGTGGTTTACCCCCACATATGGGGTATCAGCTTATTCAGGAGAAATTGCACAACAAATTTTGTGGTTCATTTTTTCTTTTAACAGTTGTGAAAATAAAAAAAATTTGTTCCGAAGTAAAGTTTTTGCAAAAAAAGTTAAATGTTAATTTTTTCCTTCCACATTGCTTCAGTTCCTGTGAAGCACGTAAAGGGTTAATAAACTTCTTGAATGTGGTTTTGAGCACCTTGAGGGGTGCAGTTTTTAGAATGGTGTCACTTTTGGGTATTTTCTATCGTATAGACCCCTGTTGTTAATAGGCTGGAAATGAGTTCTGAGCAGAAGCTCCCTCTGGTGGTTACAAACGGTACTGAACTCATCCTGACCGACCTGGTTGCTCAAATGAGGGTTCGGTGACCCCTCCTCAAGGGGGGGGTACTGTTGTGAATGGGTTTGAGATGAGTTCTGAGCAGAGGCTCCCTCTGGTGGTTACAAGCGGTGCTAGTGAAGATTGTGAGGATTGGGAATCAGGTGTTACTGACTGGTCTTATATAAGGGAGTCACCTTCCCATCAGGGTTGCCGGTGATCAATTGTTCTGGTCTCAATCCTTGATTCCTGTTTCCTTGGTAGCCTGCTGTGTCGTGTCTGAATCTCCTGCTAACAGATAAGACATTTTCTTCTTTTGTTTTTGTGCTTGATTTTTGCATTTTGTCCTGCACTTCTGTGGGGGCCTTCAGGGTCCCCTCTGGGGGCTTTTGCCTCTCTGTTCAGTTCAGCCACTGATGTTTGTACATTTGCTTTTTCCAGTTTTTTCAGTGGCTGCTGTTTTGTTTTTGGTTACACCAGAGAACTAATTTAGGTGGTAGAGGTCGTGTGATCTCAGGTGGTTTTGAAATTAGTAGAGTTGGTGCTTTTCAGGGTTTTTTGGGATTGCAGTAAGTGCCCTTCCTATCCTTTTCTATTTAGTAAGTTTGGGCCCCAACATTTGCTCATACTATTTTCTGTCTGTGTCAGTTTTTCTTCTTGTCTAACCGCCATTACATGTTTGGGGGCTTTCTATGTTCTTTGGGGATCTGCTCCGGGGCAGATAGCTTTCCTCTTTCTATCTTTAGGTGTAGTTAGTTTCTCAGGCTGTGACGAGGCGTCTAGGACCAACGTAGGAACGCTCCACGGCTGCCTCTAGTGTTGGTGGTTAGTCAGTACTGCAATCTCATAGTTTCCAACTGCTCTGGTGTATTTCCTTTTTTGCCTGCTCTCCTCAGCTACCAAATCATAACAGTATCACCGGCCTCAAAACTGAAAATTATATGGTACTCACAGAAGGGAAAAATATTGTCAAAGAAAAAAGTTGTCAGAGTTGTCAGAGATTTTTTTTTTCTGTGTGTTGCATTTTTTTTTCCCTCTGTATCTCTGGGTGCTGAGGAGGATTTTTTTTTTTTTCCTCTCAATGGAGTTTGCACAGTTGTCTGGCCGTGTGGATCAGCTTGCCACTGAAGTTCGGAGTATTGCTACCTATCTTGCTGGGTTGCCTATTGTGGAACCTAGGATTCCCATGCCAGATTTGTTTTTGGGGATCGAGCTAAGTTTCTGAATTTCAAAAATAACTGTAAATTGTTTTTTGCGTTAAAATCTAAGTCCTCAGGGAACGCAGCGCAGAAGGTTCAAATTGTCATCTCTCTCCTGCGCGGCGACCCTCAGGATTGGGCTTTTTCCCTGACACCTGGGGATCCTGTTTTGAGTGATGTTGATGCGTTTTTTCAGGCTTTGGGGTTATTGTACGATGAGCCTAATGTCACTGATCAAGCTGAAAAAACTTTGTTGGCATTAAGTCAGGGGCTTGAGGACGCTGAGTTATACTGTCAGAGATTCCGTAGGTGGGCAGTCCTGACCAAATGGAATGACGACGCTTTGGCAGCTCTTTTTCGGAAGAGACTGTCAGATAATGTAAAGGATGTTATGGTGGGATTCCCTGTTCCCTCTGGTCTCAATGATTCCATGTCATTAGCGATTCAAATTGACAGACGTTTGTGTGAGCGGAAAGGTATGCGTGGAATAATGTTGCCTTGTGAACCTGCTTCTGAATCCATGCAGTGTGATAGAGTGGTTTCTGGGGCACAGCGTCATGAATTTCGAAAGCGCAATGGGTTATGTTTCTACTGTGGTGATGCCTCTCATGCCATTTCTGTGTGCCCTAAGCGGGGAAGACGTTTTGCTCGCTCAGTTGTCTTGGGTAGTGTTCAGACTAAGTTTTTGTTAACTGTTACCCTGATATGCTCTCTGTCCTCATTTTCTGCTCAGGCTTTTGTTGATTCTGGAGCAGCTATTAACCTGATGGATTTTGATTTTGCTAAACGTTGTGGGTTTCCCTTGATACCCCTACGGAAGTCTATTCCCCTACTGGGGATCGATTCTACCCTTTGGCTGAGAATAAACCTCAGTTCTCTACTCAGGTGATAATGAGGGTAGAACCTGATCATCAGGAGAGTTGCAAATTTTTGGTTCTGTATAATCTGCATGACATTATCGTACTGGGTTTCCCTTGGTTACAGTCTCATAATCCTGTTTTGGATTGGAAATCTGTGTCTGTTACCAGTTGGGGCTGTCAATGTGTTAATACCAACACTCCTGTTTTTTCTGCCTCCCCCCAGGCTCAGGATGTTCCTGACTTTTTGATTGATTTTTCTGATGTGTTTAGCGAAAGTAAATCTGCATCCTTACCTCCCCTTAGGAGCTATGACTACGCTATTGAATTAGTGCCTGGAAGTAAATTCCCTAAAGGTCGCCTTTTTAACTTGTCTGTACCTGAACATGATGCTATGCGGTCTTATATCAAGGAGTCATTGGAGAAGGGTCATATCAGACCATCCTCTTCACCCTTAGGTGCCGGTTTTTTCTTTGTGGCCAAAAAGGATGGTTCATTAAGGCCGTGTATTGATTATCGTCTTTTGAACAATATTACTGTGAAATATCAATATCCGTTACCCTTGATCTCTGATCTGTTTTCCAGGGTGAAAAACGCTACTTGGTTTACCAAGCTTGACCTCAGGGGGGCATATAACCTTATTCGCATTAAGCACGGGGATGAATGGAAGACGGCATTTAATACCCCTGAAGGGCATTTTGAGTACCTTGTGATGCCCTTTGGGCTCACTAATGCTCCTTCTGTCTTCCAGTCCTTCATGAATGACATTTTCAGGGATTTTGTGGATAAATTTCTGATTGTTTATTTGGATGATATCTTGATTTTTTCCAATGACTGGGACTCTCATGTAAAACATGTTCGGACTGTGTTCCAGATTTTGAGAGAGAATGCTCTATATGTGAAGGGATCAAAGTGTCTTTTTGGCGTTCAGAGGATCTCATTTCTGGGTTTCATTTTGTCCCCATCTGTTATTGAAATGGACCCGGTCAAAGTTCAGGCTATCTGTGATTGGGTCCAACCTACTTCTTTAAAGGCTCTTCAAAGATTCTTGGGTTTTGCCAATTTTTATCGTAAATTTATTGGTAATTTCTCTGTTATTGTTAAACCATTAACTGATTTGACCAAGAAGGGTTCTGATGTGGTGAATTGGCCTCCTGAGGCAGTCTCTGCATTTCAGGAACTTAAGCAGAGATTCACTTCTGCTCCTGTTCTACGGCAGCCTGATGTTTCTCTACCATTTCAGGTGGAGGTTGATGCCTCTGAAATTGGGGCAGGTGCCGTTTTGTCCCAAAGAGATCCAGAGACCTCTAAAAGTAACCCTTGTGCCTTTTTCTCTCGAAAATTTTCTCCCACTGAACGTAATTATGACGTGGGTAATCGGAAGTTATTGGCCATGAAGTGGGCTTTTGAAGAGTGGAGACATTGGCTGGAGGGAGCCAAACATCAGGTGGTGGTCCTTACTGACCATAAGAATCTAGTTTATCTGGAATCTGCCAAGCGACTTAATCCTAGACAGGCCAGGTGGGCCTTGTTTTTCACACGTTTTAATTTTGTGGTTTCATTTCTTCCTGGCACTAAAAATGTTAAGGCGGATGCCCTCTCGAGGAGTTTCCTATCGGACTCTCCTGAGTTATCTGATCCTTCTGTTATTTTAAAAGAGGGTGTAGTTCTATCCGCCTTCTCGCCCAATTTGAGACTGGCTCTGGGGGGGTGCCAGGAAGATAAGCCTGAGCGCTGCCCTGTTGGGAAATTGTTTGTCCCGGACCAGTGGAAAAAGAGTGTAATGTCTGAGATTCATTGTTCCGCGTTGGCCGGTCATCCCGGAATTTTTGGTACCAGGGACTTGGTTGGTCGGTCCTTTTGGTGGCCTACCTTGTCTCGTGATGTCAGGGAGTTTGTGCAGTCCTGCGGGACTTGCTCTCGCTCCAAGCCTTGCTCTCGTTCTAGTGGTTTGTTGATGCCATTACCGGTGCCCAAGAGACCATGGACCCATATCTCTATGGATTTAATTTCCGACCTCCCTGTTTCTCAGAGAATGACCGTCATCTGGGTGATTTGCGATAGGTTTTCCAAGATGATACATCTTGTGCCATTACCTAAGTTCATGGGCGTACCCAGGATCAAAACTAGGGGGGGCAAGCCAATGTCGCATCTTATACAGGTAACATCATATACACTGTACATTATCCTGCATATTAGGTATGGAGCATTAGAACTGTTGTATATTGTATAATACAGCAATGTATGCGACACTACGCTGTATTTACCATATATTATACATGGCAGTCGCGCTCATGTCAGGAGTAGTACCAGCAAGTCCGAGGATTGCAGTGCGATCCTCGCACGAGTTATACGGCCGTCTGTCTATGCCCTTGTTATAATAATACTGAAATATTAATCTATTATTAAAGTATTAAGGAGCTCACAAGTAAAAAAAAGCCCCCTACCTCCCCTGTCCCCCACCCACACCCCAACAGCCCATCGTCTCACATGCACCCCTTAGTGTTCTGTCCCACTGACCCCACAATACCCCCATCCTCTCACATGCACCCCTCAGTGCTCTGTTGCCCCTCCCCACTTCAGCCCCCACAATACCCCCATCCTCTCATAGTAAACCCCCAGTGCCCTAGCCCCACAATACCCCCATCCTCTTACATTCAACCCCAGTGACCTGTCCACCCTCCCTCACAATACCCCATCCTCTCACATCAAACCCTGTGCGCCAGCCCCCACAAAATCCCCATCCTCTCACATTCACCAACCAGTGCCCTGTATCCCCTCCCCCACAATACCCCATCCTCTCACATTCACTCTCTGTGCCCTGTTGCCCCTCCCCCATTTCAGCCCCCACAATACCCCATCCTCTCACATTAACCCCCCCAGTGCCCTAGCCCCCACAATGCCCCATCCTCTCACATTAACCCCCCAGTGCCCTAGCCCCCACAATACCCCATACTCTTACATTCACCCCAGTGCCCTGTACCCATCCCCCACAATACCCCCATCCTCTCACATTCACCCCCAGTGCCCTAGCCCCCACAATACCCCATCCTCTTACATTCACCCCCAGTGCCCTGTACCCCCCACAATACCCCCATCCTCTCACATTACCCCCCCAGTGCATTAGCCCCCACAATACCCCATCCTCTTACATTCACCCCAGTGCCCTGTACCCCTCCCCACTGTACCCCCATCCTCTCACATTCCCCCACAGTGCCCTAGCCCCACAATACCCCATCCTCTTACATTCACCCCAGTGCCCTGTACCCTCCCCCACTGTACCCCATCCTCTCACATTCCCCCACAGTGCCCTAGCCCTCACAATACCCCATCCTCTTACATTCACCCCCAGTGCCCTGTACCCCCCCACAATACCCCCATCCTCTCACATTAACCCCCCCAGTGCCCTAGCCCCCACAATACCCCCATCCTCTTACATTCACCCCAGGGCCCTGTACCCCTCCCCCACTGTACCCCCATCCTCTCACATTTCCCCCACAGTGACCATGACATGCCTGAGCTGAATACATTTAATAAATTCCATCCCCTCTTACCATGAAGCTTGCAGGCAGTGTCTGAGGCAGGAGCAGGAAATGTCCAGTGTCTGCACACAGAGGGCACTAGGACCCAGTGTGCCTGAGACACCAGAGCCCGCAGGGCAGAAAGTAAAACTACAGCTGCTGCAGCCAGGAAGGAAGGAAGAAGCTCCTCTGGTGAGACAGCAGCTCCGTGCACTGCGCACACAGACAGGCACTGCAACCTGTGACAGAGGGAGCCGGCATAGTGCTGCTCTCTCCGCTCTCTTTCATTGTGTGCCCCTGCTTCTAGGGGGGGCACCTGCCCCCCCCTGCCCCATGGTGGGTACGCCCATGCCTAAGTTGCCTTCCTCCTCTGAATTGGTGCCTTTGTTCCTTCAGCACGTGGTTCGTTTACACGGCATTCCTGAGAACATTGTGTCTGACAGAGGAGTCCAGTTTGTTTCCAGATTTTGGAGGACCTTTTGTTCTAAAATTGGTGTTCAATTGTCTTTCTCCTCGGCGTTTCATCCTCAGACCAATGGTCAAACTGAGAGAACAAACCAGACATTGGAGACTTATCTAAGATGCTTTGTGTCTGCTGATCAGGATGACTGGGTCTCTTTTTTGCCTTTGGCTGAGTTTGCTCTTAATAATAGGGCTAGCTCTGCCACTTTGATGTCTCCATTTTTCTGTAATTCTGGGTTTCACCCTCGATTTTCTTCTGGACAGACGGAGGCTTCTGTCTGCCCGGGTGTTGACTCTGTTGTGGAGCGTATGCAACAGATTTGGGACCAGGTAGTGGAGAGGTTGTCCCTCTCTCAGGAGAGGGCCCAGCGGTTTGCTAACCGGCATAGGACTGATGGTCCTCGGTTTAAAGTGGGGGACTTGGTCTGGTTGTCCTCAAGAAATATTCCTATGAGAGTGGCATCTCCTAAATTTAAGCCTAGGTTCATTGGACCTTATAAGATCATGGAGATTCTTAACCCTGTTTCTTTTCGTTTGCTTCTTCCAGGGACATTTAAGATCCATAACGTGTTCCACAAGTCCTTGTTGAAGAGGTTTGTTGAGCCAGTGGTTCCTACTACTGTGCCTCCTGACCCTGTTTTGGTTGAGGGCAATCTGGAGTATGTGGTTGAGAAAATATTGAATTCTCGTTTTTCTAGACGGAAACTCCAGTATTTGGTTAAATGGAGAGGTTATGGTCAGGAAGACAATTCTTGGGTGTTTGCTTCGGACATCCATGCTAGGAGACTCATCCGTGCGTATCATAGAACTCATCCTGACCGACCTGGTTGCTCAAATGAGGGTTCGGTGACCCCTCCTCAAGGGGGGGGTACTGTTGTGAATAGGCTGGAAATGAGTTCTGAGCAGAAGCTCCCTCTGATGGTTACAAACGGTACTGGACTGTCCAGTGAAGATTGTGAGGATTGGGAATCAGGTGTTACTGACTGGTCTTATATAAGGGAGTCACCTTCCCATCAGGGTTGCCGGTGATCAATTGTTCTGGTATCAATCCTTGATTCCTGTTTCCTTGGTAGCCTGCTGTGTCGTGTCTGAATCTCCTGCTAACAGATAAGACATTTTCTTCTTTTGTTTTTGTGCTTGATTTTTGCATTTTGTCCTGCACTTCTGTGGGGGCCTTCAGGGTCCCCTCTGGGGGCTTTTGCCTCTCTGTTCAGTTCAGCCACTGATGTTTGTACATTTGCTTTTTCCAGTTTTTTCAGTGGCTGCTGTTTTGTTTTTGGTTACACCAGAGAACTAATTTAGGTGGTAGAGGTCGTGTGATCTCAGGTGGTTTTGAAATTAGTAGAGTTGGTGCTTTTCAGGGTTTTTTGGGATTGCAGTAAGTGCCCTTCCTATCCTTTTCTATTTAGTAAGTTTGGGCCCCAACGTTTGCTCATACTATTTTCTGTCTGTGTCAGTTTTTCTTCTTGTCTAACCGCCATTACATGTTTGGGGGCTTTCTATGTTCTTTGGGGATCTGCTCCGGGGCAGATAGCTTTCCTCTTTCTATCTTTAGGTGTAGTTAGTTTCTCAGGCTGTGACGAGGCGTCTAGGACCAACGTAGGAACGCTCCACGGCTGCCTCTAGTGTTGGTGGTTAGTCAGGGTACTGCAATCTCATAGTTTCCAACTGCTCTGGTGTATTTCCTTTTTTGCCTGCTCTCCTCAGCTACCAAATCATAACAGACCCCTCAAAGTGACTTCAAATGTGATGTGGTCCCTAAAAAACAAATGGTGTTGTAAAAATGAGAAATCGCTGGTCAAATTTAACCCTTATAACTTCGTAACAAAAAAAAATTTTGTTCCCAAAATTGTGCTGATGTAAAGTAGACATGTGGGAAATGTTATTTATTAAGAAATTTGTGTGACATATCTCTCTGATTTAAGGGCATAAAAATTTAAAGTTTGAAAATTGTTAAATTTTCAAAATTTTCGCCATATTTCCGTTTTTTTCATAAATAAACACAAGTCATATCAAAGAAATTTTACCACTAACGTGAAGTACAATACGTCATGAAAAAACAGTCTCAGAATCAGCTGGATTCGTTAAAGCGTTCCAGAGTTATAACCTCATAAATTGACAGTGGTCAGAATTGTAAAAATTGGCCCGGTCATTAAGCTGCAAAATGGCTCTGTCACTAAGGGGTTAAGATGACAGTGGGCCCCCTACTTTTTTGGGCTTTGGTGAAGGTTGCACCAATGGGATGTCCGCTCTTGACCCGTTTCTGAATGCAATAGACCCGATAGGGGTTCAGGGCAAAGAGGTGAGAAGAGAGGTCTCTACCAACCTTCAATAATCGTATGATATGATTTTTGTGGTCTGTGTCAGCGATATGTATAGATAAACTGAATATGCAAATAATTAAGATGATGATGATTCAAAGCAAACAAAGTGTGCAATATATTCATGTATTTATGGTGGTTCTGGGGATGTATTTATGTACTGATGATGGTTCTGGTGCTGTATTCATCAGAAACAAAAAACACAAAGAATATTCTGGACAAAAATGATAGTACTAGAAATATTGAAAATTATTTCAACACAGGGACATGTGAAAGTGAGGCGTGTCCTGTAATTAGCACTACAGGTGTCGGCAAACTTGTAATCAGTCAGTTGCCTATTTCAAGGGTGAAAATTAGTCACCGTGCCATTTGGTATCATGGTGTGTTCCACATTGAACAGTAAAGAAGAGAATTGTGTCAGGAGATCAGAAAGAGAATTATAGATAAACATTTAAAGGAAAAGGCTAAAAGACATCTCCAAACACCTTGATGTTCCTGTTACTGCGGCTCCTCATATTATTCAGAAGTTTAAGGTCTGTGGGACTGTAGCTGACCTCCCTTGATGTGGTTGCAAGAGTAAAATTGATGACAAATGGAAAATACAAATAATACAAACAATAAAAAAGAGACCAGTGTGAAATCGCAACATCAGTCACTGTCTTGGCCAAAGTGGACTTCATGGAAGATGACCAAGGAGGAAAATACTGTTGAAAACATAATAAAAAAATGGGACTGGAATTTGCCAAAAAACATAGGACTCCTGATCTAAATCCTATTGAACTTCTGTGGAAGGAACTGAGATCCGCAATGTGGAGAAGGCATCTTCACACCTGAGACAGCAGGAGCAGTTTGCCCATGAGGAGTGGAGAGATGCAGAAGTGTCATTGAGAGTTACAGAAATCAGTTATTTGCAGTAATTGCCTCAAAAGGTTGTGCAACTAAACATTAAGATAATGGAACCATCATTTGTGTCCGGAACATTTTCATTAGTTTATTTTCTGTTGGATCAAAATTCAAAAGTAAAGTCATTAGTTGATATTCAGTAAATTTAAATTGAAAATTACTTTTGTCAGTTTAAAGTTGTCAGTGGCCATTGTGTTTTTTTCTTCAACAAAATGTACGAACAATTTTGTCTATGTGTGTATATACTGTATATATATATATGTGTATATCAGTTAGTGCATGTGTTTTTGTGTGTATATATAAATGTATATGTGTGTATAGTGTTAGTATAGAAATACATGCAGCCGCACACTCGGCTCCGAGAGCGGGCGGACGTGCCGGGTGTTGATGCGAGAAAGTCGTGCGACTAACTCGCATCAAACTCGGCAGTGTGACGCCAGCCTAAGGGTGACATGTCTGTCAGTATATACACTTTTACCTTTTCTGAAAGGCCACAGAAGCTACATGACCATTAAGAAAGAGGTACCACTAACCAAACAACACCATGAACACCACGGAGATCTTCAAACAAGTCAGCGACAAAGTTTCTGAGAAGTACAAGTCAGGGTTGGGTTGTAAAAAAAATATCACAATGTCTGATGATCCCCCGAAGCACCATCAAATCCATTATCAGTAAATAGAAAAGAACATGGTACCACAACAAACCTGCCAAGAGATGGTACACCCACCAAAACTCTGTGCCCAGGCAAGGAGGGCATTAAACAGAGAGGCAGCACAGAGACCAAAGGTAACCCTGAAAGAGCTGCAGAGTTCCCAAGCAGAGACTTGAGTATCTGTCCATACCACCACAATAAGCCGTACAATCAAGAGGTGGCCTTTAAGAAAGAGTGGAAAGAAAAATGCCTTTACTTACACAAAAATTGTAAGGCTCATTTTGAGTTTGCCAAAAGATGTGTTGGAGACTCCCCAAATATATGGAGGAAAGTGACGTGGTTGGATGAGACCAAAATTGAACTTTTTGGCCATCAAGGTAAACGCTATGTCTGGTGCCAAACCAAAGCAGCTAATCACCCCAAGATCACCAACCCCACAGTGAAACATAGTGGTGGCAGAATCATGCTAAGGGGATGTTTTTCGGCAGCTGAAACAGGGAACATGGTCTGAGTTAAGGGGAAGATGGATGGTATAAAATACAAAGATATTCTTGAGCAAAACCTGTTTCAGTCAGTCAGTGATTGGAGACTGGGACGGAGGTTCACCTTCCAAAAAGACAATGACCCAAAGCAAATTGCTCAAGCAACACTTGAGTGGTTTAAGGGGAAACGTGTAAATGTTTTGGAGTGGCCTAGTCAAAGCTCAGACCTTAATCTAATTGAAAATGTGTGGTCAGACTTGAAGATTGCTGTTCACCAAAGGAAACCATTTAACTTGAAGGAGCTGGAGCAGTTGCGCCTTGAGAAATGGGTAACAAAGCGACATGAAGTTGCAATTGCCGCAACAGGAGGATCTACAAATTACTGACTTTAAAGGTGTGAATAGTTATACACGCTGAAGTTTTCAGTAATAGTGTCCTATTTGCTGATTGCCTCAAAATAAAAAGAAATGTTCACAGTTGTTGGCATGTTCTTTACGTGAACTCATGCAAACCCTCAAAAAACAGTGAAACTCCAAGTTATGAGGTAGTCAATGGGAGTGAATACTTTTGCAATTCACTGTAATGAAGATAATGGTCTCCTATGAAGATCAGCCTCTTGAATGAGCAAGATGGGCCCCAGCTGCAATTGCAACACTGCAATCATGAGGTTTGCATTGTCTTGAATAGGTTCCCCTCTAAAAACATTTTCTGCTCGTGTGAGCCAATTGGCCTTAAGGGTCCGAAGATCCATCAATAGTCAGTATCCCATGGCTCCTGTGAATCCAATGTACGTTTCGCCTAGTGGCTTTCCCAAGAGTATGCTCCTTGAGAAAGACACTAGGCGAAACGTACGTTGGAGTCACAAGAACCTCAGGATACTGCAATCATGTGGCAAAAAGGAGAGAATAGAAGCTGGTTCACTCACACACTGGCAAGTCATTTAAATGCCCCATTTTCAATGATTGACAGTGGCATTTAAATAGCTAAACACCCAAGGTGTGATCTAGCTCCCAGATTTATCCATTTACTAGCTCAGCTTCTGATCTTTATCCA
>JARQOD010000006.1:422570266-422633692 GCA_033576555.1 Oophaga sylvatica | reverse complement strand
GGTTTAGTAGGGTATTTCAATCTCATTTTTTCCCCAATGCTCTGGGTATTCCTTTTTTCCGCACCCTCAGAAAAAAAACATACAGTATACCGGCCAAAAAAATTGTATGGTACTCAAAAAGGGGGAAAAAATATTTTGAAGGAAAAAAGTTGTCAAAAAATTTTTTTTTCTGTTTGTTGCTTTTTTTTTTTTTTTTTTTTCCCTCTGTTTTGGGTGCTGGGGGATCTTTTCTCCCAAGGGAAAGGTTTGCCCCCGTTGGGGGGCCCGTGTGGACAGCCCCCCAGAGGTTCGGAGTATTGCTATCTATCTTGCGGGCCCCCTTTTGGGGGAAAAACCCTGGGCCCCCCCATGCCAATTTTTTTTTGGGGGATGGCTAAGTTAGAATTTAAAAAAAAATTTAAAAAATTGTTTCTGTTTTAAAAAAAAAGTCCCAGAAAGGAAAGGAGGGGTTCAAATTATCACCCTCTCTCCTGCGGGGGCCCCCCGGGTTTTTGGGGGGTTTTTCCCCTGCCCCCTGGGGATTTTTTTTGAGTGATGTTGATGGTTTTTTCAGGCCTTGGGGTTTTTGTCAAAGGGGCCAATGTCACTGATCAGCTAAAAAGCTTGTTGGCATTAAATCGGGTTTGACGGAGTTATCTGTCAGAATTCCGTGGGTGGGCAGTCCTGCCCAAGGGAAAATGACGACGTTTTGGGGGGCCCCCTTTTCCCGGAAGGGTTTTGTCGGATAAAAAAAAGGGGATGTTAGGGGGGGGTTTCCCCCTTTTTCCCCTTTTGGTCTAAATGTTTTCATGTCATTAGCGTTAAAAAAAAGACGTTTGGGGGAGCGGAGAAGTTTGCTGGAATGGTGTTGCCTTTGAGCCGGCTGCTCCCCCTGCAGGGGTTTTGGGGGGTGGGGTCGGGGCACAGCGTCAGTTTTTTAAAAAACGCATGGGGTTTTGTTTCCCCTTGGTGAGCCTCTATGATTCGTCTGCCAAGGGGGGAAGACATTTTGCAGCTAGTTGTCTTGGGTAGTGTTCAGACTAATTTTTTTTTAAACCTTCCCTGAAGGGCTCTCTGCCCCCATTTTGTCAGGCTTTCGTTGATTCTGGGCAGCTTTTAAACCCCGATGAAATTTGATTTTGTAAGTTGTGATTTCCCTTTAAAACCCCACAAAGTTTTTCCCTTTAAAGGGGGGTCTTTTTTCCCCCCCCCGGTGAGAATAAACCCCTTTTTTTTTAGGTGTTTAAGGGGTTAAAAAAACCCGAACCCCCAAAGGGGTCGCAAATTTTTGGTTTCATAAAAACTGCATGAATTATAGTGCTGGGGTTTTTCCCCCGGGTTCCCCTCTCATAAACCCGTTTGGATTGGGGGAAAACTGTTGGAAACCCCTTGGGGTGCCTGTGTTATACCAAATCCTTTTTTTCTGCCCCCCCCCGGCTGGGGATGTTCCTCTTTTGTTTGATTTTTTGATGTTTTTTAGCAAAAGGGAAAAACTGCATCCTTGCCTCCCAAGGAGCTATGACGCCTTTGAATTGTGGGGGGGGAAAAAATTTCCCCAAGGGGCCCCTTTTTTCTTGTCTGTACTAAAGACGTATGCGGTTTATATAAAAGGGAAACTTTGGGGAAAAAGGGGATATAGGGCCCCCCTCTTCACCCCTTTTGGGGCCCCGGGTTTTTTTTTTGTGGAAAAAAAAGGGGTTTATTAAGGCCCTGTTTTTTTATCGTTCTTTAAAAAATTATGTGAAAATCAATCCCTTTTCCCCTTTTTTCTGACCTGTTTTCCGGGTAAAAAAAAATTTGGGGTTTTCCAAGCTTGACCCCGGGGGCGTATAAACCCATTTTGCATTTTTGCCGGGGGAATGGAAAAACGGGGGTTTTTTAAAACCCCTGAAGGGCATTTTGAGTACTTGTGATGCCTTTGGGCTCATAAAAATCCTTTCTTTTCCTCCTTCATGAAGACATTTTAGGGAATTTTTTGGGGGGGTTTTTGTTGTTTTTTGGATGATATCTTGATTTTTTCAATGACGGGGGCCCCTCATGGAAAAAATTCAATGTATTCAGATTTTGAAAAGGAATGCTTTGTTGTGAAGGGATCAAAGTGTCTTTTTGGCGTACAGAAAAACTCATTTTGGGGGTTTTTTGTCCCCAAATGTTTTTTGAAAAGGGCCCGGAAGGGGTTTGGCCCCGTGATTGGGCCCAAAACCCACTTCATTAAAGGCCCTTTTAGAGATTTTTGGGTTTTCCCCAAATTTTTTTCGTTTAAATTTTTTGGTTTTTTCTGGGGTTTTTTTAAACCCCTTAAAAAATGATTTTACCGAAAAAGGGGTTTTATGGGGGGAAATTTGGGGTTTCCCGGGGGAGTCTTGCTTTTTGGAAAAAGCAGAGTTTTCCCCTTTTGCTTTTTTTTACGCAGCCTGATGTTTCTCTGCCATTTCGGTGGAGGTTGATGCCCAAATTGGGGCGGGGTGCGTTTGTTCCAAAAAGACCAAGACCTCTAAATAAACCCTTGTCCTTTTTTTTGAAAATTTTTCCTATGAAGAATTAGACGTGGGAATGGGGGTTTTATTGGCCATAAGTGGGCTTTTGAAGAGTGGGAATTGGCTGGGGGAGCCAAACTCAGGTGGGCCTTAGGGGGACCATAAGAACGGTCTACTGGAATTGCCAACGATCATCCTAACAGGCCAGGTGGGCCTTTTTTTTTCCACAGTTTTTTTTGGGTTTCTTTTTCCCCTGGCATAAGAATGTTAGGCGGATGCCCTCGAGGGTTTCCTTGCGGACTCTCCTGAGCTATCTGATCCCTCTGTTATTTGAAGGGGGTTAAGTTCTTTCGCCATTCGCCCAATTTGGGGGACTTGCCTGAGGGGTGTCAGGAGGTAGGCCCGGCGTGCCCTGTTGGAAAATTGTTTGTCCCGGCCAATGGAAAAAAAGTTATGTCGAGATTCTTGTTCCCCAATTGGCTGGGCATCCCGGAATTTTTGGTACCAGAGATTGGTTGTCGGTCCTTTTGGTGGGCCTACCTTGTTGCGATGTCAGGGAATTTGGCAGCCTGGGGATTGCTCTCCCAAGCTTGCTCTGCTTAGTGGTTTGTTTGCCATTGCCTTGCCCAGAGACCATGGACCATATCTCTTGGATTAAATTTGATTTCCGTTTTCAGAGAATGACCACCCTGGGTAATTTGTATAGGTTTTCCAAAATGAACTTTTTGCCATTACCTAAGTTGCCTTCCTCCTCGAATTGGTGCCGTTGTTCCTTCAGCACGTGGTTCGTTTAACGGATTCCTGAGAACATTTGTCTACAGGGAGTCCAGTTTGTTTCCAGATTTTGGGGCTTTTTGTTCTAAATGGGTTTCTTTGTCTTTTCCTCGGCTTTCATCCCCCAACCAATGGTCAAACGGGGAAAAACAAACCAGACATTGGAGATTATCTAAGATGCTTTGTGTTGTGATCAGGATGATGGTCTCTTTTTTCCTTTGGTGAGTTTGCCTTAATAAAGGGTATCCCCATTTGTGTCTCCGTTTTTCGTAATTGGGGTTCACCCCGATTTTCTTCAGGACAGAGGGGTTTGTTGTCCAGGGTTGCATGTTGGGAGCTAGCAGCAGATTTGGGACAAGGTAGTGGAGAGGTTTCCCTCTCTCAGGAAGAAGGCCCAGGGTTTGCTAACCGGCTAGGGATGATGGTCCCTGGTTTAAAGTGGGGGACTTGGTTGGTTGTCCTCAAAGAATATTCCTATAGAGTGCATCTCCTAAATTAAGCCTAGGTCATTGGACCTTAAAGACATGGAGATTATTAACTGTTTCTTTTCGTTTGTTCTTCCAGGACATTTAGACCATTAAGTGTTCCACAATTCCTTGTTGAAGAGGTTTGTTGAGCCAGTTTCCGGCTGTCTTCCTCCTTTTTGGTTGGGGAATTGGAGTATTGGTTGGAAAATATTGGATTCTTTTTTTGAAAACCCAGTATTTGGTTAAATGGAGAGGTTTGGTCAGGAGACAATTCTTGGGGTGTTTGCTTGGACATCCATGCTAGGAGACTTATCCGTGCGTATCATAGAACTCATCCTGACCGATGGTTGTCAAATGAGGGTCGGTGACCCCTCCTCAAGGGGGGGGTACTGTTTGAATGGGTTTGAATGAGTTTGAGCAAGGCCCTCTGGTGGTTCAAGCGGACTGGAGGATTGTGAGGACTGGGAATCAGGTGTTATGTTGGTTTGATAGGGGAGTCATTTTCCCTCAGGGTTGCCGGTGTTCAAAATTTTTTTTCTGGTCTGAATCCTTTTTCCAGTTTCTTGAGCCGCTGTGTGGTTGCATCTCCTGCTATAGATAAGACAATTTCTTATTTTGTGTTTTTGCTAATTTTTGATTTTGTCCTGATTCTTTTGGGGCCTTCAGGGGTCCCTCCGGGGGCTTTGCCCTCTCAGTTTAGTTCAGACTGATTTTGTTCTTTTGCTTTTTCCGTTTTTTCAGTGGTCTGTTTGTTTTTCTTACACAGAGAAATAATTTAGGTGGTAGAGGTGTGTGATCCAGGTGATTTTGAAATTAGTAAGTGGGTTTTTCAGGGTTTTTGGGATTGCGTAAGTAACCCTTCCTGTCCTTTTCTATTTAGATAGTTTGGGCCCGCTTTGCTCATACTATTTTTCTTTCGTGTATATTTCCTCTTGTTAACCGCCTTACTGTTTGGGGGTTTATTATCTTTGGGGTCTGCTGGGCAGATAGCTTTCCTATTTCTATCTTTTAGGTGTAGTTAGTTTCTCAGGCTGTGACGAGGCTTCTAGGGACCAATAGGAACGTCCGGTGCCTCTAGTTGTGGTGGTTAGTCGGGACGCAATCTAAGATTCCAATGCTCTGGTGTATTCCCTTTTTTTTCTTGACTCCTCCTACCGAACATAACAGGATACGTCTTGTTGGGGCCAAATGCACCTGGTTTTAATTTGCCTGACTGACTGCACCTTAATCTGCCCACATTGTTTATCTGAAGCCAGAAATCTGCGGATCACACTTTCGCCGCAGTTTGCTTATTGTAGGTGACCTTGGTCTAAAGCAAAATAATCTGTTCCGATTCCCCCTCCTTATACCCCTTGCTTGCGTCATGATTCTGCATTTCAGGCCGTTACTGCAAAATAAAACATGTAGTCTACTATCAATTATCGTACCACTTCATCTGCCAATTTTCCTTTTCTGTTTTCTTCCCACATTGACCAATCTAACAGTTTTTATTCCTTTGGGGGTGAACAGAGTAAAATTCCCTTTCCCCCCAAATCTGGTGCCTGTCCCTTGAAATATTTCTATCCATTGAATATTTGACAGAAATCGAACTTAAAGATAACCACGGGGTTGTAGTATTAACCCGAAGTTAACCCCAAAGGTGGGCAGCTGGCACTACTGAAGATCAGGATACAGCCCAAAAGGATATGTATATCAGAAACTTCATGACTTCTGATTAATCTTGTCCTTCTTGCAGTGGGAGCGTGAATCCAGGGGCTCTTGCCCTCGAGCTTCGGGCAGTAGGGGTGGTTCAGGACCACAGTGTAGGGACCCTCAAATCTGGGCTGGAGACAGTCTTTCTCAAAAACTTTTTCACTAACAAGGTCACCAGGGAGAAGTCGTTGCACCGTGTCACCTGTAAATTCTGGGAGAGAAGCAGACACTGAGAGGGGTGTTAGTTAAACTCTTTAGACAAAGCAATCACAAATTTTACTACTTTATTATTGGTTTCAGATAGCTCTGGTGCCTAATTTCTCCTCTCCTGGGGAGGGGCACCCACTGGGAACAGAGGTAGTGCAGTAGCTTCCGGATTAGAACAGAAGCAAGGGGCTGAAGGACCGAGCCTGGGACAGGGGCCTCAGCGACGGGGACTAAAAACTTTTCCGGTTGTCCGGGTGGTTGGCAGTAGGTGCCGGAAGGCGTCAGGGGGATACAGGCCTGAAGGGTGGTTCGGGTGTCCCAAGATGGCTGCTGGGTGTCCCAATTGGCCCTAGCTGTTTGTGGGAAGGGCGTTGTCTGGGGGCTTCCCATGTTGGGAATGGGAGGGCATTGGGCTGGGCATTACACCAGGGGCGACCCGCCCACAGACACAGCAGGTCTCCGCCCAGGGCGGATTCTGTTCACCAACTGCACTACAACCAACCTCCCTTTGTTCTGAGATCGGTGCCATTTAGGGTGGTGGCGGGGGCTTGGAACCACAGGCATGAGTGGTACGGCAGCCATTTTAGTTACATCAACAAGATCAGATGCAGAGCATTTTACATATCCGAACAAAGGCTCAGCATCTTGAACCTCCTACATCATCTACTTCCTTCCAGTCCTCAATTTTTAAATCATTTGCTACTCTGAGATGTGCCTGAGCCTGGACAGAAGTCCCTCATCACATAACTTCCCTTCTTTTTTGTCCTACATAATCCTTCCACACTGAAGACTGAAGGTCTGCCCGTAGTAGACAAACCATCATCTTATACAAAATCCTCACATTTGTAACAGCCTTCTGCCTTCCGTGACGACAAGCTCACTGACTCCCACAGCACCACCCTAATTATGAGGTCTTCAGATCTAAAATTACGCATCATGATTTAACAGAGTGCAATGATCTGTCGCGACCAGACCACCGGCGCCACTTGCAGGTACCACCCGTCAATACAGAGTCCCGCTCCATGTACTGACAAGACAAAGAGCCCTATCAATCTGTCCCTCTCCTAACTGTGGATGGTGACTTTACAGCACAGTTCGCCGTGACACTCTACACAGTACAGAGTCCCCGTTCAATGCACTGACACTGGGGCTTCTCCTAATGAGGCTCCCCGTGTTAGACAAAGAGCCCTGCTCAATTTGTCACTTCTCAGACGAAGAGCCCCTGCTCAATTCGTCACTGATAAGACAGAGAATCCCTAATCAATCTGTCACTAACTAGACATTCATGTGCGTCTTCTACCCACTCAACACTTCAAGAATCAAATTTGTCCCAACTTTATTCTAACAGTCACAGGAGGTAGCTATTACTAAAGGTACAGTGAGAAGGAGGAGGAAAGTGATTGCGACGCGAGTACACGCAGACATGCGACATCACTGGTCTCACTTGCTGGTTCGGAGCGTGGCGTGGGATTGCCTTCGGTCTCACCACTCAACCGGTCACCACCCAGACCCAAAAAGACAATACAGCTTAAGCCAACAATGACTGACACACAGGCAAGTGGGACGCATATAAAGTATATGATCCCAACTACCGTGTTCAACGGAGGGTGATCAGTCCTCGCCACTTCAGTCACCGCGGGCACCACCGCAAAGTCCTCAGGACGGTCCGGACGGGCGAATCCACTGCCCCACGTTGGATGCGCAATTGCCGGGTCGTAAACGACAAATCACTCGTCCTTCAGTCACTCCAAATTAGATTATGAGCATGTGATATCAGAATAAGAAAGAGTCAGACAATCAAGCTGGTTCAATCTTAGAGCATGCTCTTAAAAATGGTGTTAACAGGCGACCATTCAGCAAGTTCTGAGCTTTATTTTCACATACATAGAATTACATACACAGGATATCAGGGTGGAGTAAGGAGGGACGAGAGCAGGGAGGTAAGCTATAGATGTCCATATATGTACATGTCCAGCATCTGGCCATCTCTAATTGGTCCTTAGATCTTCTTCTAAGTCTCCTTTCATCGTGTCATCCTTAAGTTTCGTTTCCTAAGAATCGATTCTGGTTTCCTTGTACATCACGTGGTTTCTCAGTTCCCCAAAGGTGGGGCATTTTAGTGGATCCAGTTCAAGTTATTAGATAGTTAATGTAGTACAGTGGTAGGACACAGGTGGAGACAGACACCAGTGCATTTCTCGGAGACAGACATTAGCTGATACTGACATCATCTTAAAATAAATTTCAATCTGAATAACTCCTTTAAGGGAAACTTCGTGTTTTACATAGTGGTAAGTACATAAGCATATAAAAGTATAAGAAAACTATAAACATATGAATTAAAAATATAGAAGTAGAAAATTATATTTTACCTTGACACTATGACCGGGGATACAAAAGTGTTTTGCCACAGGTAAATCCATTCTTTTTTCTCTTATTGTGTGGCGATGAGAATTCATCCTTGTTCTCAGTTTTTGCCCGGTCTCCCCCACATACAGACCCCCGTTTGACATTTCGTACAAATAATTAGGTACACCACATTAGATGTGATGCAGCTGAAAGTACCTGGTATCTTGTAGTCCTGATGGGAGTTGGGGATCTTTACTTGTCCGTGGTCATATAAATGGACAGTTTTGCATTTCTTCTGGTTGCAAGGAAAGGTCCCTGCATCTGTTGGGGAGGACAGGGAGCTTCTGACAATGATCTTCTTAGATTTGGGGGCTGCCTAAAACATAGTAGTGGGGGGTCTGGAAATATGGATTGTAATCGGGCATCTTTTGTAGTAAAGGTTGTAGTTTCCGTGCAGCTCCCCTTAGCATCTCCAGATTTAAGGTAAGATAAGGTAGGAACGCGTAACTATTTAACTTTTATCTTAAATGCAGCAGTTCCATTTGCATTGTGCTCATAGATCCGGATAGTTAGCACATGTTTTGCACTTGCACCTTGATATATATTTTTTTTGCGATATGGAGGCAGATTTATATGACTATTTAACTTGCGGGAAGGGACATTAAATACTTTATGTGTGTATTGATCCTATATAAATACTATGTCCCAGTGTTTCCCCTGCAGTGTGAAAAGGTAGTTTTCTTACATCTAGCATTTAAAACACATGTCTACCAGATTGCTTAGCTTTGGATGTCTTTCCCATCATGATTGGATAATGTTTTAGTAAACTGTTTGTACAAAAACCACTTTATATGGAAAAAATTCTATTTATTTGGAAAATCATTTTGGTCTATGGTATTTTGCTCCAATTCCTTTTGGTGTTATAATTGGATGTCCAGCTAAGCCTATGGTGACCACTGGTTTACACGTGCAGCCTTCTGCTCTGCAGCCTAATTCCAAATTTCAACCCTACTGAGCATGTTCGTGATGTAGTGCCTTCTCATTGGTGCTCGGACGTCAGCTGCTCTGGTCCACAAGCAAGGTCCTGTCTGACTGTACATGAGCCTTGTGTATAAAAGGTCCTCAGGAGCGCAGCCGGTGCGCTATTATCATTTGCGTGTGAGTGGATTCGCTACCACTCTGTGTGCAAAATTGTGACTTAGTTTTTGTCAGGCAGTGTAGGGTGGGAACTCCCGCTTGGCTCGGTATCTGTTTTCCCGTCTGTGTGCAGTTAGCACAGCAGAGTCACGAAACGAGCACAAACACCACCCCGACTTCCTGGGGGGTTAAGCGATAGGGACCCACTAGCGTCTCGCTTGCTGTACGCCTGTGAAGTCTAACAGGATATTGCTTCTAGAGCTCTGCTATATTGCCGCTCTGTGGAGAAAGAGCTTTCTACTTGGTTTCGTTTCACACTGAGTGACGTTCAACTAAGTGCATTTATTGTTTTGGCTCGCAGTCTTGCTCCGCCAGTGTTCACATTAGCTGCAGTTTAACATCCCTGCATGGTGGACCCCGGGTTGCAAAAACACTTTATTATTATTTTTATTTAGTGCGTTTCGCCAACCCTAACAGTTGCTTTCCCTAAAACAGAACCACACCTGTTTAGTGACAGTATGTGGTATTGCAGCTACGACACATTCATTTCGATGGAGCTGAGCTGTAATGCCAGACACAACCTAGGGGCAGGTCCCAGCGGTCAGACCGCCACCAGTTACCAATTCACCTATCCCGTGGATAGGTGATACTTGTTTTTACTGGACAGCCCTTTTAAATCCTGGCTAGCCCTTTATTCAATTCGGATGTAGTGAAGTATTTACAGTATATTGTTTGTTATACAGTCAATAAATTCCAATCACATTGCTATGATGTTCAATGGGTTTATTACAGATCACATATTATAGCTACTTTGGGCTTTCGGTGGCGACAGGCTCAAGATTTACACTTTCATCTTACAATATTTCCTTGTGAATGGCTACTCCAATGATCTTGTAGGGCTTAAGATGATATTGCATCCTCAACACGAGAAAGTCCAGCGCCATTTTGAGTGAAGAGAGCTGGCAACAACAAGTCTCAAGTTTACTGGACACCTCATTGGGCGGTGGTGAAAGATCAAGATGTCCCACCAGAACGAAACTTTGATAGACTGTTAGACGGATGGCTTTCAGTATTGATTGGAATCAATTCAATGGAAACATAAGCCTTGGTGTTGATTGTATGATTTCCAGTACAGAACTGTGAATGGCCACAACTTTCCACCGTACTTCATAAATGGAATGGCAGCAGTGCCACTGGATTTGGCTGGATTTTATCTGCGCATCAAGTCCAAATATGCCTATCGTATGTAATTACTGGGCGCTAAACTTTATAACTCCATAGCACAGAGTGCTACAATTGGCTGCGGGCACGGGCTTATGGGGGAAGGAATGCCGATTTGGATGATGTGTTTGGCTAGGCTCAGAGATACCTCATAGCCTTGCTGTGATTTGTTGTACGATGAGGTATATCCATGTGTTTCAAGTCACACAAAAGGATTCAGCCTGCCTGTGGCTTGCAGGGATTTTGCACCTTTGTGTATGAGCTTCAAAGGATTTGTTCTTGGTTTTTAATAAAGATAAACACTGCATGGCTTTTTATGGCCTTGGGGAATGCAAGGGTGGGGGCACATTTCAGGAGTGGAAGGGGATGTCCTGAACTTAAAATCAAAAATGGATTCTCCCTTGTCCTTCACAGATATATATTTATTTTATTTTTTTCCATATATGCTGTATATATTTATTATTGTTATTTATTTTTTCTTTATTTTTGTATTCATTTTGTAATGACTTTTGGTTTTCCTTCATATATTTATCTCAAAGTTATCGGTTTGCTGTTCCTTAAAAATGATGTATTTGGTCACACGTCTGACAGAACGCGGTGCTAAACTGTTGTCTGTTACCAAGGGTGGCCATCAGAATTTTAAAAACAATCTAAGTCTATCAATGGAAAATGAGAAATGTAATAATTCCGAGGGGATAAAATCAATAAAGATACCAAAAATTAGAACATTTTGAAAATTTAATATGCAAAAAAAGAGATTTTCTTTTTTTATTTACTTTAAAGAATGAGTTTGTTGTACCCTTTACTCACTTATACAGCTCTAGCAAGGTGAACAACTGTCTCAAATTTGATAGGACTGTCACGATTTTGGAAAAAGGTCCTGGCAAATTTGCAACATCCAGAGCCAAAAAGGGTTGGAGTTTACACATCTCACCAACATAAATGAGTGTTTCTGAGAGGGATTGGGACGGTCCCAATCGGTAACTATGGTATCCACTGTACGTGGACACCACGGGGCCCCAATGGACTCCATTGAATTACAATGAGATCCTTTGGGTTGCAATTTTTTGACCGTTGCAGACATTACTATTCTTTCTGTGCAATCTGACCTTATTTATGATGGATGCTATAGTCAGATCAAAACAGAGATGAACAGAACTGGCACGTATATATTCAGGCTGAGGGCTTGCATTCACCTCTTGTTTCCTTGAGAATATCAGTTTTTGTAAAATGTAAAAGACACAAGTTAGAAATATAGGCCAAAACTGTTATACAGAAAATGGTCTTGTGGCTTCCATTTGCTAAATCTGAATGTGACAGCTTATATACAGAGTATAATGGCACTGTAAATATGGCTTTTAACAGCAGGTAGGCCTCAGACACTGTTTCCACGGTTGCAATACACTTAGAAATTCTGGCCATTCTTTTAAAGCCTCAGGGCAGAGTGAGCAGATCATGAAGTGAAAAAGAGAAAAATAAATGAGTCAATGATATGTAATACATGTAGAAACATGTCCAGATTATAGCTGGTGGAGATTATAGCTGGTGGAGATTATAGATGATGGAGATTACAGCTGGTGACGATTACAGCTGGTGACGATTACAGCTGGTGGAGATTATAGCTGGTGGAGATTACACCTGGTGGAGATTATAGCTGGTGGAGATTTTAAGTGATGGAGATTATAGCTGGTGGGGATTATAGCTGGTGGAGCTTATAGCTTGTGAAGATTACAGTTGGTGGAGATTATAGCTGGTGGAGATTATAGCTAGTGCAGGACCATATGACATCCCCTCAGAAGTGGCCATGTGTGCACATAGTCCTCTCAGTTAAATGTATAGACCCCCCCTCACAGCAGGAAAGATTAGCTAAATAGGCCATAGGTGGGTCTCAAAAGTTAGCCAAATAAATGATGTCTAGGGTCACAATTAGGAAATAGAGGGCCCGTTGAAAGGGGTATCCCTATTACAGCCATTACTATCATCCCCGTCTCTGTTTCCACATCAGCATCCAGACTGATTGCAATCCCATGCTCACAGAACGATCAGTAACCTCCCAACCATCCTGGATCTAGGTGACAGTCCCGATTTTGACCCTCCCACCCGCTGTCACGCCCAGGACTCTATTTTTCCTGCACTGCACTGAGATAAGCCGCCACGACCCCCCATGCACCCTATCCTCGCCCTCCCAGAGAGACCCACCTCAGCCCCTCACAGCCAGCAATGACGTTGCTAGGCTGTTCTCTTCTGTGCGCACAGGACCTGTGATGAGGTCACAGGAGGGGAGGAGTCAGGGGTCACATGATCAGGGGCCTCGGTGTGTGCAGGACTCTTCTGTGCTGGTTGCCATGGTGCTGGATGAGGGAAGTTTATGTGTGGGGTCAGGAGGGGTTTACAGGGTGGATGGAGCAGTGCTGTGTGTGTATGAGGCGTACGAAACGGAGCCCTGTGTGTATGAAGTGTACGGAGCTGAGCAGCTCAGCTCTGTACACTTTGTACACACAGGGCTCCGTGCCTGAGCCGTGTATGTACGGAGTGGGGCAGAGCCGTCTGTGTACGGGGTGTACGGAGTGAAGCCGTGTGTGTATATGGAGCAGAGCCGCGTGTATACGAGGTTTACGGAGTGGAGCCATGTGTGTACAAGGTGTACAGAGCGTGGTCGCATGTGTACAAGTTTACTCACTGTCTGTGGCCAACAAGACAGATGCCAGCCTGGCACTGTGTCCTCCAGGTGAGGGATCCAGCATCTCCCAGGTAACTCGGCCGCACTTGCCCAGGACTCCCGTTCTGTGTGTTCCTTTCCTGGCCGTCTCTCTCTCTGCTATTACACTCCTCTCTTCCTAGCACCTCACTACGCAGTCTCTCAGTCCATAAGCTGCGGACCCTGTCGGGTAACAGATTAATTCTGTGCGTCCTTGGCCCTATGTAGCTTCCTTCCTGGAGATGGTGCTGGTGGTTTGTAGCAATGACCCATAAAGTGATCACCGCCGTCGGCTTGCTAGCGGGCCTGAAGGTTTCCCACTAGTCTAGGGGCCGATTCCCTTGTGGCCTGGTCCTTCCAAGCCCAGAGTGGCCACGGATGGAATGTTCACTGTCCGTGCCCAAGGACCCCTTCGCTAACTTCTCCAGAAGCTCCTCAGTCTCTTTCTCTCACATTAGGGGCAGAGCTCCTATCAGATGGAGCTCCCCTGACATTCTCCCACTTCACAAGAAGTGCTCCTGCTTGCTTAACTTCTCTCCTCCTCTTCTACTGCTAACTCCACCCACCCATACACCCCTTGCTAACCAGCCTGGAATGAGACCATCCTCCCATAGAGTACGTCCATATGCCCAGCTGATACGGTGTATGTTTGATGCAGGTGTTGGAGTCCTAGGGGTGCTCCCTCCTTACCTGGGAGTGGGGTGTCACACCTCTGGATGAGGTGCAACACCTCTGTGGCGACTGAACCCTCAGGGGCGCCACACCAGGACATGCCAAAGACAGCCCAATTAAGGTCACAACGGTGACTGGACCCAAAAAGATGACTGCATGGGAGAGGTTCTGTGCAGTGGATAGGTGAGGACTTGGTGAGTTTTATTTTTTTTTTCATCTTTTTAACCTCTTCCAAGTCTTTTTGAACCAGCCGGTCACCATTTTGCTATATTTGTGCAAATCAAACAGTAAAAAAATTCAGATTCTAGTGAATCTGAATTTTTGGCAAAATTCCAGGCAAATTTGATTTGCCTTGTAGCGACTCACTTATTTCTATATATAATATGACCTACACTATAAGAGCAACAGCACAAATGGGACTGAGCTGCAGTATAAGATACCTCTGAGTGTAAGAATGAAGACGAAGTGGCCTCAGAAGGCAGACTCACTACTGATCAGACAGTGGAGAGGAAAGCCCAATGGCCATTAATGTCCAACTCCCCTAATACTCCATTTTGATGATGATTATAGAGAGACCAAAAAAAATTGTATTTTTTTTATATAACACATTTTATTTTTTGATACAAGTAAAAAGAACTTTTACTAACTTTATTTATTGCAGTATAGGCACACTTTTACCAGTATATTGAACTTGTCAGGGCATTACAACACAGATTCAGTAGATACAGGCCTGAGGACCCTCCATAAGGGCTCACTCACACCACCGTATTATTGGTTTGAGTGCAATCCAACAAGACATCGGCTCGCACTCGGACCAATGTTAGTCTATTGGGCATATGTCCAATATTTTGCTCGGACTGAGCCGGCCGGAGGAACAAAATCGCAGCATGTCTCAGCTTGATCCGATATTCGGATGGATCGCACTCGGCCATACAAGTCAATGACATTTGAGTGCAGTCTGATTTTCGCGCACTGACAGAAGGGAGACGATGGAGAAATTTTGTTCTCCATCTTCTCCTCACAATGTGGTCCAAATCTCTTATCCAAGAGAATCGGATCACATTATGCTGACACTCTGATCAGAGCGTGATCATAGTGTCATTTGCACAATCGGCCCGATGAGAGAATCTGCCAGTCGTTTGACCCCGGTCTAAGACTCAGGTTGTCTCCGTAGTGGCACCAGCTCCAGTGATCACGTTCCTGGGTCTAGTAATCCATGCTCTAAGGTGGCTTTACCTCTTCTAGGGTGCTGCGATCAGTCTTAATCATAACATTTACTTTCATGATCACGGCAGTGTGGGGGGCAGTAGCGTATTTCAGCCATACCCCAGTGGTGATCGTGTGGTCACAGTAACAATGCCCATGCTATTACTTTTGACATATTAAGTGCGGATCAGGAAAATCGGTTTTGGAAAGTCTAGATTCCCCAGCTACATTATAAAAAACTGCTTTATTCACCCTTCCTGGGTCCAGCTCTATATCTCCGCTGCTTCTGTGGTCTGTACATGGCGTTAACAGTGCTGCAGTCAATCAGTGAGCTCAGTGGCTCTGAGTGGTTTGTGCCATCACCTTGACAAACTACAAGAAGGGTCAGGAGTTTACAAAATTGGAAAACCCCTTTAATGTTGATCCAGGCACAGAGACTCATCCATAAGTGCAGCCGTGCATCATACTACAGCTTAGTCTATTGGGTCGGATTGGGGTCCTGAGTGGGATTGTCCATATATATTCCTGTAATAGCCATATTAAGTGCGTCCTTAAATTTTCCTGCTTCTCATTTGTGACCGTTATTGATGCAGACAGATAAGCTAAACAGTGAGAGGCCTATTAAACCACATCTGTTGAGCCGTTCAATAGACATCTCTTCAGCCCTCCCGGTGTCCTAATATGAAATTTCCGTGATTAAATCCTTACACCGAGGAACTGGTCTAATTAAAAAATCTGTGGACTGAGCTGCTATGAACTGTGGGGTGTTTCATTCATGTGAATGGTCTCCAGTGCATTCATTACTGTGAATTCAGCTATTTTGGGATCGCACTGTAAGGGCTCAGTCATTGAATAGGGATAAAAAAGAGACTTCATTGAGAAATTGAACAATGTCCCAGTTGTGATTTGTGAATTATTTTGCTATTATCTGATTTTTTTTTTCTAATTGAAAGATTTTTTGAAAAATGTTTTATTCATTTTTGAGCTGCTGGGACTGACAATCATCAGCAAACTCAGAATATTCCTCTTCCTATAAGAATAACTCTACAGGTGTCACGGGGGCTGGGATAGAAACAAAAGTAAGCGGAGAAGTCAGAATAATTACTGAATGGGTTGGGATAGTAAAACATGGGAAGAATCGAGAAGTTCAACTGGTATCTCCATCTCATAATGGTATGGCTGGGATGGTTGGGGATCATCTGACCTCTGAGACTTTCACATATCCCAAGATCTAAGGAACTGCTCAGTGTAGAAGCAATAGCACTTAAAGGGGTTTCCATTCCTTTATTAAAAAGTAATGAGACCGAAGCGGTCAGTGTAAAATAAAGAAATGTGACATACCAATCCAAACCCATGCCACTTCAGCACCGCCATTCTGGAGGTTCTTCACGTGAACGGATGTAATGATGTCTCGTCCATACAGTCACTTTGTCACTAAGTTAACTGATCGACTACAGTGTCAGGTGACTGATGGATCTGGATGCCATCACTTTTAGATTGGTAACATTGCTTTAAAATCATCCATTTCCAAAAAAGGTGAAAAAGCGCTTTAACTAGTATTGTGACCCCTTCGTTTGGCCAGCCGTCACAACCCTACCTATCAGGAAATATCGACCTATCCCGGATATATGCTATATCTTCTAATGATGAGCAAAATCCTTTAAATATTTAAATAGCATGAGTACTGTACAAAGATGGCAGAGCATTGTTAGGCCCCCAGCTGACATAGAAACCAATGAGGAGGTGGGAGCGGAGATGGGGTAAACCTCCGTCTAACTATGTAAATGCTGTGAATTCACTATTGATTGTGGCATCTAAGGGGTTATATGGCTGAGTTCAAAGTCATCTCCAAAATGTTGAGCCTGCATCATCCCCGCATCATACACGTATACCAGTTCACTTTGTCGACTTGGATAATGGTGACCTCTTACCGCTGTGATTCTGACTCAATATACTGGGCAGACTAAATAAACCACACAACTCCATTTATTACAATTTGGATTAAATATTCATTGTTGAGAGCTCGTTGTTAAAATTTACCAGACGCCGGTTTTGAGATGAATCTTGCTTTTGCAGTCTATTTACATCCACCTAATCTTTTACCACAAAGCACCAAAATAATCCAGTATAAAAATGTAGAGAACCCAAATAATGCTGCCAAATTAGTAAACTAGGGACAAGTATAGCTGCCTTTCCATAGCTTTTTACAACAACTAACAGAGGTGCATGTCCTGAATAACCTGGGTATTGTGGATCATGCTGCCCACTCCAGTAATGACAAATGATGTGTCCTACATGACTTCATGGATAACACATATATCCTCTGATTATATACTCATTACCAGATCTTTCTATTTATCCTCATTCCTTCCCCTAGTACTATCAGGTATCTTTCCTACTTATATAAGAACGCTAACCAGCTCACCGGTTTGTAGAAGCACGGATCCTCCGCTTGATCAAACGTGAAGATACATGAGAAAATGAAGGAAAAAGGGATCCAGCTTCAATAAAATCTTCATCTTTATTGATTCATAAAAACATGAATAATGGCATGCTCCTGGACAAGCTCAGGACATGGCTAAGCGTTTCGATCACAGGGATCTTTATCACAGCCTGCGTGAAATTTTTTAAGGAGAGGGGATGTTCCCTTTAGGCTCCCAAGACCTCTCCTCAGGACCAAAGCCCTTCCAGTTCATCAGGCAAATGGTCCTACCTCTTACTTTCTTAGTGGCCAAGATGTGCTTTACCTCAAAAACATCATCCTCAGAGACAGGATCTGGAGTGGTACCCGGGTCCTTAAAGAAGGGGCTCAAAACTACTAGTTTGAGGAGGGATATATGAAAGGAGTTAGGCACACGTAAGGAAGTAGGCAATTTCAGTTTGTAAGAGACCAGGTTGATTTGTCTCAAGACTTCAAAGAGTCCAATGAAACAGGGACCCAATTTGTAGGCAACTTCAGACGGATGTACTTGGAGGAAAGCCATACCTTGTCTCCGGGGCGAAAGGTGGAAGCATCCAGGTGCCTGTTGTCTGCATGCCTTTTCATACGTTGAGAGGCTCTCTCCAAAGCAGGCTTGGTATCTTTCCAAACTTTCGAGAAATCTTTGGTAAAGGTATCGTCTGCTGGAACACCAGATGGTCCAGAGATAGGAAGAGGGATTCCGGCTTGGAGTCCAAACACAACCTGAAAGGGAGATTTTCCAGAAGATACACTTACTTGGTTGTTGTAGGAGAATTCCGCCCAGGGCAGTAATTTTACCCAGACGTTGTGGTGTGCGTTGACAAAGTGGCGTAGGAGTCCGGCCAGGATTTGATTGATCCTCTCCATTTACCCATTGGACTGGGATGGTATGCCGAAGAAAAATCTAGTTCTATTTTTACCAGTTTACAGACTGCTCTCCAGAACTTTGAGGTGAACTGAACGCCCCTGTCAGACACGATGTGGAGAGGAAATCCATGGAGATGGAAGATGTGCTGAATGAAGTGATCGGCAAGTTCTGGAGCAGACGGGAGGCCGGGTAGCGGAACGAAGTGAGCCATTTTAGAGTAGCGGTCCACCACAACCCATACCAGTGAACAACCGGAAGAAATGGGAAGATCCGTGATGAAATCCATCGCGATGTGCTGCCAGGGAGCGGACAGAATCGAAAGAGGCAGAAGCCTACCAGCTGGTAGATGTTTATCAGTCTTGTTACGGGCACATGAAGGACAGGCTGCGACGTACTCCTGGATATCCTTACCCATGGTGGGCCACCAGTAGTAACAGGTGATGAGTTGCTGAGTCTTTTTCTGAACGGCGTGGCCAGACAACTTGGAAGAATGACCCCACCGCTGGACACGATTACGTTCCGAGGCGGTCATGAGAGTTTTCCCAGGGGGATGCCGGGCAAGATCAATGGAGGCAACTGAGACTAACCTTGAAGGATCAATAATGTGCTGAGTTTCTTCCTCCAGCTCAGGAGGCAAAAAGGCTCTGGAGAGTGCGTCTGCCTTGACGTTTAGTCAGCTGGATGGAATTGAAGGGCAAAATTAAAACGAGCAAAAAACAAGGCCCACGGGCCTGACGGGGATTCAGTCTTTGTGCGGATTGGAAGTAGGCAAGGTTTTTATGATTGGTGAATATGACTACCTGGTGAAGAGCTCCCTCAAGAAGATGTCTCCATTCTTGCAGAACTAACTTGATAGCCAACAGTTCCCGACCTCCAACGGAATAGTTCCTTTCTGCGGGAGAAAAAACCTTGGAAAAAAAAACCACAGGAGATCATCCAACTGGTAGATGATTTCTGGGTGAGAACTGCCCCTGCACCTATGGAAGAAGCGTCTACCTCAAGAAAAAATTGCTCATTAGAATTTGGATGATGGAGAAGGGGTGCAGAAGCGAAGGCTTTTTTGAGAGAAACAAAGGCCTCTTCTGCCTCGGAGGACCTTTCCGGGTTAAAGCTGTGATTGGCGCCACTCGGGTGGAAAAGTGTGGGATGAATTGCCGGTAGTAGTTGGCGAACCCCAGGAACCGTTGTATGGCTTTTAGCTCAGACGGACGAGGCCACTTGAGGACTGCAGACAACTTCCCGGGTCCATCTTTAATCCTGTGGAAGATACAATGTACCCGAGGAAAGGCAAAGAGGATTGCCCAAAGAGGCATTTCTCAAATTTGGCATAAAGCCTGTTCTCTCTCAGTCTTTGTAAGACCAAGTGTACTTGCTTCCGGTGCGAGGCCAAGTCTGCAGAGAATATCGGAATGTCGTCCAGGTAGACAACGACACAAGTATAGAGCAGATCCCTGAAAATGTCATTAACAAATTCCTGAAAGACCACGGGTGCATTGCTTAGGCCAAACGGCATTACCAGGTATTCGTGGTGGCCATCACGGGTGTTGAAGGCTTTTTTCCATTTGTCTCCTTCTCGGATTCGGATCAGGTTGTAGGCCCTTCTGAGGTCCAATTTGGTGAAGATCTAGGCCCCTCGGAGACGATCAAACAGCTCTGAAATAAGAGGTAATGGATACCTGTTTTTTACCGTGATCTGGTTTAGGCCCCGGTAGTTGATACAGGGCCTCGGGGATCCATCCTTCTTCTTCACAAAGAAAAATCCTGCTGCTGCCGATGAAGATGACTTTCGGATAAATCCTCTTGCCAGGTTCTCTTGGATGCTGTCTGACATTGCCTGAGTTTCTGCTTGAGAAAGAGGATAAACTCTCCCGCAGGAGGCAATGTCCCGGGGAGAAGATCTATCCAATAGTCATACGACCTGTATGGGGGTAGTCTCTCAGCCTCTTTTTTCCCAAAGACAACAGAAAAAGGACTAGAAAGAGGAAGGCAACTCTAGCAGGGTAACTGGTTGAATCTGGGTTAGGCATCGATTCATGCAGGTATCTCCCCAATGCAGAACCTCTCCAGTTCTCCAATTTAGGACAGGTTCATGCATCTAAAGCCATGGTAAACCAAAAAGCAAGGGATGAGAAAAACCAGGGTACACATAAAAACGGATTCTTTCAGCATGCGTTAGACCTACACGAAGTTCCACAGGCTCGGTTTGAAACTGGACGGGCTCGGTCAGTGGTTTGGTCACCCGTAATGGATCAGGAAGACACTGGACTGGTAAGCGGTAACGTTCCACAACCACCTGCTGGATGAAGTTCCCTGCAGCTCCAGAATCCAGTAAACAAAGTTCAGAGAATTTTATTGCTGCGAAGGAGACTGAGACTGAGATTCGCAATGATGGAGAGGGACGTTGTCTACCTAGGGTGGCCTCTCCAACCGAACCTAGGCACTGAAGTTTTCCGACCTCTTAGGACAGGTACGAATCAGGTGCTCAAGACTACCACAGTAGAGGCAACTTCCTTCTTTGCGGCGCGCCTCCTGGCAGCGGCTGGCCAAACTTACACGATCAACCTCCATGGCTTCAGGGAGGAAGACAAGGTAGCCGACTTAGGAGAAGTAGAGCCCAGGTGGTAGGACCTCTTGTCCCATTTGATCTCCTTGGAAAGTTCCTGAAAACGCAGATCTATTTGGGTAGTGAGCGATATCAGATCATCCAAGGTAGTAGGCCTGTCCCGTCCCACCAACTCATCCTTGATTATTCCCAACAACCCCTCCCAGAAGGTAGCCAGCAAGAACTCGTTGTTCCAGGATAATTCAGACAAGAGAGTGCGGAACCGAACAGCATACTGAGCCACCGTGAGTGTTTCTTGACGTAGGTGGAGCAGGGCGGAAGCTGTCGACGTAACACGAACAGGTTCATCGAAAGTCCTGCAAAACGCTTCTAGAAAAGACTGGAGATCATTAACCAGGTGGTCCCCTCTCTCCCATAGAGGGTTCAGCCAAGCGAGGCCAGGTGTGACATTATATTGACCACCTTGTATCTGTCGGAAGCAAACATATGCCCCAGGATTTCAAAGTGCAGCGTGCACTGATTGATGAAACCCTGACGCTGAGTGGGATAGCCATGGAAGCGGGTGGGGGCTGCCAGGCGAGGACCTCTACTTGCCGTGCAGGCGGGTACCTGGGTGCCAGTAGACGAGTCGGTCGCAGTCGGGGACAGCAAGGAATCCATGCGAGTAGACAAGCTGCAAAGATAAGTCGTGATCTTATCCTGTTGATTCCTTAGACGGTTCAACTCTTGACAAAGCTCCGCAGTCGGAGGTCTCTGGGATCTAGCGGGTTCCATGGTCGAAGCAATCTGTAACGAATGGAAGCGGAGGCACAGGTGATGAAGTTCACATTTGTATTTTATTTTTTGAGTGGAACCTCGAGACCTCGGTTCGGGGGGATCTGAAGGTGGCGTAACTAGTGAGCCCCAGGTATCTGTAGTAAGGTCCCTCGAACAGAACCAGAATGGAATACCTGGGGGACACAGGTGCTACCTCCAGTTAGACCCCGGACACGTGGCAGCTGTCCCAGCGGGACAAACGGATAAACAGGTATTACAGATATTGTGGAGCAGACTGGTGGACACAGGATATATGAGGTGAAGCTGGCTCTGGTGAAGATAGGTTCCGAGTAGATGGTAGAAAGCAGGCTCGCAAACTTTAGCTTCACCCACAGGTTTGGACGGCGAGTGGCAGAACGGGATGGCACTTGAGTGTATAGGTGCAGATGTCGTCTAGGATAGCCGAACAACAGGTCACTGATATTCTGCGGAAACAAACAGTATAAGCAGAGTGCCAAATGGAATGCTATAACAGCGCAGACAGAGCAAGGGCAGAACCGGGTTTAGCAAGAGTAGATACTTGTTGCTCTGGCACTCCCCCTATGGTGGAGTGGCCAGAAATAGTAATCAGTGCGCTGTAATTGGTTAATTGATATTTTCAAAAAATGCGCACTGATCCTTTAAGAGACCAGAGGGAGGCGCGCTCGCGTCCTAAACATTCTCCCTGGAGGCCTGCTGGCAGCGTGCCAGCAAGTAGAGGAGAGAGAAGCAGCAGCAGGACGCCGAGTGACAGACAGAGAGTGAGGATCCTGACAGGGACTTCACAGAGGTACTGAGGCAGCCCCGGGAGCAGGAGTGAGTGAGGGGCCAGAACTGGGGAGCAGCATCAGAATTGGGACCAGGTGTAACAATGTGAATATGTTCTATACGTTATGCATCTTAACAGAACTGAGTTGGAGTTGTGCAAATAGATTTGCATGACCCTGGTACATGGCTGCTTGACAGAAGGCCTCTGAGCCTCGTCCTACTTATGGCATTCCTAGCGCCTCTTGCCATTAAAAGGACCAGTGGAACTTCATGAATGCATCACGCCACGATGATATCATTTGGGTCTACTAAGTAGAAGAGGCGCTGGGGATGCTGGCATCAGGAGGAGATTCACAGGCTTGGTCCAGTGGGCAAAAACTGGACCAAGCTATCAATGTAACAGATTAATTAGGATCCTGCAAACATTTTTGTCTTAGGCGTCTTCTTATCCCAAGTCATGTGGCAATTCTTGTTATAGAGTAGATATTGAATTTTAGGATTCAAGAGTTGGCAAAAGAATTCAAGCCATCTTCCTCACTGGAAAGGATATATTTGCATATTTAAATTCCCTGAGGAACATGGTATGGCTGATAAGCCTACTTAAGCAGGCTTGGCACTCTCCACAAGGAGAAATGTTCCCCCTTAGACACCTTGGCACAGGCCACTCACCCAGCAAATCAGACATTCTGTTTTGCACTGATGAGGGTCAAACACCTTGAAACACGTGTCTGCAAATAGAGTGTCTGATTTGTCTTCATAAGTCATGTAAGGCTCCTTAAAGGGTCAATATTGATTTTTAGGATTGCTATCCCCAATAGGTGGCACTAGAGTTCAAAACCTTTTACTCTCTGACAAAGCTATTAACATGCTGAACTCTATAATAGAGGGACATTTTTGTTCCCCTATGGCCACTGGACCTAGGCACAACCACAAATTTTGTGCCCCCTTATATTTTCACTATCTCTTCAATGTATACAACCCATGACAGTGCTGATAAATCTCCCCAATGAGTGATCAAAGAGATACGTCTTCAAAGACTCGCAGATCTGCGGTGATAATGGTCAGTTTGTGCCATGAGCTGCAACGTGCGTTGCCCTTTCGCACTACAATACGCCACCATATGCTGAACCCAGACGTCAAGAAGGAAGCAATTATATCCATGTAAAACAGAATTCGCTTTCTATGAGCAGATCAAGAGGACGGCTTTCTGAATAATGTTTATCTAATGGATATTTAGAGTTTATTGATTCAAGAGAAGAGCACATGTGAAGCAAAAGTGCAACTCAACAGAATCGACGAGAAATGTAATCCAGGATTTCATAAAACCCAGAAAACATGCATTTCACATTTCTGTGCATCATCTTCATGTTGAAAACGTTTTTACGTAAAATGAAAATAAATAAATAAATAATATGAAAAAAATACTAAGTTATTTCTTGAAAAGGCTGTGGAGAGTATTTTTTTTCTGTTTTTACAAAATTAATAAATTATTTATTATGCTTATATAGATCCATCATATTCCACAGCACTTTATAGACACAATCATCACTGTCCCCCAGTGGGGCTCACAATCCTAGTACCCTATCAGTATGTGGGAGGAAACCCATGCAAACACGGGGAGAATATACAAACTCCCGGCAGATGTTGTCCTTAGTGGGATTTGAACCCAGAACCCCTGCGCTGCAAGACTGCAGTGCTACCCACTGAGCCACTGTGCTGCACTAAAAGGAGCCAATGTTCACCACACTGTATGCGCCCTTCAATAGTATCTTCAGTCTGCCATCAATCTCTACTACCATCTGTAGTGATGATGTCCTATCATAGGTTCATGCGACCACCGCAGCCAATCACTTGTCACATTGGCAATCAAAGCCAGTGATTGTCTGCAGCAGTCACTTGAAGCCAGCAATTGGCTGCAGTGGATAGGTGGAGCTCCTAAAGGCTACATTAATTGTAAGTCAAAATAAAATTGTGTTCTAGTGGAAAGTGCAAAAAATATTTGTTTTATGCTCTGTGATTTCTCCAAATCTCTCCCAAAGGCCAAAGCACAACATTTGGTGGAGAGGGATGGGGTAAAAATAAAAAAAAATTAAGACTAAAAAAAAAAAACATATACTCCCCTGTCTTAAGCCCTCATGGAAAACCTTACACCATTTGTACATGTACACAAGTCTCAACGTCATTAATTGCGGTCTCACATGTGCCACAGAACCAAAAAACAAGAACCATTCAGAGGACTGGGGAACTGGGACTTTCCTTTTGCTGGATTTGTGTGAAATGATTTAGAGAAAATTAATTTCAGAACCGCTCAGCATGCAATATCCTAGAATTCATATGAAAAGTCACTTTAAATGAATTATCCAGCTCAGATTCATCTGTTTGCAGAAGAACCTATAGTACCAGATCCATATACCTTCCGGTGTAACTAATAGTGAGGAATGTATGTACTGCGCAGTATGTGCAAATTATCACTGCATCTCTCCGCTCCTGACATAGATTTATTAGCGATTTTCCAGCCAGGCTGACGGATGAAGTCAGTGTTTGTATTTGGCAGCGATAATCGTTTAGATTTTTGCGAATGGTTCGTAGAATCAATTGACATTGTTTGGTAATGAGCCGTGTTACGCTGACTGTAATTCTCTTTATACACGCGTAGTGTTATGGAGGGTACAACGAGCATCATATCTGACGGCACAGCACATATCACAAGTAATAAACGTGACATAACGCACAGCAGGCACAAGAAAATTGCAACCATAAAAGCAATCGCTCCGATGAATGTGAACATAAAGAATGGACATCAGGCTAAAATGAGGTTATGGCAAAACTGGGTGACTAATAGTACTGCAGCCATGCACACCCTTCTACCATTCCGGCGCAGTTCCCGGGGCTTTTGTGCAGTTGTTAGGACATACGAACCTGGCACCCAATAGGTGCTGTCATCACTAGCCCCGCCTTCGGACAAATCGAACATCAAGAGGAAGTCATGGCTGCATGTTATGATTTGGTAGCCGAGGAGGACAGTAGCCAAAATAGCCAAGGCAACCAGACACCCAGAGAGGTTGGTAACTAGCGGATTGCAGACCCCTAAACTAACAGCACAACTAGAAGTAGCCGTGGGACGTACCTATGATGACCTAGACGCCTCGACACAGCCGGAGAGTTAACTAAGCCTAAAGAGAGAAAGGGGAAAGCTAACTGCCCCGGAGTAGCGCCCTAAAGGAATAGGTAGCCCCCACACATATATTGGCGGTGAGACAAGATGAAATACAAACACAGGCAGAAAATAGAGCAAGCAAACGCTGGGGCCCAAAACTGTCTAGATAGAATAGGACAGGAAAGAATACTGTCTGCAATCCGCAAAGCCCTAGGAAAAATTCCAACACGTCTGATTTCCAAAAATACTGAGACCACGCGTTTCTCCCCAGCTAGATCAGAACTCTGGTGTGAACTGGTAGCTAACCAGCAGATACTGAAATAACAGGGACTGAACACATAAACAGTGGTAAATGAGAAACAGAGACCAGCGCAGGCCCCAGCCGGGAACCTGGCTGACCTCATTCCAGAAGGGCAGAAAACAAAAGGAAAACAAAAGCCACAGAAACAAGCAGCAAATAACTTATCTGAAAGTTGCAAGAAAAAGCAGGAAGCAAGCTGACTTCCAAATGGGACCAGGAAGAACAAATCATAGGAGAGGATCATGGGAAGGTTGCTCACTTATATCTCCCCAGTCAGAGTCACCTGATTGCCAATCATTGCCCTCAGCTGATAGACTTGTGTTAGCCAAAGCAGCTTAATTACTATCAGCAGCCACCAGGGGGAGCCCAAACTCAGAAGTCAGATCCAGAGTGTTCACAACAGCCGCGGCTGCTCTCTCACTTCCTCTTGATGTTCGATTTGTCCGAAGAAGGGGCCAGTGACACCAGCACTGATTGGACACCAGACTCAATTGTCATAACAAGCGCAAAAGAGCCCCGGGAACGTCGGTGCCGACACTGCTGGAATGGTGCCGGCATGGGAGATGAGTATAAGCTTTTTTATTTTAACATTAAGAACAAGAAGGGTTAGTCCTAGTAGTGGACAACCCTTTAAGTATAAACTTTATATTTTTTGTGGGGGGGTGGCACAAAGGTGGCCTTATTACTTTTGGAGTACATTATCGGGCATGTCTCGAGTTCCTATTTTCAGGAGCTCACCACACCATGATCTCCTGGGTTCCTGCTTGTTGGGGGACACTGAGCTCCAGAAGATTGACAGTTGAAATCAGTTCAGAGAGACATTTGCAAGCTGTATCACAAACAGGTTGTAAGTGCAAGGGCCTTGACTAGGAAACTGGCCACCTCTGAGGTGGCTTGTAACCTTGGCAAGAAGTAGAAAAGTATTCAATTACAAATCCCTCCATTCTTGAGACTTGAGACCCAAGATCATTTTTAACAAGGAGTAAGTTGCAAATGTGATTGTTTTTCCGAGACCTTTGCAATTGTGCCACTGAATAAGATTAGATAACCCTTTAAAACACTCTAAACTATGTAGCTTTCTCCTGTTACCGATCCAATCATGTGAAATAATGCCGTCTACCGCATGGGCGTACCCAGGATCAAAACTAGGGGGGGGCAAGCCAATGTCGCATCTTATACAGGTAACATCATATACACTGTACATTATCCTGCATATTAGGTATGGAGCATTAGAACTGTTGTATATTGTATAATACAGCAATGTATGCGACACTACGCTGTATTTACCATATATTATACATGGCAGTCGCGCTCATGTCAGGAGTAGTACCAGCAAGTCCGAGGATTGCAGTGCGATCCTCGCACGAGTTATACGGCCGTCTGTCTATGCCCTTGTTATAATAATACTGAAATATTAATCTATTATTAAAGTATTAAGGAGCTCACAAGTAAAAAAAAGCCCCTACCTCCCCTGTCCCCACCCACACCCCAACAGCCCATCGTCTCACATGCACCCCTTAGTGTTCTGTCCCACTGACCCCACAATACCCCCATCCTCTCACATGCACCCCTCAGTGCTCTGTTGCCCTCCCCACTTCAGCCCCCACAATACCCCATCCTCTCATAGTAAACCCCAGTGCCCTAGCCCCACAATACCCCCATCCTCTTACATTCAACCCCAGTGACCTGTCCACCCTCCCTCACAATACCCCATCCTCTCACATCAACCCTGTGCGCCAGCCCCCACAAAATCCCCATCCTCTCACATTCACCAACCAGTGCCCTGTATCCCCTCCCCCACAATACCCATCATCTCACATTCACTCTCTGTGCCCTGTTGCCCCTCCCCCATTTCAGCCCCCACAATACCCCATCCTCTCACATTACCCCCCCCAGTGCCCTAGCCCCCACAATACCCCATCCTCTCACATTAACCCCCAGTGCCCTAGCCCCCACAATACCCCATACTCTTACATTCACCCCAGTGCCCTGTACCCATCCCCCACAATACCCCATCCTCTCACATTCACCCCAGTGCCCTAGCCCCCACAATACCCATCCTCTTACATTCACCCCCAGTGCCCTGTACCCCCCACAATACCCCATCCTCTCACATTACCCCCCAGTGCATTAGCCCCACAATACCCCATCCTCTTACATTCACCCAGTGCCCTGTACCCTCCCCACTGTACCCCCATCCTCTCACATTCCCCACAGTGCCCTAGCCCCCACAATACCCCATCCTCTTACATTCACCCCAGTGCCCTGTACCCCTCCCCCACTGTACCCCATCCTCTCACATTCCCCCACAGTGCCCTAGCCCTCACAATACCCCATCCTCTTACATTCACCCCCAGTGCCCTGTACCCCCCACAATACCCCATCCTCTCACATTAACCCCCCCAGTGCCCTAGCCCCCACAATACCCCATCCTCTTACATTCACCCCAGGGCCCTGTACCCCTCCCCCACTGTACCCCCATCCTCTCACATTTCCCCCACAGTGACCATGACATGCCTGAGCTGAATACATTTAATAAATTCCATCCCCTCTTACCATGAAGCTTGCAGGCAGTGTCTGAGGCAGGAGCAGGAAGTGTCCAGTGTCTGCACACAGAGGGCACTAGGACCCAGTGTGCCTGAGACACCAGAGCCCGCAGGGCAGAAAGTGAAACTACAGCTGCTGCAGCCAGGAAGGAAGGAAGAAGCTCCTCTGGTGAGACAGAAGCTCCATGCACTGCGCACACAGACAGGCACTGCAACCTGTGGCAGAGGGAGCCGGCATAGTGCTGCTCTCTCCGCTCTCTTTCATTGTGTGCCCTGCTTCTAGGGAGGGGCACCTGCCCCCCCTGCCCCATGGTGGGTACGCCCATGGTCTACCGTCACGTTTCTATCTTCAATAGGACAAGATCAATGCAAAGACACCAAAAAGGAGTTAATAGATATTGTGGGTGGACCTGGGACCTGGGATGATAGACCGTCTTCTGTGTTTGCATTTGCTATTTTCCACATCTACTGTACTTTTTGGCAAATGAACTGATGTCAGTTGTTGTGTGAACAAACTGACTGCTTCCATCATATTAGTAACATCTGCTAACAATCAAGCACCACACGGATTAGAGACAGAGCGAGACCCCGCAACTGTGAAATGGAGAAAAAGAAGCTTCCGCTGCTTCAGTGTCCTAACAAGACAAGATTGTGGAGATTCTGCTATAGATACTGTAGATAGATAGATGGATAATAGATAGATAGAAAGATGATAGATAGATAGATAGATAGATAGATAGATAGATAGATATGGGATAGATAGATAGATAGATAGATAGATAGATAGATAGATAGATAGATAGATAGATAGATAGATAGATAGATCCCTTCACGACCAGAGGTATTTTTGGTTTTGCATTTTCATTTTTTCTCCCTTCTTCCCAGAGCCATAACTTTTTTTATTTTTTGGTCAATTTGGCCATGTGAGGGCTTGTTTTTTTTTTGCAGAAAGAGTTGTACTTTTGAACAACACCAAAATTCCAAGTGAGGTGAAATTGCAAAAAAGCCACAGGGTTTGTTTTTTTTTGTTTTGTTTTACCAAGTTCACTAAATGATAAAACTGACCTGCCATTATGATTCTCCAGGTCATTATGAGTTCCTGGGAACCAAACATGTGTAGGTTCTTTTTCATTTAAGTGGTGAAAAAATACTCCAAAATTTGTTAAAAAAAATTGCGCCATTTTACGATACCCGTAGCTTCTCCATTTTACGTGATCTGGGGTTGGGTGAGGGCTTATTTTTTGCGCACTGAGATTATGTTTTTATTGATACCATTTTGGTGCAGATACAATCTTTTGATCGCCCGTTATTGCATTTTATTGCAATGTAGCAGCGACCAAAAAAAACATAATACTGGCGTTTTGACTTTTTTCCTCGCTCCACCGTTTAGTGATCATGTTAATTCTTTTTTTATATTGATAGATTGGGCGATTCTGAACACAGCAACACCAAATATGTTTAATTTTTTTATTATTATTTTATTTTGAATGGGGCAAGAGGGGGGTGATTTGAGCTTTTATAATTTTTTTATTTTTTTTAAAAAACTTTTTTTTACACATTGTATGCTTCATTAGTCTCCATGGGAGACTAGAAGCTGCACTTGTCTGATCGGCTCTGGTACATACAGGCGATGATTAAATGGCCTGTATGTAGCAGAATTACTCACTTGTTAAAAGCTCCGACCACCGGGCGGCGCTCTGGTTGTCATGCCAACCCATCGATGACCCGTGATCACGTGACAGGGATTTCCAGCGTGATTGTCAGAAGCGCATGTTTAATGCCGCTGTTAGAGTTTGACAGCAGCATTTAACAGGGTAAACAGCCACGGGTGGATTGCGATTCCACCCACAGCTGTTGCAGGAACATGTCAGCTGTTTAGATCAACTGATATGTGCCCAGAAAGGTGCGGGCTCAGTGCCAGAGCCCGCACCAAAAAGGGGGAGTCCGACATTGGCGTACATTTATGCCCGATGTCGGAAAGGGGTTAATAGATAGATAGATGGATAGATAATAGATAGATGATAAATAGACAGATAGTTTTTCTTATGACTCTATCTAAGTGTGAGCAGCACAGATCGGAGTAGCTGGTGCAGTGCAGCGCAGTGGGTCTTGACGTATGACACATGGATCAGCGCGATCCAGAACAGCAGACTATACAAGACGGCAGGAAAACAAGCAGATCACACAGCGCCAAACGAAGCCAAGCAAGATATACACATACTCGGGATTAGTAACTGGGTGAGAAATTGGAATCTCCCAGCAGGGATGTAAATAATAAGAGAACTACAGAGATGTGTATGCAATTTGGTATCTTCCAGCATGGAGGAATAAAGCAGTAAACACCTTCCTGCATGGAAGTTTTGTCTTTTTAATGGCCAATGTGAGCATGCTCCTACACATTACATGTATACCAAGTTATACTCCAGTTCATTTCTTTCGGTTTTGCTTTAGTTTCTTGCGCTCAGTAAAGAAAATGAAAGAAGCATCCTCCCTTTCTTAGGCTTGGTTCATATTGCGTTAGGACAATCCGTTTAAAGGATCTGTTAAACGGATGCGCTATAAAATGAGCCCAAAATTGTCTTTTTGTGGTGTATTTTTGCCATTGGGTTAACTGATGCATTAACGCATGTGGCTGCGTTAGGTCATTTATGGTGTCCGTTCCGGAAGTATCCGTTTGTATGCGTTCAGACACTGTCAATAAAGTTAGTTCAAATTTTTTGGGGGCTATAAAAATGTCAGTATTGAATGTGGGTGGACACATTCTCCATTTTGAGGTGATGATATCATGGGTCACATGACCATGGCTAGACCTCATGAACGCAATCCAATGCAGGGCTAAAATTTGTACAAATTGGTTGAATTGCGTCTGCCTGCATTTTCAATAGAGTTTTATGGCAGAACGAACGCTTCCGTTCACTGTGCGCTCGCTGTACCGGACCCGAAAACGTGGTAGTCCGCGTTGGAAGGTGCGTCACAAACTAATGGACCATTGCAAACGCATGCCGATCTTGACATGCATTAGGATCCGCTACACTAATGGAAGTCTATGGGTGCGTTAACATGTCCGTTACATTGCGTTAGTGCTGCTTACAAACGGATTGCCCTAACACAATGTGAACCTAGCCTTAAGGTACTGCCACACTAAACAATCCCGCTAGCGATCTCGTTAGCGTTGCATACTAATGCGATCGCTAGCGGGATTGTTTCTATATCGCTAGGTGCGGCCACATTTAGCGATATAGTTAACGACGCTATCGCCGTTAGCGATCTTCTTAACGACTTTAGCGGTACAAAAGTACCGCTAAATCGCTAAGAAAAGGTGCCACACAGCGATTAGATACTTACCCAGCGGGAGCGCCGACGAGAAAATAGGGTCCGGAGCGATTCCAGCGACGAGCGAGATCACAGCAGGAAGCTCGTCGCTGGAAGCTGCCGCACTGAACAACATCGCTAACGGGATCGCTAAATAGTGACGTTTTTTAGCGATCCCGTTAGCGATATTGTTTAGTGTGGCATACCCTTTAGAGCTGGACATTATGTTTATGTGGCTTGCCATTGCTGGGTGTCACAGTTCAGCCCTGGTCCTGCTCAGCCTTTATTTGCATTGAGGTCATTTTTGACACATGGTAAGATTTTAATGCTAGAGGTTAGGACTGTTCCGACTGGGTACACCTTGGAGCTGATAGGATGGCTTTACACTTTTTTTCATCAACAAAGGTTTTACGTAGTAACCAATGTTATTTACATGCACTGTTACTTTTACTTTTTTACTTACAGCAGGCGATATAGGGTGATGGTGTCAGAGGAGCTCTCCAGGTTACTTGACAAACAATTGACCATCAATCTACGAATCTCAGAAAACCCCTTTACTGCAAGTCTTCAAAGGGTTAAGCATGCTATAATTTATTGTTTTTTCCCAGATGCTATTACACAGGGCAAAATGGTGGATGAGGAAAAAGCCAATATGCTAAATGACTTTCTTTCAACAGTATTAACACAAGAAAATGACAGATAACATGATCAGTGATAACAAAATTTCTCCATTAAATGTCACCTGCTTAACCCAGCAGGAAGTACGGCGGCGTCTAAAAATCACTAAAGTTGACAAATCCCGGGCCCGGATGGGATACACCCCGAGTACTGCAGGAATTAAGTACAGTCATAGATAGACCATTATTTTTAATCTTTAAAGATTCCATAATAACGGGGTCTGTACCACAGGACTGGCGTATAGCAAATGTGGTGCCAATATTCAAAAAGGGGGCAAAAACTGAACCTGGAAATTATAGGCCAGTGAGCTTAACATCTACTGTGGGTAAAATCCTGGAGGGTTTTTTAAGGGATACTATATTGGAGTATCTGAGGCTGAATAACCTCATGACACAGTATCAGCATGGGTTTACGAGGGACCGTTCTTGTCAGACTAATCTGATAAGCTTTTATGAAGGGGTAAGTTCAGGACTGGAGCAAGGGAATGCAGTGGACGTGGTGTTCATGGACTTCTCAAAAGCTTTTGATACGGTGCCACACAAAAGGTTGATACATAAAATGAGAACAATGGGGATAGGGGAAAATATGTGTAAGTGGGTTAAGAACTGGCTCATGGATAGAAAACAAAGGGTGGTTATTAATGGAGCACACTCGGACTGGGTCACGGTTAGCAGTGGGGTACCACAGGGGTCAGTATTGGGGCCGCTTCTCTTTAACATATTTATTAATGACCTTGTAGGGGGCATACAGAGTAGTATTTCAATATTTGCAGATGACACTAAACTCTGCAGGGTAATAAATACAGAGGAGGATAATTTTATATTACAGGAGGATTTATGTAAACTAGAAGCTTGGGCTGATTAATGGCAAATGAGCTTTAATGGGGATAAATGTAAGGTCATGCACTTGGGTAGAACAAACAAGATGTATAATTATGTGCTTAATTGTAAAACACTGGGCAAAACTGTCACTGAAAAAGACCTGGGTGTATGGGTGGACGACAAACTCACATTTAGTGGCCAATGTCAGGCAGCTGCTGCCAAGGCAAATAAAATAATGGGATGCATTAAAAGAGGCATAGATGCTCATGAGGAGAACATAATTTTACCTCTATACAAGTCACTGGTGCGACCACACTTAGAATACTGTGTGCAGTTCTGGTCTCCGGTGTATAAGAAAGACATAGCTGAACTGGAGCGGGTGCAGAGAAGAGCGACCAAGGTTATTCGAGAACTGGGGGGTCTGCAATACCAAGACAGGTTATTACACTTGGGGTTATTTAGTTTGGAAAAACGAAGGCTTAGGGGTGATCTTATTACAATGTATAAATATATGAGGGGACAGTACAAAGACCTTTCTAATGATCTTTTTACTCTTAGAACTGTGACGGGGACAAGGGGGCATCCTCTACGTCTGGAGGAAAGAAGGTTTAGTCATAATCACAGACGCAGATTCTTTACTGTAAGAGCAGTGAGACTATGGAACTCTCTGCCGTCTAATGTTGTAATGAGTGATTCCCTACTAAAATTTAAGAAGGGACTGGATGCCTTTCTTGAAAAATATAATATTACAGGTTATATACACTAGATTCCTTGTTAGGGCGTTGATCCAGAGAACTAGTCTGATTGCCGTATGTGGAGTCAGGAAGGAATTTTTTTCCCCAATGTGGAGCTTCTTGTTTGCCGCATGGGTTTTTTTTACATTCCTCTGGATCAACATGTTAGCCTATGGGTTGAGCTAGATGGACTTAAAGTCTTCCTTTAACCTTAAAAACTATGTTATTATGTTACATTTTCTCTCCATCGGTCTTACAGAATCAACTTTATCCATTCCTCTGATTTGGATTGCTTTGATAGAAGCTTCCCCTGTAACGCTGTTCTCACCATGTGTTGGCCGACGTTTCTTCCTGCTTCATGGGAAACTGCAGATTTTGGACAGAAAATGTTGTACAGTATAAGGTCTGGCTTCACAGCAAACATCTGCTGCACTTTTATACGATGAAACCCTGCTCCAGATGAACAGCGAACACAATCATCTGTCTCCTTACATTTGGTTCTGCCGCGGGTCACACTTGTGCTTCTAATAAAATTACAGTTATGGATTTTAGCAAAGTCCTGGAACTCAGTTTACATAACAATAGATTGCCCGTGGTGTTCTCCGCTCCGTTGGTCGTCCATTGTGCTGCTAAAAACTGAGGGATATGGTGTTATAGACTCGTCCCCTCAGCCTTAGACTAAGTATCGCTTCCACAACAAAATACAATTTCCATGTTCTTGTGTTCTTTGTTCTGTACAGTATTGTATTTTTCACTTTTTACTCCAGAACTGCCCTTACTTCTACTCTCTACTACTTTCCAACAGTAAGATGCAACCATAGACAACCACTCTGGAGACTATCAGGAACTCGGGAGCTCTCCTTGGTCAACACTAGAGATGAGTGAATCATTTTTTTCCCCAAAGATTAAGAATTCTTTGCAATTTGATTCACGCAAATACAGCATGGCCGCCATTTTTCTGGATTCAAAATGGCTAGGAAGGAGTAAAAAAAAAAAAAAAAAAATTAATAAATTAATACTTACTATTTTCTCTGGTCTGATTCACGGTAGTCTTCACTTCGTCTACTTCCAGCATATCTTCAGGGCTATCATTAGAGAAATTAAGTATTACATGGTTCCTATTAAAAATCTATAGCCTATATATAATACGGACATGTGCAGGTTCCTTCGCAGTGAGAGAAGTGATTTGTGGACACTTTCAACTACTCATCCGAATAAATGGGGAAGCCAAGACTTTAGATTCCCCTTTATTACCCCAAATCCCTCATGACGGCATTTGAAAATGTGATTTTTTTTTTGTAGACCAGACAGCCCGTCTAAATCGAATTTCCCTTTTTCATGTTACTTTGTAGCGTCACAATGATTTATGCATTCTTGACTTTTTTTGTTTGAAGTGAAATGAAATAATTTTTGGATCCTGTTTTGGCAAATTTTTCTGTGGACTTGATATAAAAGATTTGACATTTGGAAATTAAAGTGCCGTACATCTGCATGTAACACAAACACAGGATTATTGCACAGGGCCACTTGCGTACTTTTGTAATGGAAGCTGCTTCCCTGAAGACTTCAGCAGCGAGAAGTAAATATTTATATTTGCCTTCTGTAATTTTTAGGGTTATTCCAGGTGATTATGATACATTTTCTGGTTACATTAATATATTTAGATTTTAGAATATGGAGTAAAGATCAAAAAATATGCTTAAAGGGAATGTCTATTTTGCAAAACCTATTTTTATGCACTCTATTATGGGCAGTGGCGTAGCGACCCGGGTGCAGGCCGCACCGGGTGACACCTCTGCTTGGGGTGACACCAGCAGTAGCGTTAAACTGTATCGGCTGCATATGGGGTACATTATAAGTAAGGCTGCATATGGGGGTGCATTATAAGTACGGCTACATATGGGGGTGCATTATAAGTACGGCTGCATATGGGGTGCATTATAAGTACGGCTGCATATGGGGTGCATTATAAGTATGGCTGCATATGGGGGTGCATTATAAGTACGGCTACATATGGGGGTGCATTATAAGTGGGGGTGCATTATAAGTACGGCTGCATATGGAGTACAATATAAGTAAGGCTGCCTATGGGGTGCATTATAAATAAGACTGCATATGGGGTACATTATAAGTACGGCTGCATATGGGGGTGCATTATAAGTGGGGGGTGCATTATTAGTACGGCTGCATATGGAGTACATTATAAATAAGGCTGCATATGGAGTACATTATAAATAAGGCTGCATATGGAGTACATTATAAATAAGGCTGCATATGGGGTGCATTATAAATAAGACTGCCTATGGGGTGCATTATAAATAAGTGCATATGGGGTACATTTCAAGTAAGGCTGCATATGGGGTACATTATAAGTAAGGCTGCATATGGGGTACATTATAAGTAAGGCTGCATATGGAGTACATTATAAATAAGACTGCCTATGGGGTGCATTATAAATAAGGCTGCCTATGGGGTACATTATAAATAAGACTGCCTATGGGGTACATTATAAATAAGACTGCCTATGGGGTGCATTATAAATAAGACTGCCTAAGGGGTGCATTATAAATAAGACTGCCTATGGGGAGTGCATTACAATATAGAGGCTGTCTGTTGGGGTGCATTATAATACAGAGGCTGCCTATGGGGGTGCATTACAATACATAGGCTGTCTATGGGGGTGCATTATACTATATTGAGGACTATCTGGTGTATTATGCTATATGGAGGCTATCTAGGGGGCCATCATACAGTGTGGAGATTACAGTGGCGGGGCCATCATACAGTGTTGGAGCCATTAAATAGTTTGGGGATATTAAGGGGTCAGTATATATCCAGTGAGGGGGCATCATACTGTGTATAGGGGAGCTGTACAGGGGGTAGACTCGGGACATTAAGTGTAAAGTGGGTACTTATTGTTATAGGGGAACTCTGGTTACTGTGACTGTCAAAGGGGCACACACAGGGCATTATTACATTCTAGGGGACAACATGTGGGCACTGTTTTCTAGGGCCCATGCACCTGGCATTACTATATTATAGAGGGTGCTTTAGAATTTAGAGGTCACACAGAACCACACAGTAGGTGCAGTAATAGGGACACATAGGGCAGAAGCGGCTCAGTACTGGAGTATCAGGTGTAGTAATAGGGACACATACGACAGCAGCGGCTCAGTATTGGGGTACCAGGTGTAGTAATAGGGGCACATACTGCAGCAGCGGCTCAGTATTGGAGTATCAGGTGTAGTAATAGGGACACATACGACAGCAGCGGCTCAGTATTGGGGTACCAGGTGTAGTAATAGGGGCACATACTGCAGCAGCGGCTCAGTATTGGAGTATCAGGTGTAGTAATAGGGACACATACGACAGCAGCGGCTCAGTATTGGGGTACCAGGTGTAGTAATAGGGGCACATACTGCAGCAGCGGCTCAGTATTGGGGTATCAGGAGCAGTAATAGGGACATGAGTCGCACCAAATACGGGGGTTCCAGGGCTTATGGGGTACTCGGCACTGAGCCCATGGATGTCTATGGGGAATGTCACTGGCAGCACAGCTCGGTCCGTTGCCCTGAGCGCTCATTCAATGGGGGATATTTACAGGGGATTTTAGGAATAGTTCGTGACGCCACCTGTGGTTTCTGATCAAGTAGACCAGCGCTGCAGGGTGAATCTTCTGAGGGGATGTTATTAGGCAGCTAGATGTTAAGTCCCCCACAGGTGGGACTGTTCCCTCAAAGTCTATGGTGGTGCAGATAATAAGTCAGTCACACACAATTCAGTCTCTTTCCATACCTTTACTGATGTTGTTGGCAGGTATGTCCCGGGGAGCTGGTCAGGTTGGAGAATGCACATTCAGGTAATTGCTGAGCAGGTGTAAGGCCTCCTTTACTTTCAAAATATATGTGAGTCCTAACTTGCATGAAGTCAAGTTTAACTCGTGATGCAGCAACTACGCCCGGTCGACATTGTGGTAAGCCTTTTCTGTCTCTGATAATCAGATGTTGGAAAGAACTAAGTCGTTGTGGCTGATCAGACCTACTCCGTCCCGTTCTCCCTGACTCCAGTTACGTATCAACACTTAGGGCTACCTTCTGCGACTTGAAGTCCAGCAAGGCCTCCGGATTTTCTATCACTAGCCGTGAAGTACTAGCAATGCTTCGGACCCGGTGTCCGGTCAATTTAGTGAAGGCGATCTGTCACCTAGGTCACTTGTCCTTCTTTCGCCACTCGCCTGTCGCCCTGCTCTTACCCTTAACATAAGCACGGGTAGCAGTAGGTGTAGTTGTCAGCTTTCCTTCCAATGCTCGCTGATCTGCTCTCAGTCGACTCGATGCTATAACTGCTGTAATCCCCTTCTTTCTTTCCTTCTAAACTCTGTCCAGAGCAGCTCACAGGACGTTCCGTCAGACTGTATACACGCTGTAGCTCCGAGAGTCACTTTCCACGTTCTAAGAGACCACAGGCAGCTTGTTCTGAGATAGCAGTTTTGACTATAGCTCTGACTAGGCTAGAGTAATTCCTTTTACCCGTACTAGCCTCCACTTCAATTCAAGGTGAGCTAATCAAGCTCTGTCAGGATCCAGTCTTCTCTCCTCTACCTCCTCTGTCTTGTCTGACAGGAAATCACACTCCAAACTCTCTGACTCGAAACTGAAACTAGAATAGACTGGCTACTGCTACATCACACTGACTTAAATAGTCTAAGATGCCCTCTGGTGGCAGTGTTGGACATGTGTGAATGTGAATGAATATCAGGTTTCACAATTACCTTATCTGTGCACTCTCCTGGGAACATGTGTACCAAGCGCAGCTGGGCCACACATCCCCCCTAGTTATCATCAGCACTCCCGGGCTGAAATAGAAAAGAAAAACATTTTTGCATTTGATAACATTAACATATAACTCATCCCTTGTGGGAGGTAAGGACTCTTTAACGTTACAATGTATACATAGACAAGTAGAAAAATATCAAAACATTTTCCACATAAATATATATAAGACAAGATTCTTGTGGAGGACCCGCACCAAAAACCTCCCACGTAGGTCCTGGGTGGGCTGCAGGACTTCATTGCTGCAGACCTCACTCAAGGCCACACCATATGGGTTTTTCTTCAGAGGTAGATAAATATGGCTTTATGTAAAACCAAGATGGGGCACCGTAGTGCGAACTATTTACAATGAAAGTTTTTGGGCTGGCACAGTCCACAGCCACGCAGTCCTTGCACATGAACTTTTCAAGTAAAATCACATTTCTAATTAACTCCTTTTAAATATTCCACATTAGCCAACTGGGGTATTCTATGCATACTATGCAAACATCATCACATTTGGCAAATAACATTATCAAACATCTTTCACAATATTAATAAAGTGCAACTTCTTCATCTAACTTCTTCAACTTTATACAGGTGCAGTAAACCCGATCTGGGTCCTACTGGTTTTCTTCTTTGCAAATGGTAGTGACATCTTCCACTCATGGGGCTGGAAGTGTACGATGTTCTCTGGAGCTCATTACCAGAAGGTCATGGCCTCCGATCTGCGTTTGCGTAGCTACAGTCCTTGTATTCACTTGGGACCTAACGGGTGCCTTTTCTGAATATAAGTCTTGCTCAATAGGGGTCGCTGTTGCAGCATAAGATGCTGGGCAAGACGCAGGCTTGCGCAGTGACGCAGTTGAGGTCGCATCAGGCTTTTGCGATGTGGAGCAGAACTCAGGATACGATGCAGAGTAAGGTGCAGTATAGGATGCAGGGCACGATGCAGGTGCGCGCGGTGGCTCAGTTGGGGACGCACTAACCTGCCGCTGTCGCTGCTCCATCTCTTCCCAGTCGATCTCCATCATGGACGGCTGGCTCCCCTCCGGTGTCCCTACCGGGGGACTGCATTCCGCTGCGGCCTCCAGGCCTGGCTGGCATTCCGGAACGAGCAGGGCCTCCTCAGCCTCCGTCCCTCCGACCGGATCATCGGTGGAGTCGGGATCAGCTCTTTCGGGGCCGGCCTCCGGTTTCTCATCAGCCGCTGGCTGTGGTGGCACAGGGATCACAGGTAATGGCTTCGTTCCTGGGGGAGAGAGCATTGCGTCCCACAGCAGCCGCTGTTTCCGGGCACGCCAGCTTCTCTCCGTCTCATCCATCTCTTCACGGCGCTGAATCATGTCCCTGAGCACCACATTCACCTCCTCCAATTCCAGCATAATCTGGTCGGTGTCCCGACCTGGGGACGGCTCCGGTACAGGCAGCAGCTTTTCTGGGGAACGGGGCCTGCGCGCCGCCGCTCCTCCACACAGCGTCTCCTGTCCTTCCGCCATCTCTCTCCAGGCCAGACTGTGTTTTCCATCTGGAACAGTCTGGTCTCTTCCGTGGAGGTGGGATTTGCGCTTCCTCTTCTTGGCATAGAAAATAAAGAGGAGGCGGATCTCTTTAGCAGTGGGGCAGGCTCTCACATTATAGTAGCATTTAGAGAGGGCGCCCATTGCTTTCGCGCCACAGGGGGGTGCACGCCCACGAATGCACGCCCACCTTCTTCACCAGCGCCTCAGGGCGCGAATATGGCGGCAAAATGGCAGAAAATGGCGCCAAAAATCAGAAAAATAGCAAACAGTCTTTTTGCACAAAACAGTCCAATAGGCACACAGGACTCACATCCAGTAAGCTTCGGATCCTGTTCGTGACACCAAGGATGAGTCGCACCAAATACGGGGGTTCCAGGGCTTATGGGGTACTCGGCACCAAGCCCATGGATGTCTATGGGGAATGTCACTGGCAGCACAGTTCGGTCCGTTGCCCTGAGCGCTCATTCAATGGGGGATATTTACAGGGGATTTTAGGAATAGTTCGTGACGCCACCTGTGGTTTCTGATCAAGTAGACCAGCGCTGCAGGGTGAATCTTCTGAGGGGATGTTATTAGGCAGCTAGATGTTAAGTCCCCCACAGGTGGGACTGTTCCCTCAAAGTCTATGGTGGTGCAGATAATAAGTCAGTCACGCACAATTCAGTCTCTTTCCATACCTTTACTGATGTTGTTGGCAGGTATGTCCCGGGGAGCTGGTCAGGTTGGAGAATGCACATTCAGGTAATTGCTGAGCAGGTGTAAGGCCTCCTTTACTTTCAAAATATATGTGAGTCCTAACTTGCATGAAGTCAAGTTTAACTCGTGATGCAGCAACTACGCCCGGTCGACATTGTGGTAGAGCCTTTTCTGTCTTGATAATCAGATGTTGGAAAGAACTAAGTCGTTGTGGCTGATCAGACCTACTCCGTCCCGTTCTCCCTGACTCCAGTTACGTATCAACACTTAGGGCTACCTTCTGCGACTTGAAGTCCAGCAAGGCCTCCGGATTTTCTATCACTAGCCGTGAAGTACTAGCAATGCTTCGGACCCGGTGTCCGGTCAATTTAGTGAAGGCGATCTGTCACCTAGGTCACTTGTCCTTCTTTCACCACTCGCCTGTCGCCCTGCTCTTACCCTTAACATAAGCACGGGTAGCAGTAGGTGTAGTTGTCAGCTTTCCTTCCAATGCTCGCTGATCTGCTCTCAGTCGATTCGATGCTATAACTGCTGTAATCCCTTCTTTCTTTCCTTCTAAACTCTGTCCAGAGCAGCTCACAGGACGTTCCGTCAGACTGTATACACGCTGTAGCTCCGAGAGTCACTTTCCACGTTCTAAGAGACCACAGGCAGCTTGTTCTGAGATAGCAGTTTTGACTATAGCTCTGACTAGGCTAGAGTAATTCCTTTTACCCGTACTAGCCTCCACTTCAATTCAAGGTGAGCTAATCAAGCTCTGTCAGGATCCAGTCTTCTCTCCTCTCCCTCCTCTGTCTTGTCTGACAGGAAATCACACTCCAAACTCTCTGACTTGAAACTGAAACTAGAATAGACTGGCTACTGCTACATCACACTGACTTAAATAGTCTAAGATGCCCTCTGGTGGCAGTGTTGGACATGTGTGAATGTGAATGAATATCAGGTTTCACAATTACCTTATCTGTGCACTCTCCTGGAACATGTGTACCAAGCGCAGCTGGGCCACACAGGACACATATGGCAGCAGCGGCTCAGTATTGGGGTATCAGCAGGATGAGGAGTTTGTGCAGGTTGAGAATAGTCCAATTGGTGACTGTGACGGTGCTGACAATATGAGAAGTGAAACATTTCTTTGTTGTATTCTCTGTGGTCGAGTCCTGGCTGGAGGAGTCGTTATGTCGGTCTGGGCCAGATGGAAAAGACATGAAAAGTGAACGATTCCATCAGAAAACGTCAGCGGTAAGTCTTGTTTCTTGTTATATGGCTAAAAAATGATTGTTTGGGGGTGGGGGTGACACCATTTTATACCGCACCGGGTGACACCAGCCCTAGCAACGCCACTGATTATGGGATTCTGTGCAGAATAAAGGTACGGTGGGGACCACTGTCTAGTAGAGATGAGCGGACAACTGGATATTTAGGTCCGGTGGGTTTGGTGGAACAGTTTAAAAAAAGTTCGGGTTTGGGTACCAGAACAGTACCCAAACTCGTACCCGAACCCAGACCCCATTCACTTGAATTGGGGGCCCGAACATCCAGTGTTTGCCACGTTGTCATGAGCATGACAGCATGGAAAACACTGCTGCTGATCAGCGATAAAATCACTACCATCAGTTAGACAGCCACAGTTTCCACACAGTCAAATGACAGCGTGTTCCCGTAGATGTGATCAGAGGTAAAAAGTGTAACTCGGTCACAGGTGTCGGCTGATGGGACTACTGCTCACATCAGCCTACACCTGAGGCCACTAGTAACAGCAAGAGCAGGTGGTGGCTGATGGGAGTATTCATCAGTCAGCAACTGCTCTCTAGATAAATAATAAAAAAAAACCATGTCTATTCCCCTGTATTTTTGATAACCTGCTAGTCAAAACTCACAGCTGGGAGCAGCATGCAGCAACCCTCTGCTGTCAGTGATAGCAAGGCTGGTTATCATGAATAGAGAGGTACACACTCTAATTTTTTAAATTATTGAAATAAATAATTTAAAAATAACGGCGTGGTGTCCCCTCCATTTTTGTCAACCAGCCAAGCTAAAGCAGACATCTGGAGGTTGATATTCTCAGTCTGGTAAAATAGCAGCCTAAAAATAGCAGCCCGCAGCCACCCAGAAAGGCACATCTATTAGATGCCCCAATTCTGGCGCTTTGCCTGACTCTTCCCACTTGCCCTGTAGCGGTGGCAAGTGGGGTTGTAGAGACACGAGGGTCAGTGGGTGCTCTCGTCCGCTTGTCCAGCTGTCTTTAGAAAGACATGGACCAGGGCTCATGCCAATGAATGCCCACGCTCTCTTCCCGTGGGCAGAACACTACTCAGTCAAAACAGGATGAGGGTAAAGCAGTGTGGCAATAATTTATTGAACCACCAACACAAAATAACATAAAGAACAGTCCCAGCAAATGCCCAAGATGGTGCAAGTTACAGAGTCTCACCCTTCTGCTGACTCCCTGGTTTTGACGGCCCCCACAGCGAGGAGGTAACGAAAAGCTTAGGAACCTAACCGAGAGCAGTGAGGTATGTGACCAGGTGACCCGATTGTCCCAACCTGGATTCTTAAAGACGTCTCTGGGGTTTCAGTGATGGCCAATTAAGCAGTCTAGTGTTCTTCCAGCCGGGGCTGAAGTCCCTAAACTGATCTGTACAGTCACACGGACTAGAAGAAAAAGTCTCTTTATATAGTTTACAACTGGCCTTCAACCAGCATCCAGAGTTGAGAGAGACATGTGAATGAAGCCAACCTGCATTGTTTGATTATGTAATCTATTGCATAGTTTTTCTTCCTCTGTTTGGGAATGCCAACAAACTGTCTTGCATGGACAATGTATATAATCAACATATCAGCAAACATCATTGTTCAGTGGCCATGCATTACTGTTTTGCAAAGATAACAGAAAATAAACTGTAGAAGCTAATATTAGAGGTAAATATTCATCCTTCAAGAAGAGTTAATACTTCAGACAACAGTTTGTGATTCTGAGCCTACAAAATTTACGTCTGACATAATTAAGAAGAATTGCTGTGTTGTCACATTCCTCCTCCTTCTTAATTATCCCCGAAGACTGCTGGATCCTGTAATGGGTTGCTGTTGACTGGGCTTCAAGACATGATAGGCTTCCAGTCATCCTTCTCTACTTGTCGGGACAGTCCATCCGCATTTCCATGATCTTTGCCCTTTTTATGGGAGACAGAAAAATCAAGGACCTCTGCACCCTTCTGTATAGTTTCGAAATGGCTACTAAGATGGTTAGCACTGACGATGCCATCATCAGCATCACTATTCGGTCATCTATATGCTGGACTTTGAATAACCTGCGGGAGGAGATGGTGGTACCAGAAGAAGAGGAGGAAGCAGAGGAGGAAGTGGAAGGGATAACATTGTCTCTATGTTCAAGACTGTCGTCACCCAGGCGAGTGCCAAGGTAGGGTGGATTACTGAGATCGAGGGTGGTTGGTGATAACAGACAAACTGTTAGTGAAGGTGCAAGATCCGAGGAACAAATGGAGGAGGAAGAGGTGGTGAGCGAGCAACTGTCAGGAGATAACTGTCAAGAGAATAATTCTCCCATCTCTGTTGTTCGTGGTTGGAGGGAGGGATGGAGGAAACAAGCATCAGTGTTACCCAGCCAACAACACGGCATGGGCTTGGACCTCATGTTAGAGCCCAACATATGAGTGCCTCCTTGCTGCACTATCTGCAACAACGTATAGTTATGATTAGGAATAATGCTGACTACTGGGTTGCCACTCTGTTAGATCCACGTTATAAAACCAAATTTTGCCAGATGCTTCCTGCCCTGGAAAGGGACCTGTGAATGCTAGAGTATCAAAACACGCTTTTACACAACCTTAACCACTTAACGACCGCCGATACGCCTTTTAACGGCGGTCATTAAGGGTACTTAAACCACAGCGCCGTTAATTAACGGCGCTGTGGTAAAAGTGAATAGCGCCCCCCAGAGGCGCATTTTCTCCGGAGTCTCGGCTACCAGGGGTATAACGCGGTGTAACGCAGTCTGTTAACGCTGCCATTCACCCCCATTTGAGGGCGCATCGCAATGCATGCCGTAAAGCGGCATGCGTTCGCGACGTGCCATCATGCAGTGATGGAGCCTCGGACGCGGGCTGCAGCGTCTGGGCTCCGTCACCCAGAGAACATGAATTGGGTCGGTTTTTACCGACACCGATGTTGCGATCGCCGTTATTAACCCTATAATGGCGACCGCAACAACAAAAAAAAAAAGTTGTGCCATTTAATTTCTCTGTCCTCTGATGTCATCGGACATCAGAGGACAGAGAAAAAGGGCCCCCGGGACCCCCATGTGGCCCCCGATCCCCTCCATGTGGCCCCAGGGCCCTCCGGTGTCCCCGGTGCCTGCGCTGTTAAGAAAATGGCGGGCGCATGCTCAGTGCGCCCGCCGCTATGTGCCGCTGTGCTGGGGGGGGGATGGGCAAATATTCTCTAGCCGAGACCCCAGAGAACATGATCCGGGTCGGTATTCACCGATCCCGGTGTTGCGATCGCGGCTATGCAAGCATAGACGCGATCGCAAAAAAAAAAAAAATAAAAATGATTTCTCTCCCCTCTGATGTGATCGCACATCAGAGGGGAGAAAATGAGGGTCCCCGTGTCCCCCTGAACCCCCCCTATACTTACCGGTGTCCTCTGGCAGGTCCCCCTGGCCTCCGATCATCCCGGTCTTCTTCCTGCAAAAAAAAAATGGCAGGCGCATGCGCAGTGCGCCCGCCGATCTGCTTGGCGGCAGATTCAATTTTTTTTTCATTCATTCTCATAAAAGTACATTTTGATCACTGTGATAAACTATCACAGTGATCAAAATAAAGAAAACAGTACATAACCCCCCCATTTATCACCCCTTAGTTAGGGACATATAATAAAAAATAGAAATTATATTTATTTTCATTTTCCTGTTAGGGTTAGGGTTATAATTAGGGTTAGGGTTATAATTAGGGTTAGGGTTAGCATTAGGGTTAAGGTTATAATTAGCGTTAGGGTTAAGCTGGGTTCATACTGCGTTATGGCAGTCCGTTAGACGGACTGCGTTACACCGCGGTATAACGCGGTGTAACGCAGTCTGTTATGTTTCGGTAGCTGAGGAGTGCAGGTAAAAAAGGCAATACACCAGAGAAGTTGGAATCTATGAGATTGCAGTACCCTGACTAAACTGGAAAAACAACAGCAGCCACTGAAAAAACTGGAAAAAGCAAAAGTACAAACATCAGTGGCTGAACTAAACTGAGAGGGCAAAAGCCCCCGGAGGGGACCCTGAAGGCCCCCACAGAAGTGCAGGACAAAATGCAAAAATCAAGCACAAAAACAAAAAGAAGAAAATGTCTTATCTGTTAGCAGGAGATGCAGACACGACACAGCAGGCTACAAAGGAAACAAGACTCAAGGATTGAGACCAGAACAATTGATCACCGGCAACCCTGATGGGAAGGCGACGCCCTTATATAAGACCAGTCAGTAACACCTGATTCCCACTACTCACAATCTTCACTGGACAGTCCAGTACCGCTTGTAACCACCAGAGGGAGCCTCTGCTCAGAACTCATTTCAAGTCCATTCACAACAGTACCCCCCCTTGAGGAGGGGTCACCGAACCCTCACTTGAGCAACCAGGTCGGTCAGGATGAGTTCTATGATACGCACGGATGAGTCTCCTAGCATGGATGTCCGAAGCAAACACCCAAGAATTGTCTTCCTGACCATAACCTCTCCACTTAACCAAATACTGGAGTTTCCATCTAGAAAAACGAGAATTCAATATTTTCTCAACCACAAACTCCATATTGCCCTCAACCAGAACAGGGTCAGGAGGCAAAGCAGTAGGAACCACTGGCTCAACAAACCTCTTCAACAAGGACTTGTGGAACACGTTATGGATCTTAAATGTCCCTGGAAGAAACAAACGAAAAGAAACAGGATTAAGAATCTCCATGATCTTATAAGGTCCAATGAACCTAGGCTTAAATTTAGGAGATGCCACTCTCATAGGAATATTTCTTGAGGACAACCAGACCAAGTCCCCCACTTTAAACCGAGGACCATCAGTCCTATGCCGGTTAGCAAACCGCTGGGCCCTCTCCTGAGAGAGGGATAACCTCTCCACTACCTGGTCCCAAATCTGTTGCATACGCTCCACAACAGAGTCAACACCTGGACAGACAGAAGCCTCCGTCTGTCCTGAAGAAAATCGAGGGTGAAACCCAGAATTACAGAAAAATGGAGAGCTAGCCCTATTATTAAGAGCAAACTCAGCCAAAGGCAAAAAAGAGACCCAGTCATCCTGATCAGCAGACACAAAGCATCTTAGATAAGTCTCCAATGTCTGGTTTGTTCTCTCAGTTTGACCATTGGTCTGAGGATGAAACGCCGAGGAGAAAGACAATTGAACACCAAGTTTAGAACAAAAGGTCCTCCAAAATCTGGAAACAAACTGGACTCCTCTGTCAGACACAATGTTCTCAGGAATGCCGTGTAAACGAACCACGTGCTGAAGGAACAAAGGCACCAATTCAGAGGAGGAAGGCAACTTAGGTAATGGCACAAGATGTATCATCTTGGAAAACCTATCACAAATCACCCAGATGACGGTCATTCTCTGAGAAACAGGGAGGTCGGAAATGAAATCCATAGAGATATGGGTCCATGGTCTCTTGGGCACAGGCAATGGCATCAACAAACCACTAGAGCGAGAGCAAGGCTTGGAGCGAGAGCAAGTCCCGCAGGACTGCACAAATTCCCTGACATCACGAGACAAGGTAGGCCACCAAAAGGACCGACTAACCAAGTCTCTGGTACCAAAAATTCCGGGATGCCCAGCCAACGCGGAACAATGAATCTCAGACATCACACTCTTTTTCCACTGGTCCGGGACAAACAATTTTCCAACAGGGCAGCGCTCGGGCCTATCCTCCTGACACCCCTCCAGAGCAAGTCTCAAATTGGGTGAGATGGCGGAAAGAACTACACCCTCTTTCAAAATAACAGAAGGATCAGATAACTCAGGAGAGTCCGCAAGGAAACTCCTCGAGAGGGCATCCGCCTTAACATTCTTAGTGCCAGGAAGAAAGGAAACCACAAAATTAAAACGTGTGAAAAACAAGGCCCACCTGGCCTGTCTAGGATTGAGTCGCTTGGCAGATTCCAGATAAACCAGATTCTTATGGTCCGTAAGGACCACCACCTGATGTTTGGCTCCCTCCAGCCAATGTCTCCACTCTTCAAAAGCCCACTTCATGGCCAGTAACTCCCGATTACCCACGTCATAATTACGTTCAGTAGGAGAAAATTTTCGAGAGAAAAAGGCACAAGGGTTACTTTTAGAGGTCTCTGGATCTTTTTGGGACAAAACGGCACCTGCCCCAATTTCAGAGGCATCAACCTCCACCTGAAATGGCAGAGAAAGATCAGGCTGCCGTAGAACAGGAGCAGAAGTGAATCTCTGCTTAAGTTCCTGAAATGCAGAGACTGCCTCAGGAGGCCAATTCACCACATCAGAACCCTTTCTGGTCAAATCAGTCAATGGTTTAACAATAACCGAGAAATTACCAATAAATTTACGATAAAAATTGGCAAAACCCAAAAATCTTTGAAGAGCCTTTAATGAAGTAGGTTGGACCCAATCACAGATGGCCTGAACCTTGACCGGGTCCATTTCAATAACAGATGGGGACAAAATGAATCCCAGAAATGAGATCCTCTGTACGCCAAAAAGACACTTTGATCCCTTCACATACAGAGCATTCTCTCTCAAAATCTGGAATACAGTTCGAACATGTTTCACATGAGAGTCCCAATCATTAGAAAAAATCAAGATATCATCCAAATAAACAATCAGAAATTTATCCACAAAATCCCTGAAAATGTCATTCATGAAGGACTGGAAGACAGAAGGAGCATTAGTGAGCCCAAAGGGCATCACAAGGTACTCAAAATGCCCCTCAGGAGTATTGAATGCCGTCTTCCATTCATCCCCGTGCTTAATGCGAATAAGGTTATATGCCCCCCTGAGGTCAAGCTTGGTAAACCAAGTAGCGTTTTTCACCCTGGAAAACAGGTCAGAAATCAAAGGTAACGGGTATTGATATTTTACAGTAATATTGTTCAAAAGACGATAATCAATACACGGCCTTAATGAACCATCCTTTTTGGCCACCTAAGGGTGAAGAGGATGGTCTGATATGACCCTTCTCCAATGATTCCTTGATATAAGACCGCATAGCGTCATGTTCAGGTACACACAAGTTAAAAAGGCGACCTTTAGGGAATTTACTACCAGGCACTAATTCAATAGCGCAGTCATAGCTCCTATGGGGAGGCAAGGATGCAGATTTACTTTCGCTAAACACATCAGAAAAATCAATCAAAAAGTCAGGAACATCCTGAGCCTGGGGGGAGGCAGAAAAAACAGGAGTGTTGGTATTAACACATTGGCAGCCCCAACTGGTTACAGACACAGATTTCCAATCCAAAACAGGATTATGAGACTGCAACCAAGGGAAGCCCAGTACGATAATATCATGCAGATTATACAGAACCAAAAATTTACAGCACTCCTGATGATCAGGTTCAACCCTCATTATCACCTGAGTAGAGAACTGAGGTTTATTCTCAGCCAAAGGGGTAGAATCGATCCCCAGTAGGGGAATAGACTTCTGTAGGGGTATCAAGGGAAACCCACAACGTTTAGCAAAATCATAATCCATCAGGTTAATAGCTGCTCCAGAATCAACGAAAGCCTGAGCAGAAAATGAGGACAGAGAGCATATCAGAGTGACAGTTAATAAAAACTTAGTCTGAACACTACCCAAGACAACTGAGCGTGCAAAACGTCTTCCCCGCTTAGGGCAGACTGAAATAGCATGAGAGGCATCACCACAGTAGAAACATAACCCATTGAGCTTTCGAAACTCATGACGCTGTGCCCCAGACACCACTCTATCACACTGCATGGGTTCAGAAGCAGGTTCACAAGGCAACACCATGCCACGCATACTTCTCCGCTCACGCAAACGTCTGTCAATTTGAATCGCTAATGACATAGAATCATTGAGACCAGAGGGGACAGAGAATCCCACCATAACATCCTTTACATTATCTGACAGACCCTTCCGAAAAAGGGCCGCCAAAGCGTCGTCATTCCACTTGGTCAGGACTGCCCACCTACGGAATCTCTGACAGTATAACTCAGCGTCATCAAGACCCTGATTTAATGCCAACAAGGCTTTTTCAGCTTGATCAGTGACATTAGGCTCATCGTACAATAACCCCAAAGCCTGAAAAAATGCATCAACATCACTCAAAACAGGATCCCCAGGTGTCAGGGAAAAAGCCCAATCCTGAGGATTGCCGCGCAGGAGAGAGATGACAATTTGAACCGCTGCGTTCCCTGAGGACTTAGATTTTAAGGCAAAAAACAATTTACAATTATTTTTGAAATTCTGAAACTTAGCTCGATCCCCTAAAAACAAATCTGGCATGGGAATCCTAGGTTCCACAACAGGCAACCTAGCAAGATAGGCAGCAATACTCCGAACCTCAGTGGCAAGCTGATCCACACGGCCAGACAACTGTGCAAACTCCATTGAGAGAAAAAAAAAATCCTCCCCAGCACCCAGAGATACAGAGGGAAAAAAAAATGCAACAAACAGAAAAATATCTCTGACAACTCTGACAACCTTTTTTCTTTCACAATATTTTTCCTTTCTGTGAGTACCATACAATTTCAATTTTTAGGCCGGTGATACTGTTATGTTTCGGTAGCTGAGGAGTGCAGGTAAAAAAGGCAATACACCAGAGAAGTTGGAATCTATGAGATTGCAGTACCCTGACTAACCACCACAACTAGAGGCAGCCGTGGAGCGTTCCTACGTTGGTCCTAGACGCCTCGTCACAGCCTGAGAAACTAACTACACCTAAAGATAGAAAGAGGAAAGCTATCTGCACCGGAGCAGATCCCCAAAGAACATAGAAAGCCCCAAACATGTAATGGCGGTGTAGACAAGATGAAATACTGACACAGACAGAAAATAGTATGAGCAAACGTTGGGGCCCAAACTACCTAAATAGAAAGGGATAGGAAGGGCACTTACTGCAATCCCAAAAAACCCTGAAAAGCACCAACTCTACTAATTTCAAAATCACCTGAGATCACACGACCTCTACCACCTAAATTAGTTCTCTGGTGTAACAAAATCAAAACAGCAGCCACTGAAAAAACTGGAAAAAGCAAAAGTACAAACATCAGTGGCTGAACTAAACTGAGAGGGCAAAAGCCTCCGGAGGGGCCCTGAAGGCACAAAAATCAAGCACAAAAACAAAAAGAAGAAAATGTCTTATCTGTTAGCAGGAGATGCAGACACGACACAGCAGGCTACAAAGGAAACAAGACTCAAGGATTGAGACCAGAACAATTGATCACCGGCAACCCTGATGGGAAGGCGACTCCCTTATATAAGACCAGTCAGTAACACCTGATTCCCACTCCTCACAATCTTCACTGGACAGTCCAGTACCGCTTGTAACCACCAGAGGGAGCCTCTGCTCAGAACTCATTTCAAGTCCATTCACAACAGCAGTCCGTTAACGCTGCCATTCACCCCCATTTGAGGGTGCATCGCGACGCATGCCGTAAAGCGGCATGCGTTTGCGACGTGCCATCATTCACTGACGGAGCCTCGGACGCGGGCTGCAGCGTTTGGGCTCCGTCACCGCTAGCGCAGAAGAATCATCTGCTGATTCCTCTGCGCTAGTGGGTATAGCATAACGCGATCGCGTTATGCTATACCGTTATCAGCCCGTCAACGCTATGTGTTGAACGGGCTGGTAAAACGCAAAATGAACCTAGCCTTAGGGTTAGGGTTATAATTAGGGTTAGAATTAGGGTTAGGGTTACAATTAGGGTTAGGGTTAAAATTAGGGTTAGGGTTACAATTAGAGTTAGGGTTATAATTAAGGTTAGGGTTACAATTAGGGTTGGAATTAGGGTTGGGATTTAGGTTAGGATTAGGGTTGGGATTAGGGTTAGGGGTGTGTTGGGATTAGGGTTGGAGCTAGAATTGAGGGATTTCCACTATTTAGGCACATCAGGGGGTCTCCAAACACGACGTGGCGTTCAAAAAGTCAAATGGCACTCCCTCCCTTCCGAGAACTGCCGTGCTCCCAAACAGTGGTTTACCCCAACATATGGGGTATCAGTGTACTCAGGACAAATTGCACACCAATTTTGGGCTTCTAATTTCTCCTGTTACCTTGGGAAAATAAAAAATAGCTGGCTAAAAAATCTTTTTGAGAAAAAAAAATGATTTTTTATTTTCACAGCTCTGCGTTTATAAATTTCTGTGAAACACTTGGGGGTTAAAAGTGCTCACCACACATCTAGATAAGTTCCTTAAGGGGTCTAGTTTCCAAAATGGGGTCACTTGTGGGGGGTTTCCACTGTTTAGACACATCAGGGGGTCTCCAAACACGACGTGGCTTTCAAAAAGTCAAATGGCGCTCCCTCCCTTCCGAGCCCTGCCGTGCGCCCAAACAGTGGTTTACCCCAACATATGGGGTATCAGCGTACTCAGGACAAATTGCACACCAATTTTGGGGTTCTAATTTCTCTGGTTACCCTTGGGAAAATAAAAAATAGCTGGCTAAAAAAATCATTTTTGACAAAAAAATGATTTTTCATTTTCACGGCTCTGCGTTTATAAATTTCTGTGAAGCACTTGGGGGTTCAAAGTGCTCACCACACATCTAGATAAGCTCCTTGGGGGGTCTAGTTTCCAAAATGGTGTCACTTGCAGGGGGTTTCTACTGTTTAGGTACATCAAGGGCTCTGCAAACACAACATGACGCCCGCAGAACATTCCATCAAAGTCTGCATTACAAAATGGCGCTCCTTCCCTTCCAAGCACTCCCATGCGCCCAAACAGTGGTTTCACCCCACATATGGGGTATCAGCGTACACAGGAAAAATTGCACAACAACTTTTTGGGTCCAATTTCTCCTGTTACCCTTGGGAAAATAAAAAAAATAGCGGGCTAAAGAATCATTTTTGAGGAAAAAAATGATTTTTTATTTTCACGGCTCTACGTTTATTAATTTCTGTGAAGCACTTGGGGGGTCAAAGTGCTCACCACACATCTAGATAAGCTCCTTAAGGGGTCTAGTTTCCAAAATGGTGTGATTTGTGGGGGGTTTCGACTGTTTAGGCGTATCAGGGACTCTCCAAACGCGACATGGCGTCCAATTTCAATTCCAGCCAATTTTGGTTTGAAAAAGTCAAACGGCGCTCCTTCCCTTCCAAGCCCTGCCGGGCGCCCAACAGTGGTCCCACCCCACATATGGGGTATCAGCGTACTCAGGACAAATTGGACAACAACTTTTGTGGTCTAATTTATCCTGTTACTCTTGGGAAAATAAAAAATTGGGGACTAAACGATCAGGTTTGTGGAAAAAATATGATTTTTTATTTTCATGCCCGGGAGTTATAAACTTCTGTGAAGCACTTGGGGGTTCAAAGTGCTCACCACACATCTAGATAAGTTCCTTAGGGGGTCTAGTTTCCAAAATGGGGTCACTTGTGGGGGGTTTCCACTGTTTAGACACATCAGGGCCTCTACAAACGCGACATGGCGTCCAGCCAATTCTGAGTTGAAAAAGTCAAACGGCACTCCTTCCCTTCCAAGCTCTGCCATGCACCCAAACAGTGGTTTACCCCCACATATGGGGTATCAGCATGCTCAGGACAAATTGCACAAAAACTTTTGGGTCTTGTTACCCTTGGGAAAATAAAAATTGGGGTGAACAGATCGTTTTTGTGGAAAAAATATGATTTTTTATTTTCACGGCTCTATGTTATAAACTTCTGTGAAGCACTTGGAGGTTCAAAGTGCTCACCACACATCTAGATAAGTTCCTTAGGGGGTCTAATTTCCAAAATGGGGTCACTTGTGGGGGGTTTCCACTGTTTAGACACATCAGGGCCTCTACAAACACGACATGACGTCCAGCCAATTCTGCGCTGAAAAAGTCAAACGGCGCTCCTTCCCTTCCAAGCTCTGCCATGCACCCAAACAGTGGTTTACCCCCACATATGGCGTCCAGCCAATTCTGAGTTGAAAAAGTCAAACGGCACTCCTTCCCTTCCAAGCTCTGCCATGCACCCAAACAGTGGTTTACCCCCACATATGGGGTATCAGCATGCTCAGGACAAATTGCACAAAAACTTTTGGGGTCTTGTTACCCTTGGGAAAATAAAAATTGGGGTGAAAAGATTGTTTTTGTGGAAAAAATATGATTTTTTATTTTCACTGTTCTATGTTATAAACTTCTGTGAAGCACTTGGAGGTTCAAAGTGCTCACCACACATCTAGATAAGTTCCTTAGGGGGTCTAGTTTCCAAAATGGGGTCACTTGTGATGGGTTTCCACTGTTTAGACACATCAGGGCCTCTACAAACGCGACATGGCGTCCAGCCAATTCTGCGTTGAAAAAGTCAAATGTCGCTCCTTCCCTTGCGACCTCTGCCGTGCGCCCAAAAAGTGGTTTACCCCAACATATGGGGTATCGGCTTATTCAGGAGAAATTGCACAACAAATTTTGTGGTTCATTTTTTCTTTTAACAGTTGTGAAAATAAAAAAAAATAGGTTCCGAAGTAAAGTTTTTGCAAAAAAATTAAATGTTAATTTTTTCCTTCCACATTGCTTCAGTTCCTGTGAAGCACGTAAAGGGTTAATAAACTTCTTGAATGTGGTTTTGAGCACCTTGAGGGGTGCAGTTTTTAGAATGGTGTCACTTTTGGGTATTTTCTATCGTATAGACCCCTCAAAGTGACTTCAAATGTGATGTGGTCCCTAAAATAAAAATGGTGTTGTAAAAATGAGAAATCGCTGGTCAAATTTAACCCTTATAACTTCGTAACAAAAAAAAATTTTGGTCCCAAAATTGTGCTGATGTAAAGTAAACATGTGGGAAATGTTATTTATTAAGAAAATTGTGTGACATATCTCTCTGATTTAAGGGCTGTGAGACAGTGAAGGAATATGTGTCGAATGGGGTGTACATTTCACCTAGGTACTGTGCTGTATGGTATAAGGGAAATGTGTGGCTTTGTAAACCTAGTGGTAGAGAAAGGTCACTACACCTTACATTCAGTACACACTTGCAGCTCAGGCCTGAAACCATTCAGCTGTTAATTAGGAGACCAGAAGTAGGTGTCTGCAAACACAGTCAGAGAGCTCGCTTAGTCTGGACAGGGAGTCCAGGCACAAGAAGGAGTCTCCAGGAGTTTGAGCTGTCTCAGTCTGGGTGCTCGATGTACCCCGGACACAGGAGTAGTCTCTGTGAGAATCCATGCGGATAGCTTCTGAACAGGAGGGGAGCTCTCTCAAGTCTGGATGTTGAAGGTGCCTTCAGACACAAGGAGGAGACTCTGTGAAACTCCATGCTGGTAAATGCTGAACATATGTGTTGTTTTGGCCCAGGCTGGTAGAGTCTGGACCCGGATAGATAGGGAAATCTATCTAAGTGTAGTAAGTGGCTAGACAAGCCCAGGTCTTATGTTTATGATTTGTTTTTATCTGTTTGCTGTGGAATTTAATAAAGCTGGTTGTGGCCAGTTTTCACCAGAACTGCTGTCTGAAGGAACTGTTTCTGTGCCATTCCGTCTACCCGGACGGCGATCTCAGAGCTATATCCCCTGAAAAGCTTACAATTGGCGGAGAATGCTGGGGCAGCACAGTGGCTGATACAATTGGTGCTGGAATGTGCGTGCAGCACAGTGGCGAGAGACAGCAATAAAAGGTGAAGTCTGTTGAAGCAGTAGCAGAAAAAAAAAAGTGTGTCAGCAAAAACGTCTGATTGGAGCAGTCTTAAAGAGACAGTGGCCCTAATAGAGTTTGCAGAGAAAAAAAAAAAAAAAAAAGTGTCTGCACAGCAAGGCTGAATTTTCTGTGGAAAAGACTGTGGAGTGTGTATGTCTTGAGTGAAGACTGCCGTTGTTGAGACAGAGAAGTCTGACAGCATGGATGACAGCATGGAGGCGCTGTTTGAACAAATGGCGCAAGTTAATGTGCAACATAAGACTGCCGTGGTTGAGACAGATAAGTCCGGCAGTATGGAGGAGCTCGTTGAGTACCTGGTCCAGGCCCAGCGGAGCATGCAGCAGAGCATGGAGCGGCAGCGCCTGCAGCACCAGCAGCGCATGCAGCAGGCCCAGCAGCAATTCCTGCAGCAGCAGCAGAAGAATAACCGGTTGTTTTTTGAGCAGGTTGCAGCACTACAAAAGACTTGCAGCGCATCGTCCCAAAGTAATGTTGCAAAGTCACCTGCATTGTCCGCTGTAAAGAAGGCGGTAAGACGGTCCCTGAAAAAGATGACACCTCGTGATGATGTGGAGGTATATCTCACTAGGTTTGAGGGACTGGCAGAGAAGGAGAATCTGCCCCTATCTGAATGGGCCATGATGGTCGCACCCTATCTGATTGGAGAACCCCAAAGGGCCTATGCTGACCTGAGCGAGAAGGACAGCAGAGACTATGCCAAGCTGAAAGCGGAGATTCTTACCCGGCTGGGTGTTACGGTGACAGCCCGTGCCAGGGGAGTTCATGACTGGAGATGCAGTTGGGAGTCTGCAGTCAGCAAACCTGATTATGGAGTTGAAAAGGTGATAGTGGACCACTACACCCAAGCACGTCCTCCTGAGGTACAGCCAGAGGTCGGACAAGGAGACCACCAGGACGCCAATCGTCTGGTCAGCCTGATGGAGAGGGCCTCCGCTACCAAAGGCTGCCTCCGTGACCAGCCGTCTGAGAGGTCGTCACTTCAGAGTTCCTGGACGCCGAACTCTCCCGGTAAGAGCGTTCCAGCTGTTGGGGTCGTGTGGGTGGGAGAGTGTGATGGACAGTGTTGGAGATGTCGTGAAATTGCAGCCAACTGTCCAATAGAGGGGGAGCCTATGTGTTGTGATGTTGGCGGATCCCTCTCTCCTGCGCAGAGCCTGTGTGTGTGTCCACCTCAGCCGAAGAGACTGGACCACAGGGGTCCCCGGTGGTTGTAAATGACTGCCCAGCACAGGCCCTCTTGGACTCAGAGAGTCCAGTGACTTCCGTATGTGACAGCCTGATTGATAGGGACTTCATCCCTGATAAGCACCTGAGTGTGGTGTGCGTCCATGGAGACACCAAAGTCTACCCAGAGACTGTCGTGGACTTGATCCCCAAACGCGGGGAGGTTTCATGTGAAGTGGGGGTAGTGAAGAACCTGGTGCAACCCGTTATATTGGGTAAAGACTTTCCCCGATCTAAGGATCTCTGGGGGAAAGATGTTTCTGATGGACAGTGTGATGAAGCTCCTATTGAGGGTGCGCAGTCCCGAGGGGCGGAACACAATGCTAGTGGGCCGTTAAACTTATGTGATGATGATGATAATGATAATGATGATGATGATGATGATGATCATGATAATGATGATGACCATGATAATGATGCTGATGCTGATAATGATAATGATGATGATCATGATAGTGATGATGATACTGATCATAATCATGATAATGATATTGATAATAATGATGACTGTGATAGTGATGAAATTCCTTTGCAGGTGATGTTGGGAGACGAGGATGGTGGTTCTCGGGAACCGAGTGTCCCTGACTTACCTGTGTCCTGTGACAATTTTGAGAGTGAGCAGTGGCGAGTCCCCACTCTTAAAACAGCACAGGAAAATATAAGTGTTCTAAATGAGGTTTCCCAAGAGTCTGGCTCTGAGGAGAGGTTACCTCATGTTGCCATGGACACTCACCTGTTGTATAGGGACACTGAAGTCCAGGGAGAGGTCGTGAGCCAGCTCCTAGTACCTGAGCTATATAGAAGTATAGTGCTGGGGTTGTCACATAGTCACATACTTGAGGGACCAGATGGTGAAGTTAATGTTGTGGATGACATGTTAACTAAGGTTCCAGATCAAGATGTGAATGAGAATGAATTGTATAGCCCTGGCAGTGAGCAGGATGTGAATGAAAATGAAGTGTATAACCCTGAAAGTGAGCCAGATGTGGCTGAGAAAAAGGGGTCAGACAGGGATAGTGGTAGTGATAGTGAATCATCTGATGACCATAAAGCAACCAGTGCAAATGAGGAAGGCATGGTAGCAGAGGAGGTTGAGAGTCCTGAGAAGAAAGCTGATGCTGACCTTACAGCCAGACAGAAGATGGCATCTGAAGATGTTTTACAGTTGGCCGGTTCCCTGGCGAAGACTAAGGTGAAAGGAGTAGAGCTGAGCTTTAAAGGCAGGACTCTGAAACTGAACACAGCACAAGTGGATGCTGTTGAAGATGAGAAGTTATCAATGTATGGTATGGAGCTGCATCATGCCCAGGACTCTGAAGGTAATGCTACAGAGGTGGAAAAAGCCATGGAAGTGGTGGTCACCAAGCCAGATGCCTCATCAGAAGCTGAGGTCTCAAGTGAAGCTGTGAGGAACAAGACTGAAGATATGGGGACTGACTCTGTCCAGGAATCTGTTTTTGCCGAAGACAGCGGCGTGGACAGGTTACGGTCCGGATCAGTAGCTGCAACTCGTGAAGCTCAGGCTGGAAGTTCGGCGCCCAGAGCCCCAGCAGTGTTCCCGAGTGATACCAAGGATCTGGATAAATCACAAGATGAGATTTTGAGACATCAGGCTGGCATTGGTGAGCTCAAGCACACTTTCATGGAGTCTACATCGGAGCCACGTCCCAACAAATGGGAAAAGCGGTGTGTCACTCCGTTGCCGCTGCAGACACACGGGAGCTCAGATGGGATGCAGAACGCGGTGGAAGGGAAGAATCCGGCGGGTTCTGAGTATACAGATGCAGCTCTCAAGGAGAACTTGAGAGCTGGAATAAATGGAGATATTGGAGACCATAATGATGTGACTGAAGAGGTAGAATGTAAGACTGACGGTAGGGCTTCTGAGCATGTTCTACCAGAAGAGCCTGAAGAAGGGGCCGAAGACATAAAGGACGTCCAACAGGTACCAGATGAATTGATTACTTCTCAGAAAAAACTCCAAACTGTGATGAAGGAGTGTGATGAAAGCCATGAGCATCTTCGTGAGAAAGTCAATGAAGTAAAAGAAAGAATACAGGGAATCTCTTCGTTGCAAGAGCAAATGCTGCTCAATAAGTCTAAGGCTCTATATAAGAATGCTGTTGTCACGGTAGAACATTACAATTCAGCTGGAGACTTAGCGGATGAATTATGTGTACTGCAAAAGAAAAACGATCTGCTCCTTCTACAGTCCCAATCATTTGAACAGAGTAGCTTAAAATGGTCAGAGACCATGGCAGAGGAGCTTAAGGTCTGTGAAATAGACTTTATGAGTCCACCGATATTCAAGAAAATAGAGGTGCTAAAGAGGGTTCAAGGGGAACTAGAGAAAAGTAAAAAAAACCCTATACCTTCTGTGATAGTTGGTGACACATGGTCAGTGCACCAAGGACAGGAGGTACGTGAGTTTCTGAGGAAGAGTCAGCAGAAGTGTTCTGATGTGCCGGGTCGTACTTCTCTGGCCAGGCACTATATCGAAACTGAGCCCGGCCCTAAGGTCAAGATGAAACCGTGCAGGATACCCGGGGCCCGCAGAGAGCATAGGCCTGGGAGGGTACAGGGTAGTGCGGATGCTTCAGATGAAGAGAAAGCTGATGTTGGCTATGGCTCAGGTGAAGATACAGATGACAGTAGTGAAGATGAAGCTGATGAAGGCCATGACTGGTCCAGAGTTCACTGTCTCTTTTGGATTGTTGACCAGCCCTCCGGTCTGGATGACCAGCCCTCCGGTCTGGAGAAGAGGGGAGGGATATGTGAGACAGTGAAGGAATATGTGTCGAATGGGGTGTACATTTCACCTAGGTACTGTGCTGTATGGTATAAGGGAAATGTGTGGCTTTGTAAACCTAGTGGTAGAGAAAGGTCACTACACCTTACATTCAGTACACACTTGCAGCTCAGGCCTGAAACCATTCAGCTGTTAATTAGGAGACCAGAAGTAGGTGTCTGCAAACACAGTCAGAGAGCTCGCTTAGTCTGGACAGGGAGTCCAGGCACAAGAAGGAGTCTCCAGGAGTTTGAGCTGTCTCAGTCTGGGTGCTCGATGTACCCCGGACACAGGAGTAGTCTCTGTGAGAATCCATGCGGATAGCTGCTGAACAGGAGGGGAGCTCTCTCAAGTCTGGACGTTGAAGGTGCCTTCAGACACAAGGAGGAGACTCTGTGAAACTCCATGCTGGTAAATGCTGAACATATGTGTTGTTTTGGCCCAGGCTGGTAGAGTCTGGACCCGGATAGATAGGGAAATCTATCTAAGTGTAGTAAGTGGCTAGACAAGCCCAGGTCTTATGTTTATGATTTGTTTTTATCTGTTTGCTGTGGACTTTAATAAAGCTGGTTGCGGCCAGTTTTCACCAGAACTGCTGTCTGAAGGAACTGTTTTTGTGCCATTCCGTCTACCCGGACGGCGATCTCAGAGCTATATCCCCTGAAAAGCTTACAGGGCATAAAAATTTAAAGTTTGAAAATTGTTAAATTTTCAAAATTTTCGCAATATTTCCATTTTTTTCATAAATAAACACAAGTCATATCAAAGAAATTTTACCACTAACGTGAAGTACAATATGTCACGAAAAAACAGTCTCAGAATCAGCGGGATTCGTTAAAGCGTTCCAGAGTTATAACCTCATAAAGTGACAATGGTTAGAATTGTAAAAATTGGCCCTGTCATTAAGCTGCAAAATGGCTCTGTCACTAAGGGGTTAAGAGAGATTTTCCCCAAGACAGCAGTGAAGCACACAGTTCGCATTGCAGCTCTATACTTCCAACCTCCGGCACGTCAATTCATCAATGCCAAAACATTAACATCAGCAGTAATGTAAGTGGAAGAAGCAATTTCTGTGAGTTCTTTGACACTTTTTTTTAGACCAACTCGTGCACCAGCACAACAGAGTCCAAGTCTTACATGTGGTAAACGAATAGAAAGGATGCTGCAGGAGTATCTAGAACTGAATATCAATAACATCAGGGAGGGTTTGGACGTTTTTACATTTTGGTCTTCAAAAATGGATGAATGGCCTGAGCTCGCCTATCATGCCTTGGAGTTTTTATCGTGTCCGTCATCCAGCGTTCTCTCAGAACGTGTCTTCAGCACTGCTGGTGGTATCCTGATGGATAAGCACAGCCGGCTGTCCCCTGAAAGTATAGACTGCTTACCTTTCATCAAGATAAACAAGTAATGGATCTCCAAGGACTTTTGCACCCCAATCGCACACTGTACAGACTAGGTGATATTGCATTTTTTAGTATGCTGCATAAATGTTGCGTAACTGCACTCTGTCTTATCTTTAGTGTGGCTTCTGTGCCTGCTGTTGCTTCTGCTGCTAATGCAGATGTTAACACAAATTTGTGTAAATGTGAACAGTCACGATTGGTCTACATCTGCTTGGTTGGCTGTAGTGGAAGATGTGTTGGTCCCAATTATACTATTTCTACTCTCATAAAATTTATGCCACTTCAGTGGTGTCAGGCCCTCATTTGTTTAAATGTGAACAGTCCTGGTTGGGTATCCATCTACTGGATTGGGCATAGTGGAAGACCTGTCAGTCCCTATTATACTATTTCTACTGTGGTGAAATTGATGACACTTTGGTGGTGTCTGCCACTAATTTTTGTAAATGTGAACACTCCAGGTTGGGTCTCCTTCATGCGTATTGCCAGTAGCAGTAGGCCTCCGAGACCATCAGGCCTCCGCTTCTTTGGAGTCAGCTACCCGTGTTACTATCCTCAGATTTTTCTGACAATAGTAATCTACAAAATTTATATGATATGTATGCAATCTGAGTGTGGCTGAGCATGAAAGCAGGTTGGGCTGTTGCATGTGGTATCAGGGCTCCCAGCACAGAAGGCCTACACAGATACCTCACCTACGTCGTCTTACCGTGATATTCAATTGAAAGCTGTAAATGCTGTCCCAGACCCCAGTACCTCATGCCTGGCTGATTGCTGCAGTGCCATGCTACAATTTGTACTGTGGGTTAATTGACACTTTCCTGGTGTCTCCCAATAATTTGATGTGTTTAGGCAGCTTTTGGGGCCATTTGAAGGTGTTGCGAATGTGTTTGTTTTTGCCTCTCATTGCCTTGAATGGCGTTCGGTTATGTTCAGCTAATATTTGACGAATAAATCAGGGAATATTGCAAATTCGGCGAACGTAATCTGAACCGAACATTAAAATATTCGCTCATCTCTACTCGTGAACACAGGTAGACATAAATACATCAAATTCAAGACATAACCTATAATGTTGATATAAAGGACAGCAAAAACCCCATGAGGCGGATACCAATTGCCCCAAATTAGGGGAAATATTCCTTCCTGACTCCACATATGGCAATCTTACCTGTTCTCCAGGATCAATGTCCCATCACAGAATTTAGTGCCCATAACCTGCAATATTAATTTTTCAAGAAAGGCATCCAGGCCCCCTTATACTTTTCTAGCAAATCAACCATGACAGCTTCATATGGCAGAAAATTTTATAGTCTCACTGTTCGTACAGTAAAGAATCCATAGTCTCACTGCTCTTACAGTAAAGAATCTATAGTCTCACTGCTCTTACAGTAAAGAATCGCCTTGTTATTATGATTAAATCTTCTTCTAGATGTAGAGCATGCCCCATGTTCCCGTTGTAAGCCTAGGTGAAAAAGATCATTATTCGGATCTCTGTACTGTCTCTCCTCATAAATTTGTACATTGCAATAAGATCGCCCCAAAGCCTTTATTTTTCCGAACCAAATAAACCCAAGTTTAATAGTTCACAGGTCTGCGACTAAAAAGCTGTTTGATTATTTTCATCTAATTTCCATGTATTTTGGGTGTGCTGAAAGCAAAAAAAATATTGAAAAAAAATCCTGGACATCAGGATTTGCCACAAAATGCAAAATTCTCTTCAAATTTAGTAAATTTTTCTAAATTTTTGGTATTTTTTTTATCTTAAGGTTTTGAAAGTCAAAATTACTATTAATTAATTCACATCAATGCATTGAAGATATACAATGCCCAAAAAATATAACTTTCAAGGGAAAGAACTTTCAGAGTTAGCTAATGAAACCAATGGTCTTTTGTGGGACATTAAACGAGACAGGTTCACATTCCAGGTATCAACTCACGATAAGCCTTTCACCAAATGAGGAGTGTTATCCATGGTCAACAGCATTTCAGATCCCCTTGGATTTATAGCACCCATCACTATCCAAGGCAAGATACTGTTGAGACAGTTAACTGCCGAAAACACAGATTGGGACAATCGGCTACCACCCCAGAAACAACAAGGCTGGGAAACATGGAAGAAATCTTTAGAACATCTTCAAGTCCCACGTTGTTATTCCTTAATGTTCCTTTCAACTGCCGTCCGGAAAGAGGTCTACATATTTTCTGATGCATCTATAGAGGCTACAGCTGCAGTGGC
>JARQOD010000006.1:422527726-422570166 GCA_033576555.1 Oophaga sylvatica | reverse complement strand
AGAGTAGCTTAAAATGGTCAGAGACCATGGCAGAGGAGCTTAAGGTCTGTGAAATAGACTTTATGAGTCCACCGATATTCAAGAAAATAGAGGTGCTAAAGAGGGTTCAAGGGGAACTAGAGAAAAGTAAAAAAAACCCTATACCTTCTGTGATAGTTGGTGACACATGGTCAGTGCACCAAGGACAGGAGGTACGTGAGTTTCTGAGGAAGAGTCAGCAGAAGTGTTCTGATGTGCCGGGTCGTACTTCTCTGGCCAGGCACTATATCGAAACTGAGCCCGGCCCTAAGGTCAAGATGAAACCGTGCAGGATACCCGGGGCCCGCAGAGAGCATAGGCCTGGGAGGGTACAGGGTAGTGCGGATGCTTCAGATGAAGAGAAAGCTGATGTTGGCTATGGCTCAGGTGAAGATACAGATGACAGTAGTGAAGATGAAGCTGATGAAGGCCATGACTGGTCCAGAGTTCACTGTCTCTTTTGGATTGTTGACCAGCCCTCCGGTCTGGATGACCAGCCCTCCGGTCTGGAGAAGAGGGGAGGGATATGTGAGACAGTGAAGGAATATGTGTCGAATGGGGTGTACATTTCACCTAGGTACTGTGCTGTATGGTATAAGGGAAATGTGTGGCTTTGTAAACCTAGTGGTAGAGAAAGGTCACTACACCTTACATTCAGTACACACTTGCAGCTCAGGCCTGAAACCATTCAGCTGTTAATTAGGAGACCAGAAGTAGGTGTCTGCAAACACAGTCAGAGAGCTCGCTTAGTCTGGACAGGGAGTCCAGGCACAAGAAGGAGTCTCCAGGAGTTTGAGCTGTCTCAGTCTGGGTGCTCGATGTACCCCGGACACAGGAGTAGTCTCTGTGAGAATCCATGCGGATAGCTGCTGAACAGGAGGGGAGCTCTCTCAAGTCTGGACGTTGAAGGTGCCTTCAGACACAAGGAGGAGACTCTGTGAAACTCCATGCTGGTAAATGCTGAACATATGTATTGTTTTGGCCCAGGCTGGTAGAGTCTGGACCCGGATAGATAGGGAAATCTATCTAAGTGTAGTAAGTGGCTAGACAAGCCCAGGTCTTATGTTTATGATTTTTTTTATCTGTTTGCTGTGGACTTTAATAAAGCTGGTTGCGGCCAGTTTTCACCAGAACTGCTGTCTGAAGGAACTGTTTTTGTGCCATTCCGTCTACCCGGACGGCGATCTCAGAGCTATATCCCCTGAAAAGCTTACAGGGCATAAAAATTTAAAGTTTGAAAATTGTTAAATTTTCAAAATTTTCGCAATATTTCCATTTTTTTCATAAATAAACACAAGTCATATCAAAGAAATTTTACCACTAACGTGAAGTACAATATGTCACGAAAAAACAGTCTCAGAATCAGCGGGATTCGTTAAAGCGTTCCAGAGTTATAACCTCATAAAGTGACAATGGTTAGAATTGTAAAAATTGGCCCTGTCATTAAGCTGCAAAATGGCTCTGTCACTAAGGGGTTAAGAGAGATTTTCCCCAAGACAGCAGTGAAGCACACAGTTCGCATTGCAGCTCTATACTTCCAACCTCCGGCACGTCAATTCATCAATGCCAAAACATTAACATCAGCAGTAATGTAAGTGGAAGAAGCAATTTCTGTGAGTTCTTTGACACTTTTTTTTAGACCAACTCGTGCACCAGCACAACAGAGTCCAAGTCTTACATGTGGTAAACGAATAGAAAGGATGCTGCAGGAGTATCTAGAACTGAATATCAATAACATCAGGGAGGGTTTGGACGTTTTTACATTTTGGTCTTCAAAAATGGATGAATGGCCTGAGCTCGCCTATCATGCCTTGGAGTTTTTATCGTGTCCGTCATCCAGCGTTCTCTCAGAACGTGTCTTCAGCACTGCTGGTGGTATCCTGATGGATAAGCACAGCCGGCTGTCCCCTGAAAGTATAGACTGCTTACCTTTCATCAAGATAAACAAGTAATGGATCTCCAAGGACTTTTGCCCCCAATCGCACACTGTACAGACTAGGTGATATTGCATTTTTTAGTATGCTGCATAAATGTTGCGTAACTGCACTCTGTCTTATCTTTAGTGTGGCTTCTGTGCCTGCTGTTGCTTCTGCTGCTAATGCAGATGTTAACACAAATTTGTGTAAATGTGAACAGTCACGATTGGTCTACATCTGCTTGGTTGGCTGTAGTGGAAGATGTGTTGGTCCCAATTATACTATTTCTACTCTCATAAAATTTATGCCACTTCAGTGGTGTCAGGCCCTCATTTGTTTAAATGTGAACAGTCCTGGTTGGGTATCCATCTACTGGATTGGGCATAGTGGAAGACCTGTCAGTCCCTATTATACTATTTCTACTGTGGTGAAATTGATGACACTTTGGTGGTGTCTGCCACTAATTTTTGTAAATGTGAACACTCCAGGTTGGGTCTCCTTCATGCGTATTGCCAGTAGCAGTAGGCCTCCGAGACCATCAGGCCTCCGCTTCTTTGGAGTCAGCTACCCGTGTTACTATCCTCAGATTTTTCTGACAATAGTAATCTACAAAATTTATATGATATGTATGCAATCTGAGTGTGGCTGAGCATGAAAGCAGGTTGGGCTGTTGCATGTGGTATCAGGGCTCCCAGCACAGAAGGCCTACACAGATACCTCACCTACGTCGTCTTACCGTGATATTCAATTGAAAGCTGTAAATGCTGTCCCAGACCCCAGTACCTCATGCCTGGCTGATTGCTGCAGTGCCATGCTACAATTTGTACTGTGGGTTAATTGACACTTTCCTGGTGTCTCCCAATAATTTGATGTGTTTAGGCAGCTTTTGGGGCCATTTGAAGGTGTTGCGAATGTGTTTGTTTTTGCCTCTCATTGCCTTGAATGGCGTTCGGTTATGTTCAGCTAATATTTGACGAATAAATCAGGGAATATTGCAAATTCGGCGAACGTAATCTGAACCGAACATTAAAATATTCGCTCATCTCTACTCGTGAACACAGGTAGACATAAATACATCAAATTCAAGACATAACCTATAATGTTGATATAAAGGACAGCAAAAACCCCATGAGGCGGATACCAATTGCCCCAAATTAGGGGAAATATTCCTTCCTGACTCCACATATGGCAATCTTACCTGTTCTCCAGGATCAATGTCCCATCACAGAATTTAGTGCCCATAACCTGCAATATTATATTTTTCAAGAAAGGCATCCAGGCCCCCTTATACTTTTCTAGCAAATCAACCATGACAGCTTCATATGGCAGAAAATTTTATAGTCTCACTGTTCGTACAGTAAAGAATCCATAGTCTCACTGCTCTTACAGTAAAGAATCTATAGTCTCACTGCTCTTACAGTAAAGAATCGCCTTGTTATTATGATTAAATCTTCTTCTAGATGTAGAGCATGCCCCATGTTCCCGTTGTAAGCCTAGGTGTAAAAAGATCATTATTCGGATCTCTGTACTGTCTCTCCCTCATAAATTTGTACATTGCAATAAGATCGCCCCAAAGCCTTTATTTTTCCGAACCAAATAAACCCAAGTTTAATAGTTCACAGGTCTGCGACTAAAAAGCTGTTTGATTATTTTCATCTAATTTCCATGTATTTTGGTGTGCTGAAAGCAAAAAAAATATTGAAAAAAAATCCTGGACATCAGGATTTGCCACAAAATGCAAAATTCTCTTCAAATTTAGTAAATTTTTCTAAATTTTTGGTATTTTTTTTATCTTAAGGTTTTGAAAGTCAAAATTACTATTAATTAATTCACATCAATGCATTGAAGATATACAATGCCCAAAAAATATAACTTTCAAGGGAAAGAACTTTCAGAGTTAGCTAATGAAACCAATGGTCTTTTGTGGGACATTAAACGAGACAGGTTCACATTCCAGGTATCAACTCACGATAAGCCTTTCACCAAATGAGGAGTGTTATCCATGGTCAACAGCATTTCAGATCCCCTTGGATTTATAGCACCCATCACTATCCAAGGCAAGATACTGTTGAGACAGTTAACTGCCGAAAACACAGATTGGGACAATCGGCTACCACCCCAGAAACAACAAGGCTGGGAAACATGGAAGAAATCTTTAGAACATCTTCAAGTCCCACGTTGTTATTCCTTAATGTTCCTTTCAACTGCCGTCCGGAAAGAGGTCTACATATTTTCTGATGCATCTATAGAGGCTACAGCTGCAGTGGCCTATCTGAAAGCCTCAGAATCCAGCAACAGGGTACATTGTGGCTTCATCCTGGGTAAGGCAAAACGAACTCCGAAACCCGCACTTTCCATACCAAGGCTGGAACTTTGCACTGCCGTAGAGGCAGTAGAAATTGCGGAAGTTATAAGGGATGAATTGGACATTGCTATTGACTCATCTATATTCTACATAGACAGTAGAGTGGTGCTTGGTTACATATACAATCAAACAAAACAATTCTACGTCTATGTCAGCAATAGGGTAGAACGAATCAGAGCATTTTCTACTCCTGAGTAGTGGCATCACATTCCCACTGATCTGATCCTGGCCGACGGAGGAACAAGACTTACAGCTGCGACTAAACTCAATGACAACATGTGGCTGTCGCCTCCAAGTTACCTGAACAAAGACCCTTGTCCAAAGGAGGACATCACATGAAAGATATTTCTTCTGGACACAGCTCACGATGGGGAGCATACCGTCATACAACTTGAACTTTCACCTTTGGATTGTTTGGGTTGGTGGAAGTGTTTGCATGTTGCGGCTTCCCCAATCTGAAGATGGACTATCCAACTGTTGAGTACTTCACGTCAGCAACCAAGAATTAGACTTACAACTGTTACAGTTTATTTTCGCATGTTGTGTTTTCTTTCTTGTCTTCCAGGTTTCTAGGACGTCGTTGAACATCATCGTAACACTCCATGTCAAGTTGGATCATCATGAAATCTAAAGATTTCAGATGGGGAGTGTCATGTCCCATGATTTAGAATCATACAGACTGTATTGTACTTAATTATATTGTTGTTGTTATTGCTGTGTATAGATCTGTCCCTTTTAGAGGTTGTCTCCTCCCCCTTGCATGTGACTATCATTTCTGTAATCCCTCCCTTCTTCTCCATCTTTGAGTTTATCTCCATCTTGGAGACACATGTTTATGCAGCTCTGTATAAGGAAAGTCTCTTTTTACCTACTGTAACTGTGCATTATGCAAAGATTCAGCTGAGAATAAACCCTCTACTGGACTATTCAAACGTGCTCTTTCCAGTCGAGTTAACCTATCTGCGGACATCACTAAATGTGAGTAATGGTAAACAGACTCCATGAAAAGGCAGTCTCAGCGCCCAACACTTGCAGTTTAGCCATGGAGGCAGAATAGTTAAAAAATCCTGGATTTTCCCTTTGCATTTATTCAGCATTTCCAGAGGAACAATGGACCCTCCTATAGCCACTACTTAGATGTCCAAAAGCTCAGTCCAGTCCCTCTAGGCCAAACACAGTATGTTCATGACACTGCCTCAATGCCTAAATCACTAATCATAACAGTAGTGAAAAGTGGTCTGGATCTAATGGCATTTGGCAAAGCACAATCCATCAGATACCAGGAGAATACTTTAAACTGAAAAGTGTTGTTTGGCTGAGGGGTGCTGCTTCCTATATTAATTAAGAAAAATCTAGCATGAAGGTTCTCATGCCACTCACACTCTATCGGCCTTGGGGCTGACAATCGGCACTTGTATTAATAGAAGCATTATAGCGTGTGAGTATTAATGACAATGTGATATTCCAATATACCAGAACCTACTTCCCTTGTTAGTAGTCATGTAGTAACAAGTTACCTGCGCTTAGGAGTAAACATTTCATTGGCCAGCTAACATTGGCAAAGTGAGTTGCCAGCATCTGGTGCAAGGCTAGCATTGCCCACTCATACACAGTAATAAAGCCACCCTTGAGTTTCACCTTTAGGCCTCATACTTACTGGCGCCGAAAACGGATGATAATCAGAGGAAAAAAAATTGGATGCAAATCTGACCAATGTTAGTCAATGGGTGAATTCTCATTTGCGATTTTTTTTCTCATCAGATATTGTTGTGAGAAAAAAAATCGCAGCATGCTGCGATTTGATGCGATTTTGGGATGAAAATCGCCAATGCAAGTCAATGGGTGCGATTATAAAACGAACAGCACTCGCACCATGCACGTGCTGTCCGATTTATATGCACCAGTCTCCTTTGAAAAGCCGGTAATTCATCCCCGGCTACTGTAAAATCACACTGACAGCTCACAAAACACTAGATACATACACATAGAATACATATATATATATATATATATATATATATACACATGTCATTGTGACACATACATATATATATATATTTATAGTTCTTACACTTCTACATACTGTAATAGCCGCTAATTCAATTGCCGGCTTTTGTGAAATCACAGAAGCCGACATGAAATGATACATTGTTTCCACACAGTTAACCATGTCATTTAATGTATTTTGATATATGGTTTTAAGTTACAATTACATAAGTATATGTGTGTAAAATTTCAGACATGTAGGGGTTAATTAAAGGTGTAAATTCGTTGAAAAAAATGCGTGGGCTCCCGCTGTATTTTCTCCACCAGACAGACAAAGCCAGCGAGTGGGGGCAGATAATAATAGCCTAGGGAAGGTACATATTTTTTGTGCCCCCCCTGGCTACTAACATCTGGCCCCAGACACCCCAGAAAGGGCGAATCTCTAATTAGATTTGCCCTTTCTGGCACTTTGCCTGTCTATTCCCATTGCCCTGTAGCGGTGGCGAATGAGTTAATAAGGGGTTACAGCCACCTTGCAATTGAAAGGTGACTGTAAGCCAGGTTAATAATTGAGAGCTGTCAATTAGACAACTATCAATTATTAATCCTATTGTATGAAAGAAAAATCAAACACACACAGTTTAATAAAAAAGAAGTTTAATGAAATAATCACACAGTTTTTGACCATATTTTATTTTCCTGCTAAAACCATTTCCTGTAATAAAAATAAAATAAAAAAGCAAAATTATTCTTACCAATCCGATGTACAGTCAGGTCCCACGGTGTAATCCATCAGAAAGGGTTAACAGGTTACAGCTCGCAGAGAGCTAATGCTGTCTCCTAGCTGTAACACCCTGAATGAATAACTTCCTCTCCCAGCGAAAGGAGAGGAAGAGATTAATGAATGGAGCTTAATTGATTTATTGCCACTTTCACTTCAGTGACCTGACCTAAGGTGAAAGTGGGACACAATCAATTAAGCTTCATTCATTAATCACATCCTCTCCTGTCGACAGGAGATAAGCTCATTCATTCTGGAGCTATCAGCTGAGCATGCAGGATTACTTGCGCTGCTTATCTGATTGCTAGTTAACCCTTTGTGAAGGATTACATCGTGGGACGTGACAGATCGCCAGATAGGTAAGAATAATGTTGTTTTATTATTTTATATTTATTTTAGAAGATCAAGGGCTTCGAACGGATTAAGAGTAAAATAAAAGATGGTCAAAAATATGTGTTTTTATTTCATTAAAATTATTTATTCTTAAAGTGTGTTTGTGTTTTTTTATTTACTTCAATAGGATTAATAATTGATAGTTGTCTAATTGACAGCTCTCAATTATTAACCTGGCTTAAGGTCACCTTTCAATTGCAAGGTGACATTAACCCCTTATTAACCATTCGCCACCGCTACAGGGCAATGGGAATAGACGGGCAAAGTGCCAGAAAGGGCGAATCTAATTAGAGATTTGCCCTTTCTGGGGTGTCTGGGGGCAGATGTTATTAGCCAGGGGGGGCACAAAAAAATGTACCCTCCCTAGGCTATTATTATCTGCCCCCACTCGCTTGCTTTGTCTGTCTGGTGGAGAAAATACAGCGGGAGCCCATGCATTTTTTTCAACGAATTTACACCTTTAATTAACCCCTACATGTCTGAAATTTTGCACAAATACACTCATGTAATTGTAAGTTCAAACCATATATAAAAATACAGGAAATGACATGGTTAACTGTGTGGAAACAATGTATCATTTCATGTCGGCTTCTGTGATTTCACAAAAGCCGGCAATTGAATTAGCGGCTATTACAGTATGTAGAAGTCTAGGAACTATAAATATATGTATATATATATGTCACAATTACATTATATATATATATATATATGTATTCTATGTGTGTATATGTATTGTTTATATTCTTTATTAAAGCTGTCAGTGTGATTTTACAGTATAGCCGGGATGAATTAGCGGCTATTATACTATGTAGAAGTGTATGACCTATATATATATTATATATATATATATATATATTAGATGTATATATATATATATATATATTATATTATATATATATAATTATTTGCTTTTTGTGTACATTTTTTGGTTACAATGTGATTTTTACATGACTTTTTACATAGAGATAACTGCTCTATGTACAACTTCATGTTAAAATCGCATTGCATACAGATGGAAAACTGATGGAAAACTGACAGAAAACGCATGGTGCGATTTAAAATCGCATCAAAATCGCATGCCTTTTTTCAACAAATGTACCGTTTTTTTCCTGCAGAAAACGGACCGATTTTTTTCCAGCCAGTGAGTATGAGGTCTTAGAAAGTATTTATGCTCCCCTGAAAAGTAATGATGGACCCTGAGTGCCAATTCCTGCATAAAACTAAAGCTTATACTTTAGTTTATACCTAATTCAAGCCCTCTTTTGCCCTGCACACAGATCGGGCCAGCACAGGCAGTGGAATGCGGTGACATTATTGTGCCACTCACGCTTGGACATCAACAGCTTGTAGTAGGGAATATGGTTCCTTGCTCTAGCACAAGATTCACATGTATCAGCCTCAGGTTGACGGGGATATAGTTCAAATGTGAGCTCTAAGGCTTGATCTGCTGTTCTAGCAATGCTTCTTTGTCAGGGACATAAAAACAATAAAGAAATAAATTACCAATTTAAGGGAGTATACTGACCATAAAAATGTAGGAAATATCTACACAATATGCAATAAAAGTCTATTAAGTGAACAGTCCCACCTCAGCGACCTCAACACAACAAAAGACTGGGTGGTGCCTCGAACCCTGTTTTGCATTACAAATTATTACTGGCATATGCATAATTCCATCAATTGTTAGTTGTGGGACAATGGATATATATAGACAATATGGTATATATATATATAGACAATATCCAATTTAGTCTTTGGATGGAATATCCATTAATATCTTCTAATTTACAACACAGTGGTCTGCTAAAAATGGGCAAACCGTGGATGTTTGGGTTCGGCTGATTCTGCCGAACATTTTAAAATAGGTTGGTTCGGGTACAAGAATGGTACTCGAACTCAAACCCGAACCTGGATCCCATTCAAATACCCCATCGGGTGTTTCCCACACTGTCATCTATGTGACAGCTTGAGAAACACTGGCTCTGATCAGCAGTAAGTTTGTTACTGTTGGTTCCCACGATGTCATACAGATGACACTGGTAGCTCTGACCATTGGTAGAAAAGTTACCGTCGAACACAGGCATTGGCTGAGGAGAGTACTACTCTCATCATCTTGCACATAGTCTCACTGATAGCAGAAAGAGCAGGTGTACAATGATGGGAATGTTCACCAGCCGGCACCTGTGCAATAAAGAAATAAATAAAAAAGATGTGGGGTCTCTTCTATTCTTGGTAACCAGACCAGGGAAAATTGACAGCTGCAGCCTTCAGCTGTCAGCTTTATCATGACTGGTTATCAATAATAGAAAGGTCTCACGATATTTTTTAAATTTATTTAGATAAATAATTAAAAGATACAACGTGGGCCCCACTCCCCATTTTTGACAACCAGCCAGGCTAAAGAAGACAGTTCGGGGCTGGTATTCTCAGACTCGGAAAGGGCCCATGGATATTGGCACTCCCCAGCTTAAAAATAGCCTGCAGCTGCCCAGAAATATTGCATCAATTCAGGTACTTAGCCTCGCTCTTCCTACCTGCCCTGGTGTGGTGGCAAGTAGGGTAATAGTTGTGGGATTGATGTAAGGTTTGTAATGTCAGCTGACATCAACCCCACAGGTTAGTAAAGGAGAAGCCTCTATAAGACGCCCCCATTACTAACCCCATAGTCAGATTGCAAAAAATACCCAGCCAGAATATAATCTTTCAATTGAAAGAAAGACACAGACTCATTTATTTTAAATAAATATCCCCATCCCTCTTTTCCCATTTATTACTGTAAAATAAAAAATAATAAAACGCCATATTCTTCGCCTGTCCGATGAGAGAAAAATCCATATTTGTCCCACAATGATCCGGATGGTTTGGAGAGCAGCCACATCTGCTAACAGTAGCAAAGTGAGTTGCAGGAGCAGAGCATGTGAAGCGTTGCATGCCTGTGATAGGCGGTGATGTCATTAAAGTTACCGCTGGTCATAGGCAGAGCTTCTCACACTCTGCTCAGTGTGTTCTGGTTGGCATGGAGAGCGGTCGCATCACTGCTGTCACTGCTCTCTAAACCATCCAGATTGTCATGGGACACATATGGATTATCTTCTCATCAAACAGGTGAGGAATATGGTGTTTTTTTATTTTTAATTTTTGAAAATAAATAGTAAAATAGGGTGGGGAGTTTTTATTTCAAATAAAGGCGTCTGTGTGTCTATTTCAAATAAAGGACTTTATTCTTGCTGTGTCTAATTTTCAATCTGACTGTTGGGTTAGTAATGGGCGTCTCTCCATTACTAACCTGTGGGCTTGATGTCAGCTGACATTACAAAGCTGACATCAATCTGACAACTATTACCCCACTTGTCACCGCACCAAGGCAAGTGGGAGGAGCCGAGCAAAGTCCCAGTATAGGCTCATCAAATACATGCTCCTTTTCTGGGGCGGCTGGGGGCTGCTATTTTTAGACTAGGGGGGGCAATATCTATGGCCCCTTACCAGTCTGAGAATACCAGCCCACAGCTGTTTGCTGTAGCTTAGCTGGTTGTCAAATGTGGGGGGACCCTATGCCACTTTTTAAAATATTTATTTAAATAATTTTACAAAAATGGCATGAGGACCCCTCTATTTTTGATAACCAGCCAAAATAACACTGGCAGCTGAGTGCTGCAGCTGTATTTATTTGTTGCACAGGCACAGGCTGATCAATACTTTCATTATTGTACAGCTGCTCATGCTGCTATCAGCGAGAGCAGACGGATGATGATGAGAGCAGCACTCTCATCATCCGATGCCTGTGACAGGCAGTAACCTTTTTACTGCCGATCACAGTGCTAGCTCACACGCTGTTGTCTGCATGACCAGTAGTGACGAACTTACTGCCGTTCAGAGCAGGTGTTTCTTGTGCTGTCACACAGGTGACGGAGTGAGAAACACTCGATGTTCGAACTGCTGAACCTGAACTTCCTGGGGAAGTCCGTTTTCGGGGTCTGTGCGCGGACATTAAGTATTCGGTACGGACCCCAAACTTTACTGTTCAGGTTCACCTGTCACCAGTCGGTACACAAGGGTACATAATATATTACAAGTGTAATCCAGTGCGCTATTATATCACATGTGCTGGAAAACTCACTTTAGCAGATACTATAAGGAGTGAAATGGTTAATATTAAGGTTCATAGGTCAATATTCCAGTTCTTTCAATACTCATACAAAACAAACCCTGTATTTTTTTGGCTGTGTTTCCGGATCTCATGATGAGAATTTGATACAAGAAATTCTATGAATTGTTATTTTTGTCTTTTTGTTTGGCTAGGGTGTAAAGATTTGTAATGTTGCACAATCATTAAGAGGTGATGACTGCCGAGTGGGCACACTAACTTTGCACTGAAAATTGACAATATATTGTAGAATTATGGAATGTAGAGGCTGTACGTGAGCCTATAAGGTGACAATATGGTGATCCTGTAACGCTATAAATATTTACCATGTGCTTTATGTGCCAGAGTGCAATTTTAAGATATTGTTACACACCTGTCCCGGTGTAACACCTCAAATTGTCTCGAAGTGTAGTTTGGCCCAGGCCAGTGTATACCCTGGGGAATAAACTGTCCTAGGCTTAACTATACCCGGGTGTGTAAAATAGCTAGGACAAACTATTCCCCTCCAGGCTACAATTTACCTCTCTATTTTATGAGCCCTTGTAAATGAGATAGATTTTAGATGCCATTTATAATAACTTAAATCTAACTTACACGTAGTGGGAAGGTATTTGTGTTGTTAATCACATGATGAAGGTTGATACAGTGTGACTAGTAAAGGACAACAGTCATTACATCTGAAATTACACTGTTGTCCTGTAAGATAAGTTATTTTACCTTATAATGTAACTAGCTATGAACCCGTTCTACGCCCGGGTGGCAAGCATTTTTATAGGTATATGGTCTCCCATCCTGGTATGTGCTGCCCCTCTCCTATCCTGGTATGCATGGCACCCCTCATCCCTATCCTGGTATGCATGGTACCCTTCATCCCTATCCTGGTATGTATAGTCCCCTCACCTCCACCCAAATCTGGTATGCATGGCACCCCATTCCTCATCCTGGTATGCATGGTCCCCTCATCCCCCAATCCAGTATGCATTGTACCCCCTCAGTGGCGTACCGTCAATAGTAGCAGTCCACGCAGCTGATATGGGGCCCGGGCAGGTGAGGGACAGGTGAGGGGGTTGTGGTTTGGCAGCTATGCTGTGCTGACACAGTACTATTGTAATGTATGTAGTACAGTTCATATAGCGTCTTGTGCTTGGGTGCGATGAAAATACATGAGACACAGGTTTGATATAGAAGGTCTTGTATTACTTCATACAAGTGGCAAAAATAGTCACACAGTTTGCAGATACAGAAGCAGGAGACACAGCAGGCCAGAGTAACTTAAGCTCAGCAATCACTCTCCACAACAGGTTCAGGATCTTCTTCTCTGTTACCGTAAGTCCATGCAAACGTGGATCTTTCAAAGAGCAGGGTTCCAGAGTCCACAAGTGTTCAGAGTTCCTCAGTAGGAATAGCTGGAGTACATAGTCCAAGGCTTCCAGGAGTCAGGTCACAGGTTCACTGCAGGCTAGATTCTGAAGCACTGATTGCTCAGCTGTGGCTGCTTAAGAAGCAAGAGGGAGAGAATCAGGGCGGGAACATGAAAGCTGAAAACTCCATATTGACTGAGGGCAAGATAGCTGCAGCAAGACAGAAAGCAAAATGGCTGACGGAAAACTGAGTTTCAAGAACATGTACAAAGAACCTTACATTACTCCCCCTTAGGGACAACCTCCGGATGGCCTCAGACCAGGCTTGTCTGGGTACCTCTGATGAAACTGGCAGAGCAAACAAGGAGCATTAACGTTATTGACTGGTTCCCATGAGTTGTCCTCCACTGGGTAGCCCTGCCATTTAATCAAATATTGTAACTGATTTCTGTATAACCTGGAATCTAGAATTCTTTCCACCACAAATTCTTCCTGACCATCGACTAGCACTGGGTCAGGGCAAGGAGAAGAACGTCCAGGAAACGTATTGGGTGTTGCAGCCTTTAGTAGGGATACATGAAAGACAGGGTGGATTCTCATAGTTCTAGGCAATTGAAGACGACAAGCAACGGCACTTATAATTTTACTGATTTTATAGGGTCCAATGTACTTATGTCCCAACTTAGACGATGGAATCCTTAACTTAAGATTTCTGGTTGACAGCCAGACCAGGTCTCCTACCTTGAAAGCTGGTGCAGGTTTACGAAATTTATCTGCTGCTTTCTTGTACCTTTCCAGAGCCAATTCCAGATTCTCCTTTAGAAGATCCATATTCTTCTGTAAAGACGTGATTCTTTCGGCCACTGCTGGTAAAGGCGTTTCTATGGGAAATCGTGGAAGAATGTTAGGATGATAACCTAGATTGGAGTAAAAAGGAGACTGCTTAGTGGAGGCGCTCTGAGAGTTGTTATAAGAGAACTCAGCCAGTGGAAGTAGATCCACCCAATCATCCTGTAGGTGGCAGATAAAGCAGCGGAGATACTGCTCCAGAGTTTGATTGGTTCGTTCGGTCTGTCCATTAGTCTGGGGATGAAAAGCAGAAGAAAGGTTTACTTTAATGTCCAATGCTGCACAGAAATTTTGCCAAAACCTTGAAGTGAATTGCACCCCTCGATCCGAAATAACCTCATCCGGTACTCCATGTAAGCGAAACACATCTTTAATAGTGTTGAGCGATACGATAATGCAAATATCGGCTATCGGCCGATATTAGCTCTATCGGCCTTTCGATAATTCGTTTCGATATTTTCGTCTTATCGAATACCGGAATCGGAAGTTCCCATAATTATTTGCGAGGCAATGTGATTTTATTCAGCCAATAAGGAATCCTAAGAAGTGTGGGCACATCCTGTACTGCTGCGGTCATGTTAACTAATGGCATGGCTGTGATTGGATGCTGAAATGATGTCAGAATGCACTATAAAAGGCGCCGCCGCCATTTTAGCGTCACTGTGCTGTGAATTCAGTAAGGGACAGAACGCTGCTCTGCTTACTCTGAGGGACAGTTAGAGATTGCGATTTAGTGTACTGTGCTGTAGGCAGGCTAGCACCAACCGCTATGTAAAGCTTCCTTTTGCCTGCAGTGTTTTAACAGCTCTGCAAGGTGTGTGTGTGAGTGCAGGTGACGCTGCAGTTTGCTCTGCATGCAACGCTGTCTGTAGGCCTCTGCACCTGTCACTCACAGACTCTTTTTTTTTCCTTCAGTGTAATTCTTGCTGCTCCATGCAATTTAACTATTAGTGTGACGCGCTTCCATCCGTATCCAATACATTGGTTGCAATTGCAAACACTATAGAAGTAGACAAAGGAGTAGCCTTTCACAGATTGTGATTTGTGAACAGTTGTGTTTCAGTGTTCACTTCAGTCTCTGCGTAATAACCACACTTAGGCCTTATAACTTTTCTGACTTTCTTTATCAATCTACCAAGATGAAGAAGTCAGTGAGTAAGGCACGTGGTCGTGGCCGTGGAGTTTCAGCAGGGAGAGGACGTGGGGATTCTGTGGCTGCTGCCGCCCTCAGTGACACAGCATCCACCATTTATCCCCGTGAGCGTTCCTTTATGCGCACTTTGGTAGGAGCTCGGCATGCCCCCCTGCTGCGGGAAGAACAAATTGAAGCCGTTGTTGGTTGGATGGCAGCCAATGCATCGACTTCAATTCCTTCCACCTCCTCTCAGGAACACAACACTGTTGAGCAACCATCTGTCTGTTCACCGCCTGTCAAATTGCCAAGGCAGTCAGAGAGTTCTGTACAGGAGCCAGCTGAGTCTCTGCTTCTGTTCTCAGAATCTGTTGGCTCGCAAACACGGGCACAGGCAAGCAGCATTCTGCAATTTGAAGAAGAGGGAGTATGCAGTGATGCGCAACAGCTGTGTCTCTCTCAATCTGAAGAGGCGGGTGAGCCAGTGCCGATGGACAGCACACCGCAGAACGCATCTTATGATGATGATGATGAGACTCAGGTGCCAGGTTTTGTGGAGCATGGTGCTGCCCAGACCATCCAACAGCAGCAGGTGTTGGAAGAGGGTAGTGGAGATGATGAAGTCCGAGACCCAACATGGCGTGAGCAACAGCAAGGTGGTGGGAGCAGCTCTGAGGAAGAGATTGTCCCAACGGTACAAAGAGGAGGGAGAGGTAGGCTGCAGACTCGCTTGCCTGTAGCCTCCAGTTTGGCACCTGTTGGGAGCAGTTCTCTTAGAAATGTCAAAATTGGCGCTCCCATGACTTGCACTGCGTGGTCCTTTTTTGACAGACTTGTAGATAATATTTGCTATGTTCAATGCAAGCTGTGTAAGCAAAAAGTTAAAAGAGGTAAAAATATCAGGAACCTGAATACCACAAATATGTGGACACATGTACGGACAAAGCACGTAGCTGAGTTCCAAAGACACACTGGAGATGTAGGCCAACCTACAGCAGCACCTACATCTTTACGTCATGTTCGAGCCTCTACCTCCAGCTGTCACACACCTGTTTTGGCTTCCTCACAGGATCTCCATGGAAGAACCTCGGTCACTGTTGTCCATAGACAAACTGTTATTCCACCCACTGCAGCAAGTTCACAGTCATCGTCACACTCCCAGTACAAAAAACAGCCATCGGTAACACAGGCATGGGATAAAAGACGGCCATACTCGGCAAACCATCCACGAGCACAGGCTCTGAATGCTGGCCTTGCAAAACTCCTGTCCCTTGAAATGCTGTCATTCAGGCTGGTGGAGACTGACAGTTTCAGGAACTTTATGGCAGTGGCAGTCCCACAATATAATGTGCCAAGCCGATTTTATTTCAGCAGGCAAGCTGTCCCTGCTCTGCAAAAACATGTCGAGGGAAACATTAAACATGCGCTACTAAACGCCGTCAGTAGCAGGGTCCACCTGACCACCGATGCGTGGACCAGTACCCATGGCCAGGGACGATACCTTTCCCTCACTGCCCATTGGGTCAATGTTGTGGAGCCGGGTACAGATCTTGCCAGTGGCGCTGTACGTGTTCTGCCAACTCTAAGGATTGCAGGAATCCAGTCTGTGCACATTGATTCCTCCTCCTACTCCAGTTCCTCAGAATCATCGCTGCACGAGCCGTCACGGTATACCTCCACATGGACCCGTGAACGCTTACCTGTTGCGACCGATATGAGCACAGCCGTGGCCAAACGTCAACAGGCCGTCCTGAAATTAATTCCCATGGGGAATCGAAGCCACACAGCACAGGAGCTCTGGGATGCCATCAAGCAGGAGAGCGACGTGTGGTTTTTGTCAGCTAATCTGCAGCCAGGCTTGGTAGTGTGTGACAATGGCCGAAATCTGGTGGCAGCTCTGGGCCTTGGCAACCTCACTCACATACCATGTCTGGCACATGTGCTCAACTTGGTCGTGCAGAGTTTTTTGAGGGACTATCCGGATCTTGATGCACTGCTGCACAAGGTCCGCCTAGAGTGCGCTCACTTGCGACGTTCCAGCATAGCCAGATCGCGCATTGCAGCTCTGCAAGTCAGATTTCGCCTTCCTGAACATCGCATCATATGTGACGTACCCACCAGGTGGAATTCCACGTTACATATGTTGGAGCGGTTGTGTGAGCAGCAGCCAGCAGTAATGGAGTATCAGCTGCAACAGGCGCAATCAACTCGCAATTTGCGCCGTTCACACTTCACCACTACTGAGTGGGCCTCTATGAAGGACATCTGCGACGTTTTGCGTGCGTTTGATGTCTCAACGCGGATGGCGAGTGCAGATGATGCACTAGTCAGCATGACTGTCCCCCTTATCTGCCTGCTTCAGAAATCACTGAAAGCACTAAAGGAAGAGGTTTTGAAACAGGTGGAGGATGAGGAGTCACAAATTCAATTACCTTCAGGACAGTCAGCGCAACGTGGTTCCTCACAAAGGGCTGGGCAGGGCTCACTTTGTGAGGAGGATGAGGAGGAGGAGGAGTCAATGGAGGAGGAAGAAATCCCTACAGAGGAAGGTACACAACGCTGTAGTCAGTATGTAGAGCGAGGGTGGGGTGATGCAGAGGAGATAGAGATGACGCCTCTTCCAGAGGACAGCCTTTGTTGGCCAGTTGGGAGTCTGCAGCACATGGTTTATTTCATGCTTCAGTGCCTAAGAAACGACCGCCGCATCGCCCACATTCTCAGCATGTCAGATTATTGGGTGTACACCCTCCTAGACCCTCGCTACCAGGACAACTTACAAACCCTGATCACACCGGTGAACCGGGACCGTAAAATGCAGGAGTACCAAGACACACTGGTGCAATCCATACTGTTGTACATTCCAGCCGAGAGAGATGCTGCTGCTGCTGCTACTGCTTTACAAAGCAGCTCTGTGCGTCGAGGCAGTGTAGACACCTCTACAACAAGAGGGAGCAGAAGCAGCGCCTCTGCACAGGGCAAGAACTGTATGTTACAAATGTGGCAAAGTTTTGTGACAGCGCCAGCAAGGTCTACACCATCCGAGACGGCTCCAGTCACCAGGAAGAAACGTTTCCGTAAGATGGTGACAGACTACTTGGCTTTCCCTCTAAGTGTACTCCCAGATGCCTCTTCCCCTTTCAAATTTTGGGTCTCTAAGTTGGATACATGGCCAGAGCTTAGCCAGTATGCATTGGAGGTGCTGGCTTGCCCTGCTGCCAGTGTATTATCTGAGCGTGTCTTTAGTGCTGCAGGTGGTGTAGTAACAGACCGTCGCATGCGACTATCCTCAGAGAATGTAGACCGGCTTACTTTTCTGAAAATGAACAAGGCATGGATCTCACCTGAATTTGCCTGTCCGTTTTCAGATTAAATAACTGTTTGGCAACGTTTTCCATGTCTCCGGTTATGTTCATCTTTCTACCACCTGAACTCTACTCCCTGGGCTACAACACCACCATTTGTTGCTCGTAAGTAATTGGCAGGGGTACTGACTCCTGGCCAGCCTGGTTACAGCACGACAGCTGTTTCCTGGCAGTGTGAACGTCAATTATCCTCCAATAAGTTGTGCTGTCGTGTTGCATTCGGGTTAGCCGACTCTATGGTGCCTGCAGTTTAGGTGATTCCTATGTGTGCTGTGGGATATGTAAATAAAGGCGGTTTCCATTGTGACAATAGGATAAGCACCCACTGTAGGACTGTGTGATTCTGTAACTGCGGACGGCTTGCGTCCTGTCAACTTACATTTTCATGGGTGCGTTCTTCTACCGTCCGGGGTCCAGTACCGTCAAGTGGTTCTCCCCAGTGCCTTTGGCCTAGGTGCCTCCATCTCTGTATCCGAGTTCCAGCAACGTCTGCTGGTCCTTGGTAGTGCTTTGGAGCACAGGTACCTCCTGCTTAGTAACCGTGTCACAGTAACGTCAGCTGGTACTCGGTTGTGACATTGCCTCTTTTCCTTCTGCTACCCGTCCGGGGTCCAGCACAGTCAGCTGGTCCTTGTTACTTCCATTGTCTCTTGCTCCATCTGATACCCGTCAGGGTTCCAGTAACGTCAGCTGTTTCTCGGAAATTAGACGACATTAAAGACCACCCAGAAGAAGATGACAACAACAAGGACGACGAGCATGAAGCCAACCAGCCTGAACACCATCACAAAGAAAAAATAAAAGATTACCAACAAGAAGATCACCAACAGGACAAAGAAGGTTAAGACAAACTACAAGATACAGAACAAGAGACAGAAGAACAATAAGCAAAAGATCAAAAAGCAGAAGAACATTAAGTATAAGACCAAAATGAAGAGCAAATATATGCTCTAAATTCTAAGCAGAAGAAGACTAAGCAGTGTATGGGGGTGAGTCCGTTCCTCCTCGTGGTGCCCCTGGAAAATGCCTGCTGCTGCTGCAGGCTAAACTGAACACGGACAAATACTGTTGTAATTTAAATCTTTTGTGACAGCAAGAACGGAAGGATGAACAATTCATACTTTTACAGATCTACAAGTACAGGAATCTCTGTCACAAATAAGAATATGATGAAGAAGATGAAGAGGAAGAAGATGAAGAATTTGAATATGAAGAAGATTAATTAGTTTAATAATAACAATATGAGTAATGTAAACAAAAACATGAATAGCAAGAAGTTTAACCCCTTAGGACAGAGCCATTTTGCAGCTTAATGACCGGGCCAATTTTTACAATTCTGACCACTGTCACTTTATGAGGTTATAACTCTGGAACGCTTTAACGAATCCCGCTGATTCTGAGATTGTTTTTTCGTGACATATTGTACTTCACGTTAGTGGTAAAATTTCTTTGATATGACTTGTGTTTATTTATGAAAAAAACGGAAATATGGCGAAAATTTTGAAAATTTAACAATTTTCAAACTTTAAATTTTTATGCCCTTAAATCAGAGAGATATGTCACACAAATTTCTTAATAAATAACATTTCCCACATGTCTACTTTACATCAGCACAATTTTGGGACCAAAATTTTTTTTGTTACGAAGTTATAAGGGTTAAAAGTTGACCAGCGATTTCTCATTTTTACAACACCATTTTTTTTTAGGGACCACATCACATTTGAAGTCACTTTGAGGGGTCTATATGATAGAAAATACCCAAAAGTGACACCATTCTAAAAACTGCACCCCTCAAGGTGCTCAAAACCACATTCAAGAAGTTTATTAACCCTTCAAGTGCTTCACAGGAGCTGAAGCAATGTGGAAGGAAAAAATTGACATTTAACTTTTTTTGCAAAAGCTTTACTTCGGAACCAAGTTTTTTTATTTTCACAAGTGTTAAAAGAAAAAATGAACCACAAAATTTGTTGTGCAATTTCTTCTGAATACTTCGATACCCCATATGTGGGGGTAAACCACTTTTTGGGCGCGTGGCAGAGGTCGCAAGGGAAGGAGCGCCGTTTGACTTTTTCAACGCAGAATTGGCTGAATGCCATGTCGCGTTTAGATAGCCCCTGATGTGCCTAAACAGTGGAAACACCCCACAAGTGACCCCATTTTGGATACAAGACCCCTTAAGGAACTTATCTAGATGTGTGGTGAGAACTTTGAACCTCCAAGTGCTTCACACAAGTTTATAACCTAGAGCCGTGAAAAAAAAAAAAAAATTTTTTTCACAAAAATGATCTTTTCACCCCAATTTTTAATTTCCCAAGGGTAATAAGACCGCAAAAGTTTTTGTGCAATTTGTCCTGAGCATGCTGATACCCCATATGTGGGGGTAAACCACTTTTTGGGCGCACGGCAGAGGTCGCAAGGGAAGGAGCGCTGTTTGACTTTTTCAACGCAGAATTGGCTGGATGCCATGTCGCGTTTAGAGAGCCCCTGATGTGCCTAAACAGTGGAAACCCCCAACAAGTGACCCCATTTTGGAAACTAGACCCCCTAAGGAACTTATCTAGATGTGTGGTGAGCACTTTGAACCTCCAAGTGATTCACACAAGTTTATAACGTAGAGCCGTGAAAATAAAAAATCATATTTTTTCCACAAAAATGATCTTTTCACCCCAATTTTTATTTTCCCAAGGGTAACAAGACCCCAAAAGTTTTTGTGCAATTTGTCCTGAGCATGCCGATACCCCATATGTTGGGGTAAACCACTTTTTGGGCGCACGGCAGAGGTCGCAAGGGAAGGAGCTCCGTTTGACTTTTTCAACGCGGAATTGGCTGGACGCCATGTCGCATTTGTAGAGGCCCTGATGTGTCTAAACAGTGGAAACCCCCACAAGTGACCCCATTTTGGAAACTAGACCCCCTAAGGAACTTATCTAGATGTGTGGTGAGCACTTTGAAGCCCCAAGTGCTTCACAGAAGTTTATAACGCCCGGGCGTGAAAATAAAAAATCATATTTTTTCCACAAACCTGATCGTTTAGTCCCCAATTTTTTATTTTCACAAGGGTAACAGGAGAAATTGGACAACAAAAGTTGTTGTACAATTTGTCCTGAGTATGCTGATACCCCATATATGGGGGGGGACCACTGTTTGGGCGAAAGGCAGGGCTTGGAATGGAAGCAGCACCGTTTGACTTTTTCAAACCAAAATTGGCTGGAATTGAGATTGGACACCATGTCGCGTTTGGAGAGCCCCTGATGCGCCTAAACAGTGGAAACCCCCACAAGTAACACCATTTTGGAAACTAGACCACCTATGGAACTTATCTAGATCCGCTGTGAGCACTTTGAACCCCAAGTGTTTCACAAAAGTTTATAATGCCTGGGTGTGAAAAAAAAAAATCAATTTTCCACAAAAATGATTTTTTAGTCCCAAATTTTTGATTTTTCACAAGGAAATTGGACCCCAAAAGTTGTTGTCCAATTTGTCCTGAGTACGCTGATACCAAATATGTGGGGGGGGGAAACTGTTTTGGCGCACAGCAGGGCTTGGAAAGGAAGTAATAACGTTTTGGAATGCAGACGTTGGTGGGGGTCATGTTCCGTTTGCAGTGCCCCAGATGAGCCTAAACAGTGGAAACCCCCACAAGTGACCCCATTTTGGAAACTAGACCCCATTAAGGAACTTATCTAGATCTGTGGTGAGCACTTTGAACCCCAAGTGCTTCACAAAAGTTTATAATCGCGGCTGTGAAAAAAAATAATCATTTTTTCCATCAAAAATGATTTTTTAGTCCATATTTTTGATTTTCCCAAAGGAGAATTGGACCCCAAAATTGGTGTGCAATTTGTCCTGAGTACGCTGATACCCATATGTGGGGGGTAAAACTGTTTGGGCGCACGGCAGGGCTTGGAAGGGAGTAATTTACTTTTGAACGCCACACGTGTGTGGGGCCTGATGTCCTTATGGTGCCCCAGTTCTAGCTAAACAGTCCAAACCCCCCACCACCAAAAATCACCCCATTAATTGGGAACTAGACCCTTAAATTATACTAATTATACGTGACACTTTGAACCTACCCTATGCTTCACCAAATTATAAACGCAACCTAAAGGTAAGTTCATTTTGTTTTACACTTCAAAACATGTGATTATTTAGCACAGCTATCCTTATTTCCCAAGAGGAATCGAGAGAATCTTAGCTGAACCCAAACGCTGGCGCAATTTGTCCTGAGTACGCTGATACCCCATATGTTGGGGTAAACCACTGTTTGGGCGCACGGCAGGGCTCGGAAGGGAGGGAGCGCCATTTGACTTTTTGAACGCCACATCGTGTTTGGAGACCCCTGATGTGCCTAAATAGTGGAAATCCCTCAATTCTAGCTCCAACCCTAATCCCAACACACCCCTAACCCTAATCCCAACCCTAATCCTAACCTAAATCCCAACCCTAATTCCAATCCTAATTGTAACCCTAACCTTAATTATAACCTTAATTATAACCCTAACCCTAATTGTAACCCTAACCCTAATTCTAACCCTAATTATAACCCTAACCCTAAGGCTAGGTTCATTTTGCGTTTTACCAGCCCGTTCAACACATAGCGTTGACGGGCTGGTAATAGTATAGCACAACGCTATCGCATTATGCTATACCCGCTAGCGCAGAGGAATCAGCAGATGATTCATCTGCGCTAGCGGTGACGGAGCCCAAACGCTGCAGCCCGCGTCCGAGGCTCCGTCACTGAATGATGGCACGTCGCAAACGCATGCCGCTTTACAGCATGCGTCGCGATGCGCCCTCAAATGGGGGTGAATGGCAGCGTTAACGGACTGCGTTACACCGCGTTATACCGCGGTGTAACGCAGTCCGTCTAACGGACTGCCATAACGCAGTATGAACCCAGCCTAACCCTAACGCTAATTATAACCCTTACCCTAAGGCTGCTTTCACACTTCCGGCGGGCGCCTATCGGCGCCCCCGGCATTTTGCCGCAGCGCCGCATCAGAAAACCTGATGCGCCGCCGGTGGCCGCATGCGGTTTTTTTGCCGGATGGTTTCTGATACCCGGAGACATCAGAAACCATCCGGCAAAAACAAAAAACGTTACATGCAGCGTTTTGTCCGGCCGCCGCAATGTACATTTGCGCCGCATCCGGACAAAACCGCATGCAACGCATTGACATGCGGCGCCATCCGGCGCTAATGCAAGTCAATGCAAAAAAAACGCATGCGGCGCATCAGATTTTCTGATGCGGCGCTGCGGCTAAATGCCGGGGGCGCCGTCAGGCGCACACCGGATGTGTGAAACCAGCCTAATGCTAACCCTAACCCTAATTATAACCTTAACCCTAATTATAACCCTAACCCTAACAGAAAAATGAAAATAAATATAATTTCTACTTTTTATTATATGTCCCTAACTAAGGGGGTGATAAATGGGGGGGTTATGTACTGTTTTTTTTATTTTGATCACTGTGATAGTTTATCACAGTGATCAAAATGTACTTTTATGAGAATGAATGAAAAAAATTTGAATCTGCCGCCAAAGCAGATGGGCGGGCGCACTGCGCATGCGCCGCCATTTTTTTTTGCAGGGAGAAGAAGCCGGGATCCTGGGGCCTGCGGGAGGACGGAGGACACCGGTAAGTATATGGGGGGGCGATCGGGGGACCGGGGGACCCTCATTTTCTCCCCTCTGATGTGCGATCACATCAGAGGGGAGAGAAATCTTTTTTTTTTTTTTTTTGCGATCGCGGCTATGCTTGCATAGCCGCGATCGCAACACCGGGATCGGTGAATACCGACCCGGATCATGTTCTCTGGGGTCTCGGCTACCCCCGGTAGCCGAGACCCCAGAGAATATTTGCCCATCCCCCACCAGCACAGCGGCACATAGCGGCGGGCGCACTGGGCATGCGCCCGCCATTGTCTTAACGGCGCCGGCACCGGGGGACACCGGAGGGCCCGGGGGCCACATGGACTGGATCGGGGGCCACATGGGGGTCCTGGGGACCCTTTTCCTCTGTCCTCTGATGTCCGATGACATCAGAGGACAGAGAAATTAAATGGCACAACTTTTTTTTTTTTTTTTGTTGCGGTCGCCGTTATAGGGTTAATAACGGCGATCGCAACATCGGTGTCGGTAAAAACCGACCCGATTCATGTTCTCTGGGGTCTCGGCTACCCCCGGTAGCCGAGACCCCGGAGAGAAATGCGCCTCTGGGGGGCGCTATTCACTTTTTCCACAGCGCCGTTAATTAACGGCGCTGTGGTTTAAGTACCCTTAATGACCGCCGTTAAAAGGCGTATCGGCGGTCGTTAAGGGGTTAAGAAGAAAATTAAGAAGGTGAAGATGAAGAATAATTTGATGAGAAAGATGATGCTGCTGCTGAAGATTATGAAGGAGAAAGTGTGGCACTGGCAAAAGTTAAAAAGGTGAAGAGCATGGAAGTTGTGAAACATACATATTTGCCAAAATAGAAAAAAAGTTAACAACATTGTCAATTTGTTAGTCAATCCAAACGTATTTCCAAAAAAAAATATATGAATGCTATTCCAATGCATTGGGTTAAACATGTATGCCTTTATTGTCTCCTCAACCTCCCCCAATACATTCTACATTAGTCTTTGTTGTTTTCCTTCATGTACAATTAACCAACAAGGCAAGAATGGTTTTTTTTAATTTCGATATTTTGTTCCCATAGACTTACATGGGACTTCCGGTATCGAAATCGGATATCGACGATATTTAGTGCTATCGGCGATACAATTTCGATACGATATTTTTAGATATCGAGCAATATCGCTCAACACTAATCTTTAATCATCAAATCTGATGTCTGTTTTGCAGTGGGTAAGCCGACACAAGGAATAAAATGAGCTGCCTTTGTTAAACGATCAACCACCACTAGAATGGTGTTTTTCCCTTGAGAGGTTGGTAACTCCACAATGAAGTCCATAGAAATGGATCCCCACGGGCGGGACGGGGTGGGAAGAGGTTGTAACAGACCAGTTGGTGAGGAGCGAGGTGTTTTGCATCTTGCACAGACTTCACATGAAGTGACATAGTTTAAAACATCCTTCCTGCAAGTGGGCCACCAAAAGAAACGAGAAAGAAATTCCTGTGTCTTTAGAATTCCTCTATGCCCAGCTATCTTGGAATCGTGAATGAGTTGCAATACTCTCAATCTGACTGTTTCAGGAATATACAGACGTTGTCCCAGAATCCACACACCATTCTTAAAGACAAGACTTACGTCCCTTGGGGGTTGTGCCAACAAGGAATCCGCATGGTATGCTTCCTTGATGTCCTTAAGTAGGTCTTGATTATGAATCACTCCCAGGAATCTAGAGTCAGGAAGAATAGTCTTAGGAGGAGCAAGTGGACGGGTCTCTGCTGAATGAATCCTGGAGAGTGCATCAGCCTTTCCATTGCGCGATCCTGGTCTATAAGAAATGACAAAATTAAATTGGTTTAAGAAAAGATTCCAGCGAGCCTGGCGAGGAGTCAGGCACTTAGCCGACCTGATAAATTCAAGGTTACGATGGTCTGTCAGGACGACTATTTGCTGTGCAGCTCCCTGAAGAAGGTGTCTCCATTCTTTGAAGGCGGCAATAATGGCCAACAACTCTCTATTGCCCACATCGTAGTTCCTCTCAGCCGAAGACAACTGCTGGGAAAAGAAGGCACAGGGATGCAAGACATTCTTCTCACCTGTTCTCTGAGAGAGTATAGCTCCAACGGCACAATCTGAAGCATCCACCTCTATTATGAAGGCAAGTTCGGGGTTGGGATGTACCAAGATAGGTGCGGTGGTAAATTTATCTTTTAGACGAGAAAATGCTTCCTGGGCTTGGGGAGTCCAGGAGAACCTAGACTCTTTCCGGGTAAGTTGGGTGATAGGTGACACTATCTCAGAGAAATTCCTAATGAAACGTCTATAGAAATTGGCAAACCCGATGAAGCGCTGCACCTCCTTCACATTTCTAGGACTTGGCCAATCCTTGATGGCTTGGGTCTTACTTCCATCCATACTAATTCCTTGTGTAGACAGTACATACCCCAGAAATTGAATTTCAGTCCTATGGAATTCACACTTTTCAAGTTTGATGTAAAGATGGTTTTGTCTTAGACGTTCCAAGACCATTCTCACATGTCCATGATGTTCCTCTGTGGAGTTAGAAAAAATTAGAATATCATCCAAATAAATCACCACGAATGTATCTAGGAGATCCCTGAAGATGTCATTCACCAAGTGTTGGAAAGTGGCTGGGGCGGTACTCAGACCAAAAGGCATAACTAGATATTCAAAGTGTCCATAGCGTGACCTGAATGCAGTCTTCCATTCATCCCAGGTCTAATACGGACCAAGTTATAGGCCCCACGGAGATCCAATTTAGAGAAAATTTTGGCATGCCGCACTCTCTCCAATAACTCAGGGATTAAAGGCAATGGATAACGGTTTCTAATAGTAACCTTATTGAGTTCCCTATAGTCTACGCAGGGTCTCAGAGATCCATCTTTCTTCTTCACAAAGAAGATGGGTGCACCTGCAGGAGATGAAGAGGGGCGTATGAAGCCCTTGGCTAGATTTTCGTCTATGTAATCCTTTAAAGCCTTTAGCTCAGGCCCCGCCAGGGGGTAGATCTTACCAAAAGGTATCTCTGCTCCAGGCAATAATTCAATTGGACAATCATATGGACGGTGAGGGGGAAGCTGGTCAGCGTTCTTCTTGTCACATAAATCCACATAGTCCTGGTATACAGCTGGTAGTTCAGGGACTGACATGGTTCCTTTAGGAACAGAGCAAGCTGAAACTTCTGGACTCATCTGTTTCTCTGGAAAGTGTAATTCCTTGGTCTCCCAGTTAATGGTAGGGTTCTGAGCCTGCAGCCATGGTAGCCCTAGTATAATGGGAAAGTGGGGAGAAGAGATAAGCATAAAGGACAGTTTCTCTTGATGATCTTTACCCATAAGGACCCTTAAAGGCTCCGTTTCCTGATCCACTGGTCCAGAGGTCAGCAGGGAGCCATCCACAGTTTCCATCTGTACTGGAGTAGCCTTCTTCACTGAACGTATCCCCTGTTTCAGAGCAAAGGAGACATCCATAAAATTCCCACTTGCCCCTGAGTCGATCATAGCAGAGCTAGACACCCAGACTGAGTTAACCCAGAGTTTGATGGAAAGGAAGCAATGAGAATTGTTTTTCCTACAACTCAGCTGGGACACCGCTGAGGAAACTTGAAAAATTGCAGCGTTTACACAGTCATCGTCCTCAGAAGTAACGGAGTTTAAGTCCGAGAAATCAAGATCTGTTGCTGCAGATCTCTCTGGAGCCTGAGGCTCGGACCTGACAGATCTCCTCTCGCAACACTCACAGTGAATGAGTGCTGCAGTAGTCTTACGAGAATGGCTGGGGCAGTTTATAATGAAGTGCCCTGACTTACCACAATAGAAACATAGATTTTCCTTAAAATGATGTTCCTTGCGTGCATCACTAACCCGTCTTTGTAAAGAGTCTACCTGCATGGGTTCAGGTTCAGGTTCCCGTGTGATCCTACTCAAAGGTTCCTTAGCTGGGGAGGAAGGTAGGAAAAGGTTAGTGCGATTGCTTTCGAACCATCTCTCTTGCCTGCGTTCAGTCAGGCGAGCATCAATACGGATTCAGTAGTTAATAAAGTCACCTAACGCAGTGGGAGGGTCGGCACGAGCAAGTTCATCCTTAATTAGTGGAGACAACCCCTTTCGAAAAATAGATTTTTTGGCGGAACTGTCCCAGGTGGTATCAAGGGCCCATCTCCTGAAATCCAAGGCATATTCGGCTACCGAGTGCTTACCTTGGCGCAAAGTTAACATGGCTGCTTCAGCTGTTGCACCTCGATTGGGGTCATCAAACACCTGCCCCATGGCTGAAATGAAAGCATCAAGATGATCCAAACATTCATCCTCAGTCTCAATCAGAGGGTTTGCCCACATCAAAGCCTTGTTGGTAAGTAACATAATTATAGTAAGCACTTTAGATCGTTCAGTGGGAAATTGTGAAGCATGTGCAGAAAAAAACAGATTGCATTGGTTAATAAATCCCCTGAATTTTTCACGTTCACCGCCAAAACGAAAAGGGGGCAACTTGGGAATCCCAGAACTTGGGGCTACGGCAGGAGCCTGGACTCGCTCCTCTAGAACCTCAATCCTGGCTCGCAAATCCTGGGCAGTCTGTCCAAACACTTGCAAATTGTGATTAGTGAGGTCCTGTAGGTTTGTAAAATGGGTTTTTATAGTCTGTAAATCTGCAAGGATATTATCAGTCACTCCGCAAAGTTCCTTTATGCGGGCCTCCATTTTCCAGATCTTTTAAGACAGGAGTACTGGAAGGAGAGGAGAAAAGAAAAAAAAAACAATAGTGTTTACCTGTGGTAACACTGCAAAGAGAAAAAAAAATTAAGGGAACTGCTCACCTGGAATGGTTGTGAGAAGTCACAACCACTATCATCACAGAAAGTTCAACCGGACATCTGATATCCACAGTTACAGCAGACACAAAAGAGGGAAGAGAAAAAAAAAACAATAGTGTTTACCTGTGGTAACACTGCAGAAAAAAAAAAAAACTTAAGGGAATTGCTCACCTGGAATGGTTGTGAGAAGTCACAACCACTGTCATCACAGAAAGTACAACTGGACGTCTGATATCCACAGTTACAGCAGACACAGCCTTCCCAGACCCAGCAGACACTAACGTTTTGGCTTCAGAATCTTGTAATGTATGTAGTACAGTTCATATAGCGTCTTGTGCTTGGGTGCGATGAAAATACATGAGACACAGGTTTGATATAGAAGGTCTTGTAGTACTTCATACAAGTGGCAAAAATAGTCACACAGTTTGCAGATACAGAAGCAGGAGACACAGCAGGCCAGAGTAACTTAAGCTCAGCAATCACTCTCCACAACAGGTTCAGGATCTTCTTCTCTGTTACCGTAAGTCCATGCAAACGTGGATCTTTCAAAGAGCAGGGTTCCAGAGTCCACAAGTGTTCAGAGTTCCTCAGTAGGAATAGCTGGAGTACATAGTCCAAGGCTTCCAGGAGTCAGGTCACAGGTTCACTGCAGGCTAGATTCTGAAGCACTGATTGCTCAGCTGTGGCTGCTTAAGAAGCAAGAGGGAGAGAATCAGGGCGGGAACATGAAAGCTGAAAACTCCATATTGACTGAGGGCAAGATAGCTGCAGCAAGACAGAAAGCAAAATGACTGACGGAAAACTGAGTTTCAAGAACATGTACAAAGAACCTTACAACTATCTCCTTTAATTAAATGTAAGCGCCGGCCGCTGTATACCCCCTTGAAGCTCCCCTTTCCTTGTTTCCTGGTCAGCAGTTGGCTGAAGTCTCTGGCTGGATTTGCATAAGAACGCCACGCCTCCTGGCAGCCAGAGAGCAGCACACGTGCATTGCAGGAAGCAGGAAGCAGAAAGCAGAAAACATTCATGAGCCTCTCTCACTCAGGGAGAGGGACACACACACAAGACGGTGAGCCGTTTTTTTAAATGTGTCCCCTCACTGTGCTGGCACTTTACATTTACAATGGCTCTGGCTGCACTTTGCACCTTAGGGAGGGGGGCCTGGCTGCACGCACTGTGGAGGGTGGAGGTCACATGCATGCCTGGAGTTAAGAGCACCTGTTGATTTTTTTTTTTCTTGGGGGGGCCCCATTCAGACTTTTGCTATGGGGCCCCATGATTTCTATGTACGCCCCTGTACCCCCTCATCCCTATCCTGGTATGCATGGTAACTGCTCATCCATATCCTGGTATTCATGGTTCCCTCACCCCCCAATCCTGGTATGAATGGTCCCCTCACCCCCAATTCTGGTATGCATGGTCCCCCCTCATCCCTATCGTAGGATGTATGGTACCCTTCACCCCCAATCCTGGTATGCATGGTCCCCTCATCCCCAATCCTGGTATACATGGCACCCCTTACCTCCCAATTCTGGTATGCATGTTACCCCTCATCCCCCAATCCTGGTATGCATGGCTCCCTCACCCCCAAATCCTGGTATGCATGGTCCTCTCACCCCCATCCTAGTATGCATAGTCCGCTTGCCCCATCCTGATATGCATGGTCCCCTCACCCCAATCCTGATATGCATGGTCCCCTCACCCCCCTATCCTGGTATGCATGGTTCTCTCACCCCCTATCTTGGAGTGCATGGTCCCCTTCCCCCAATCCTGGAATGCATGGTCCTCTCACCCCTCAATCCTGGTATGCATGGTCCCCCCACCCCCAAATGCTGGTATGCATGGTCCCCCTCATCCATATCGTAGGATGTATGGTACCCCTCACCCCCAATCATGGTATGCATAGTACCACTCACCCACCTATCCTGGAATGCATGTTACCCCTCATCCCCCATTCCTGGCATGCATGGCCCCCTCAACCCCCAATACTGATATGCATGGTCCTCTCACCCCATCCTGTTATGCATGGTCCCCTCACCCCCCTATCCTGCTATGCATGGTCTCCTCACCCCCAATCCTCATATGCATGGTCCCCTCACCCCAAATCGTGATGTGCATGGTCCCCTCACCCCCCTATCCTGGTATGCATGGTCCCCTCTCCTCCCTATCCTGGTATGCATGGTTTTCTCACGTCCCTATCCTGGCATGCATGGTCCCCTCACCCACCTATGTTGGAATGCATGGTCCCCTCACCCCCCCAATCCTGGTATGCATGGTCCCCTCACCTCCCAATTCTGGAATGCATGGTCACCTCACCCCCCAATCCTGGTATGCATGGTCCCCTCCCGCCCAATCCTGGAATGCATGGTCCCCTCACCCCCCAATTCTGGTATGAATGGTCCCCTCACCACCAATTCTGGTATGCATGGTCCCCCTCATCCCTATTGTAGAATGTATGGTACCTTCACCCCCCAATCCTGGTATGCATGGTCCCCTCATCCCCAATCCTGGTATACATGGCACCCCTTACCTCCCAATTCTGGTATGCATGGTCCCCTCACCCCCCAATCCTGGTATGCATGGTACTCCTCTATCCTGGTATGCATGTTACCCCTCATTGTTATGATTTGGTAACTGAGGAGTGCAGGTAAAAAAGGAAATACACCAGAGCAGTTGGAATCTATGAGATTGCAGTACCCTGACTAACCACCACAACTAGAGGCAGCCGTGGAGCGTTCCTACGTTGGTCCTAGACGCCTCGTCACAGCCTGAGAAACTAACTATACCTAAAGATAGAAAGAGGAAAGCTATCTGCCCCGGAGCAGATCCCCAAAGAAGATAGAAAGCCACCAAACATGTAATGGCGGTTAGACAAGAAGAAATACTGACACAGACAGAAAATAGTAAGAGCAAACGTTGGGGCCCAAACTATCTAAATAGAAAAGGTTAGGAAGGCACTTACTGCAATCCCAAAAAACCCTGAAAAGCACCAACTCTACTAATTTCAAAAACACCTGAGATCACACGACCTCTACCACCTAAATTAGTTCTCTGGTGTAACAAAATCAAAACAGCAGCCACTGAAAAAACTGGAAAAAGCAAATGTACAAAACATCAGTGGCTGAACTAAACTGAGAGGGCAAAAGCCCCAGGAGGGAACCCTGAAGGCCCCCACAGAAGTGCAGGACAAAATGCAAAAATCAAGCACAAAAACAAAAAGAAGAAAATGTCTTATCTGATAGCAGGAGATGCAGACACGACACAGCAGGCTACAAGGGAAACAGGAATCAAGGATTGAGACCAGAACAACTGATCACCGGCAACCCTGATGGGAAGGCGACTCCCTTAAATAGACCAGTCAGTAACACCTGATTCCCAATCCTCACAATCTTCACTGGACAGTCCAGTACCGCTTGTAACCACCAGAGGGAGCCTCTGCTCAGAACTCATTTCAAGTCCATTCACAACAGTACCCCCCCTTGAGGAGGGGTCACTGAACCCTCACTTGAGCAACCAGGTCGGTCAGGATGAGTTCTATGATACGCACGAATGAGTCTCCTAGCATGGATGTCCAAAGCAAACACCCAAGAATAGTCTTCCTGACCATAACCTCTCCACTTAACCAAATACTGGAGTTTCCGTCTAGAAAAACGAGAATTCAATATTTTCTCAACTACAAACTCCATATTGCCCTCAACCAGAACAGGTTCAGGAGGCAAAGCAGTAGGAACCACTGGCTCAACAAACCTCTTCAACAAGGACTTGTGGAACACGTTATGGATCTTAAATGTCCCTGGAAGAAGCAAACGAAAAGAAACAGGATTAAGAATCTCCATGATCTTATAAGGTCCAATGAACCTAGGCTTAAATTTAGGAGATGCCACTCTCATAGGAATATTTTTTGAGGACAACCAGACCAAGTCCCCCACTTTAAACCGAGGACCATCAGTCCTATGCCGGTTAGCAAACCGCTGGGCCCTCTCCTGAGAGAGGGACAACCTCTCCACTACCTGGTCCCAAATCTGTTGCATACGCTCCACAACAGAGTCAACACCTGGACAGGTAGAAGCCTCCGTCTGTCCTGAAGAAAATCGAGGGTGAAACCCAGAATTACAGAAAAATGGAGACATCAAAGTGGCAGAGCTAGCCCTATTATTAAGAGCAAACTCAGCCAAAGGCAAAAAAGAGACCCAGTCATCCTGATCAGCAGACACAAAGCATCTTAGATAAGTCTCCAATGTCTGGTTTGTTCTCTCAGTTTGACCATTGGTCTGAGGATGAAACGCCGAGGAGAAAGACAACTGAACACCAAGCTTAGAACAAAAGGTCCTCCAAAATCTGGAAACAAACTGGACTCCTCTGTCAGACACAATGTTCTTAGGAATGCCGTGTAAACGAACCACGTGCTGAAGGAACAAAGGCACCAATTCAGAGGAGGAAGGCAACTTAGGTAATGGCACAAGATGTATCATCTTGGAAAACCTATCACAAATGACCCAGATGACGGTCATTCTCTGAGAAACAGGGAGATCGGAAATGAAATCCATAGAGATATGGGTCCATGGTCTCTTGGGCACAGGCAATGGCATCAACAAACCACTAGAGCGAGAGCAAGGCTTGGAGCGAGAGCAAGTCCCGCAGGACTGCACAAATTCCCTGACATCACGAGACAAGGTAGGCCACCAAAAGGACCGACTAACCAAGTCTCTGGTACCAAAAATTCCGGGATGACCGGCCAAAGCGGAACAATGAATCTCAGACATCACACTCTTTTTCCAGTGGTCCGGGACAAACAATTTCCCAACAGGGCAGCGCTCGGGCCTATCCTCCTGACACCCCTCCAGAGCCAGTCTCAAATTGGGCGAGATGGCGGAAAGAACTACACCTTCTTTCAAAATAACAGAAGGATCAGATACCTCAGGAGAGTCCGCATGGAAACTCCTCGAGAGGGCATCCGCCTTAACATTCTTAGTACCAGGAAGAAAGGAAACCACAAAATTAAAACGTGTGAAAAACAAGGCCCACCTGGCCTGTCTAGGGTTAAGTCGCTTGGCAGATTCCAGATAAACCAGATTCTTATGGTCCGTAAGGACCACCACCTGATGTTTGGCTCCCTCCAGCCAATGTCTCCACTCTTCAAAAGCCCACTTCATGGCCAATAACTCCCGATTACCCACGTCATAATTACGTTCAGTAGGAGAAAATTTTCGAGAGAAAAAGGCACAAGGGTTACTTTTAGAGGTCTCTGGATCTCTTTGGGACAAAACGGCACCTGCCCCAATTTCAGAGGCATCAACCTCCACCTGAAATGGCAGAGAAACATCAGGCTGCCGTAGAACAGGAGCAGAAGTGAATCTCTGCTTAAGTTCCTGAAATGCAGAGACTGCCTCAGGAGGCCATTTCACCACATCAGAACCCTTTTTGGTCAAATCAGTTAATGGTTTAACAATAACCGAGAAATTACCAATAAATTTACGATAAAAATTGGCAAAACCCAAAAATCTTTGAAGAGCCTTTAATGAAGTAGGTTGGACCCAATCACAGATGGCCTGAACCTTGACCGGGTCCATTTCAATAACAGATGGGGACAAAATGAATCCCAAAAATGAGATCCTTTGTACGCCAAAAAGACACTTTGATCCCTTCACATACAGAGCATTCTCTCTCAAAATCTGGAATACAGTTCGAACATGTTTAACATGAGAGTCCCAGTCATTAGAAAAAATCAAGATATCATCCAAATAAACAATCAGAAATTTATCCACAAAATCCCTGAAAATGTAATTCATGAAGGACTGGAAGACAGAAGGAGCATTAGTGAGCCCAAAGGGCATCACAAGGTACTCAAAATGCCCCTCAGGGGTGTTAAATGCCGTCTTCCATTCATCCCCGTGCTTAATGCGAATAAGGTTATACGCCCCCCTGAGGTCAAGCTTGGTAAACCAAGTAGCGTTTTTCACCCTGGAAAACAGGTCAGAAATCAAGGGTAACGGATATTGATATTTCACAGTAATATTGTTCAAAAGGCGATAATCAATACACGGCCTTAATGAACCATCTTTTTTGGCCACAAAGAAAAAACCGGCACCTAAGGGTGAAGAGGATGGTCTGATATGACCCTTCTCCAATGACTCCTTGATATAAGACCGCATAGCGTCATGTTCAGGTACAGACAAGTTAAAAAGGCGACCTTTAGGGAATTTACTACCAGGCACTAATTCAATAGCGCAGTCATAGCTCCTATGGGGAGGCAAGGATGCAGATTTACTTTCACTAAACACATCAGAAAAATCAATCAAAAAGTCAGGAACATCCTGAGCCTGGGGGGAGGCAGAAAAAACAGGAGTGTTGGTATTAACACATTGGCAGCCCCAACTGGTTACAGACACAGATTTCCAATCCAAAACAGGATTATGAGACTGTAACCAAGGGAAACCCAGCACGATAATGTCATGCAGATTATACAGAACCAAAAATTTGCAGCTCTCCTGATGATCAGGTTCAACCCTCATTATCACCTGAGTAGAGAACTGAGGTTTATTCTCAGCCAAAGGGGTAGAATCTATCCCCAGTAGGGGAATAGACTTCTGTAGGGGTATCAAGGGAAACCCGCAACGTTTAGCAAAATCAAAATCCATCAGGTTAATAGCTGCTCCCGAATCAACGAAAGCCTGAGCAGAAAATGAGGACAGAGAGCATATCAGAGTAACAGTTAATAAAAACTTAGTCTGAACACTACCCAAGACAACTGAGCGTGCAAAACGTCTTCCCCGCTTAGGGCAGACTGAAATAGCATGGGAGGCATCACCACAGTAGAAACATAACCCATTGCGCTTTCGAAACTCATGACGCTGTGACCCAGAAACCACTCTATCACACTGCATGGGTTCAGAAGCAGGTTCACAAGGCAACACCATTCCACGCATACTTCTCCGCTCACACAAACGTCTGTCAATTTGAATTGCTAATGACATAGAATCATTGAGACCAGAGGGGACAGGGAATCCCACCATAACATCCTTTACATTATCTGACAGACCCTTCCGAAAAAGGGCTGCCAAAGCGTCGTCATTCCATTTGGTCATGACTGCCCACCTGCGGAATCTCTGACAGTATAACTCAGCGTCATCAAGCCCCTGATTTAATGCCAACAAGGCTTTTTCAGCTTGATCAGTGACATTAGGCTCATCGTACAATAACCCCAAGGCCTGAAAAAATGCATCAACATCACTCAAAACAGGATCCCCAGGTGTCAGGGAAAAAGCCCAATCCTGAGGATCGCCGCGCAGGAGAGAGATGATAATTTGAACCTGCTGCGCTGCGTTCCATGAGGACTTAGATTTTAAGGCAAAAAACAATTTACAATTATTTTTGAAATTCAGAAACTTGGCTCGATCCCCCAAAAACAAATCTGGCATGGGAATCCTAGGTTCCACAACAGGCAACCTAGCAAGATAGGTAGCAATACTCCGAACTTCAGTGGCAAGCTGATCCACACGGCCAGACAACTGTGCAAACTCCATTTGAGAGAAAAAAAAAAATCCTCCCCAGCACCCAGAGATACAGAGGGAAAAAAAAAAAAAATGCAACAAACAGAAAAATATCTCTGACAATTCTGACAACCTTTTTTTTTTCTTTCACAATATTTTTCCCTTCTGTGAGTACCATATAATTTTCAGATTTAGGCCGGTGATACTGTTATGATTTGGTAACTGAGGAGTGCAGGTAAAAAAGGAAATACACCAGAGCAGTTGGAATCTATGAGATTGCAGTACCCTGACTAACCACCACAACTAGAGGCAGCCGTGGAGCGTTCCTACGTTGGTCCTAGACGCCTCGTCACAGCCTGAGAAACTAACTATACCTAAAGATAGAAAGAGGAAAGCTATCTGCCCCGGAGCAGATCCCCAAAGAACATAGAAAGCCACCAAACATGTAATGGCGGTTAGACAAGAAGAAATACTGACACAGACAGAAAATAGTAAGAGCAAACGTTGGGGCCCAAACTTTCTAAATAGAAAAGGATAGGAAGGCACTTACTGCAATCCCAAAAAACCCTGAAAAGCACCAACTCTACTAATTTCAAAAACACCTGAGATCACACGACCTCTACCACCTAAATTAGTTCTCTGGTGTAACAAAATCAAAACAGCAGCCACTGAAAAAACTGGAAAAAGCAAATGTACAAAACATCAGTGGCTGAACTAAACTGAGAGGGCAAAAGCCCCAGGAGGGAACCCTGAAGGCCCCCACAGAAGTGCAGGACAAAATGCAAAAATCAAGCACAAAAACAAAAAGAAGAAAATGTCTTATCTGATAGCAGGAGATGCAGACACGACACAGCAGGCTACAAGGGAAACAGGAATCAAGGATTGAGACCAGAACAACTGATCACCGGCAACCCTGATGGGAAGGCGACTCCCTTAAATAGACCAGTCAGTAACACCTGATTCCCAATCCTCACAATCTTCACTGGACAGTCCAGTACCGCTTGTAACCACCAGAGGGAGCCTCTGCTCAGAACTCATTTCAAGTCCATTCACAACACCTCATCCCCCAATCCTGGTATGCATGGCCCCCTCACCCCCCAATCCTGGTATGCATGGTCCTCTCACCCACCTATCTTGGAATGCATGGTCCCCTCCCCCTATCCTGGAATGCATGGTCCCCTCACCCCCCAATCCTGGTATGCATGGTCCCCTCACCCCCAATGCTGATATGCATGGTCCCCCCTCATCCATATCGTAGGATGTATGGTACCCCCTCACCCCTAATCGTGGTATGCATGGTCCCCTCATCCCCAATCCTGGTATGCATAGTACCACTCACCCACCTATCCTGGTATGCATGTTACCCCTCATCCCCATTTCTGGCATGCATGGCCCCCTCAACCCCCAATACTGATATGCATGGTCCTCTCACCCCCATCCTGGTATGCATGGTCCCCTCACCCCCTATCCTGGTATGCATGATCTCCTCACCCCCAATCCTGATATGCATGGTCCTCTCACCCCCAATTGTGATATGAATGGTCCCCTCACCCCCCTATCCTGGTATGCATGGTCCCCTCTCCCCCCTATCCTGGTATGCATGGTTCTTTCACCTCCTATCCTGGTATGCATGGTCCCCTCACCCACCAATGTTGGAATGCATGGTCCCCTCACCCCCCCAATCCTGGTATGCATAGTCCCCCTCACCCCCAATCCTGGAATGCATAGTCACCTCACCCCCCAATCCTGGTATGCATGGTCCCCTCACCCCACAATTCTGGTATGCATGGTCCCCTCATCCCTATCGTAGGATGTATAGTACCCCATCACTCCCCAATCTTGGTATGCATGGCACCCCTTACCTCCCAATTCTGGTATGCACGGTCCCCTCATCCCCTATCCTGGTATGCATGGTACCCCTGATCCCCCAATCCTGGTATGCATGGTCCCCTAAACCCCCCCAATCCTGGTATGCATGGTTCCCTCACCCCCCAATCCTGGTATGCATGGTCCCCTCACCGCCCCATCCTGGAATGCATGGTCCCCTCACCCCCAATCCTGGTATGCATTGTCCCACTTATCCCTATCGTAGGATGTATGATACCCCCTCAGCCCCCAATCCTGATATGCATGGTCCCCTCACCCTCCAATCCTGATGTGCATGGTCCCCTCACCCTCCAATCCTGATATGCATGGTCCCCTCACCCCCCAATCCTGGTATGCATGGTGCCCTCACCCTCCGATCCTGATGTGCATGGTCCCCACCCCCCAATCCTGATGTGCATGGTTCCCTCACCCCCCAATCCTGATGTGCATGGTCCCCTCATCCCTCAATCCTGATGTGCATGGTCCCCTCACCCCCCAATTCTGATGTGCATGGTCCCCTCACCCCTCAATCCCGTTGTGCATGGTCCCCTCACCCCCCAATCCTGATATGCATAGGTCCCCTAACCCCCCAATCCTGGTATGCATGGTCCCCATTATCCCTATCGTAGGATGTATGGTACCCCCTCAGCCCTCAATCCTGATATGCATGATCCCCTCACCCTCCAATCCTGATATGCATGGTCCCCTCACCCCCCAATCCTGGTATGCATGGTGCACTCACCCTCCGATCCTGATGTGCATGGTCCCCTCACCCTCCAATCCTGATATGCATGGTCCCCTCATCCCTATCATAGGATGTATGGTACCCTCTCAGCCCCCATTCCTGATATGCATGGTCCCCTCACCCCCCAATCCTGATATGCATGGTCCCCTCACCCCCCAATTCTGATGTGCATGGTCCCCTCACCCCCCAATTCCGATGTGCATGGCCCCTCACCCCTCAATCCCGTTGTGCATGGTCCCCTCACCCCCCAATCCTGATATGCATGGTCCCCTCACCCCCCAATCCTGGTATGCATGGTCCCATCACCCCCTATCCTGATGTGCATGGTCCCCTCACCCCCTATCCTGGTATGCATGGTCCCCTTACCCCCTATCCTGATGTGCATAGTCCTCTCACCCCCTCACCGCTATTAAACTGCACACATACCCAGAAAAAAACAAACATTTATACTCACCTCTCTTCCCTGTGCTACAGCGCTGTCCCGTTCTGCTGGACGCCGGGGAAGGAGAGCGGCGCCGGAGTACGCACATGCCCATACCGCGCTGTCCGGCGCCATATTGCAGAAGACACACTGTAAATGTGTTTTCAGCAAAATGGCGCCGGACAGGTAAGTATGTAATGGTGCCGGAGATTGCGGTATGCATCCAGTGTCTACGCATACCGTGATCTCCGGCGCCATACAGAGTACTCACCGCTGGATGCCTCAATCTGTCTGGAGCCAGACTGTGCAGGCGTGTTGTGCTTGCGCAGTCTATAAAGGCTTCGAACAGAGTGACGCTCCTAGCGTTATATTATAGATTGTAGCTTGATCTGATCACTTCACTGTTTTTTTCACCATCTCTGATTGGTAGAAAAGTTTGTGGATCGCTTTCTATCATACACAGACATACAACTGCTTGTAATGTGTAACTACTGAGAAGTGCGGTAGATTCTTTACCTCATTATATCTTTGTGGAAGTCTAATATTTTTACTGATTTAAGTTTTTCTGGTTCAAATAATAAAGGTCTATGTGTTTAGAACTTTAAGATTTAAGTCAGTTATTTTCTCACATACAGTTGGGTTCAAAAGTTTACATACCCCGGCGAATTTTTGCTTTCTTGGCCTTTTTCACAGAATATGAATGATAACACCAAAACTTTTTCTGCACTCATGGTTAGTGGTTGGGTGAAGCCATTTATTGCCAAACTACTGTGTTTCCTCTTTTTAAATCATAATGACAACCCAAAACATTCAAATGACCCTGGTCAAAAGTTTACATACCCTGGTGATTTTGGCCTGATAACATGTACAGAAGTTGACACAAATGAATTTGACTGGCTACTAAAGATAACATCCTCACCTGTGACCTGCTTGCTTGTAATCAGTGTGTGTGCATAAAAGCTGAGTGAGTTTCTGGGATCCAGACAGAATCTTGCATCTTTCATCCAGCCACCAATGTTTCTGGATTGTGAGTCATGGGGAAAGCCAGTCTCTTGTATGTAGCAAGATGTGAGGCCATTATACTGTACAGTATGTAGAACTATATAGGCCATTATACTGTATGGAGCAGTATATGGGGCTCATTATACTGTATGGAGCATTATATGGGGTCATTATACTGTATAGAGCAATATACAGTGGGAACGGAAAGTATTCAGACCCCTTTAAATTTTCCACTCTTTGTTTCATTGCAGCCATTTGGTAAATTCAAAAAAGTTCATTTTTTTCTCATTAATGTACACTCTGCACCCCATCTTGACTGAAAAAAAACAGAAATGTAGAAATTTTTGCAAATTTATTAAAAAAGAAACACTGAAATATCACATGGTCATAAGTATTCAGACCCTTTGTTCAGACACTGATATTTAAGTCACATGCTGTCCATTTCCTTGTGATCCTCATTGAGATGGTTCTACTCCTTCATTGAAGTCCAGCTGTGTTTAATTAAACTGATAGGACTTGATTTGTAAAGGCAGACACCTGTCTAAATAAGACCTCACAGCTCACAGTGCATGTCAGACCAAATGAGAATCATGAGGTCAAAGAAACTGGCCAAGGAGCTCAGAGACAGAATTGTGGCAAGGCACAGATCTGGCAAAGGTTACAGAAGAATTTCTGCAGTACTCAAGGTTCCTAAGAGCACAGTGGCCTCAATAATCCTTAAATTGAAGAAGTTTGGGACCACCAGAAGTCTTCCTAGACCTGGCCGTCTAGCCAAACTGAGAAATCGTGGGAGAAGAGCCTTGGTGAGAGAGGTAAAGAAGAACCCCAAGATCACTGTGGCTGAGCTCCACAGATGCAGTAGGGAGATGGGAGAAAGTTGCACAAAGTCAACTATCACTGCAGCCCTCCACCAGTCAGGCCTTTTATGGCACAGTGGCCGGACGGAAGCCTCTCCTCAGCGCCAGACATATGAAAGCCCGCATAGAGTTTGCTAAAAAACACATAAAGGACTCCCAGACTATGAGAAATAAGATTCTCTGGTCTGATGTGACAAAGAAAGAACTTTTTGGTGATAATTATAAGTGGTATGTGTGGAGAAAACCAGGCACTGCTCATCACCTGCCCAATACAACCCCTACAGTGAAACATGGTGGTGGCAGCATCATGCTATGGGGGTGTTTTTCAGCTGCAGGGACAGGACGACTGGTTGCAATTGAAGGAAATATGAATGTGGCCAAGTACAGAGATATCCTGGATGAAAACCTCTTCCAGAATGCTCTGGACCTCAGACTTGGCCGAAGGTTCACCTTCCAACAAGACAATGACCCTAAGCTCACAGCTAAAATAACAAGAGTGGCTTCAGAACAACTCTGTGACCATTCTTGACTGGCCCAGTCAGAGCCCTGACCTAAACCCAATTGATCATCTCTGGAGAGATCTGAAAATGGCTGTCCACCAACGTTCACCATCCAACCTGACAGCACTGGAGAGGATCTGCAAGGAAGAATGGCAGAGGATCCCCAAATCCAGGTGTGAAAAACTCGTTGCATCATTCCCAAGAAGACTCATGGCTGTACTAGCTCAAAAGGTGATTCTACTCAATACTGAGCAAATTGTCTGAATACTTATGACCATGTGATATTTCAGTTTCTTTTCTTTAATAAATTTGCAAAAATTTCTGTTTATTTCAGTCAAGATGGGGAGCAGAGTGTATATTAATGAGAAAAAAATGAACTTTTTTGAATTTACTAAATGGCTGCAATGAAACAGAGTGAAAAATTTAAATGGGTCTGAATACTTTCCGTACAAACTGTATGTGGCCATTATACAGTATGTAGCAAGATGTGAGGCCCATTATACTGTATATACAAAAATATCCCATAGTGGCATACAAATAGTGCCACAAATGAGGGGCATAAGCCCATATAGCAAAAGCAACGAAATGCACCCGCTCCAAAATAACATGTGCACCAGGAGGAAAACAAAGCAAATGGGTGACAAAAGATAATTATAATTAAATTTTTTTATTGAAAAAGTACAAAAATTGTAAAACAGACAGTGTCATGCAAGAAAATAGAAGTAACAATGGCTCAAAGCAGAAAATACCAAAGGTACCAGGACGATCAGTCCCCTCACAAAAGTCCCCATGTAAAACAATCA
>JARQOD010000006.1:422289853-422527626 GCA_033576555.1 Oophaga sylvatica | reverse complement strand
TGTGCAGTCGTGTTGTAGCAGAGCTGTATGTGTGCAGTCGTGTTGCAGCAGAGCTGTGTGCGCGCAGTCTGGCAGGAGAGCTGTGTGCGCGCAGTCGTCTGGCAGCAGAGCTGTGTGCGTGAAGTCGTCTGGCAGCAGAGCTGTGTGCACGTGCAGTCATGTTGCAGCGAGCTGTGTGTGTGCAGTCGTGTTGCAGCACAGCTGTGTGTGTGCAGTCGTGTTGCAGCAGAGCTGTATGTGTGCAGTCGTGTTGCAGCAGAGCTGTGTGAGCGCAGTCTGGCAGGAGAGCTGTGTACGCGCAGTCCTCTGGCAGAAGAGCTGTGTGCGTGCAGTCGTGTTGCAGCAGAGTTGTGTGTGTGCAGTCGTGTTGCAGCAGAGCTGTGTGTAGTCGTGTTGCAGCAGAGCTGTGTGTGCAGTCGTGTTGCAGAAGAGCAGTGTGCGCGCAGTTGTGTTACAGCAGAGCTGTGTGTGTGTGCAGTTGTGCTGCAGAACAGCTGTGTGTGTGCAGTCGTGTTGCAGCAGAGCTGTATGTGTGCAGTCGTGTTGCAGCAGAGCTGTGTGCGCGCAGTCTGGCAGGAGAGCTGTGTGCGCGCAGTCCTCTGGCAGCCGAGCTGTGTGCGTGCAGTCGTGTTGCAACAGAGCTGTGTGTGCGCAGTTGTGTTACAGCAGAGCTGTGTGTGCAGTCGTGTTGCAGCAGAGCTGTGTGCGTGCAGTCGTGTTGCAGCAGAGCTGTGTGTGTGCAGTCGTGTTGCAGCAGAGCTGTGTGTGCGCAGTTGTGTTACAGCAGAGCTGTGTGTGCAGTCGTGTTGCAGCAGAGCTGTGTGCGTGCAGTCGTGTTGCAGCAGAGCTGTGTGCGTGCAGTTGTGTTGCAGCAGAGCTGTGTGTGTGCAGTCGTGTTGCAGCAGAGCTGTGTGTGCGCAGTTGTGTTACAGCAGGCTGGCCCGGGCAGAGCTCAGCACATAGCGGTGCAGTCCCCTGTGGCACTCAGTGTCAGGCACACACACACTTACCGCACACAGCGCTCATCGTTATGTGATCCACCAAGACAGACACTGCTGGATCCAGCGGCTCCTCCCCGCACACATGGCTCCTATGATGCTCTCTTGCTTCCTGTTTATCCTCCCTCCCAGGGCCGGCTCCAGGTTTTTATGGGCCCCGGGCGAAAGAGCCTCAGTGGGCCCCTTTAACACAGACCACGATTCATGATGCACAGATACAGCAGAGAAATATGGGTACAGTACAATGCCAAACACTTCTCTTCTTCCATTACATGAGTGATATCTATTGTAAATTGTACAATAGCTCAAAAACCGCCAAATCCTCACAGCGCACAGTACAGACTGGACAGTACAGTCCTCCATACAATATTATGGGCACCACAGTCTCCCCCTCATCACCCATATAATACCCCATGCAGGATGTCACCCCCCCATATAATGCTCCATACAGAATACTGGACAAAAAATAATGCTCCATACAGAATACTGGACCCAATATAATGCTCCATACAGGATACTGGTCCCCATATAATGCTCCATACAGGATACTGGTCCCCATGTAATGCTCCATACAAAATATGGAGCTCTCCTCTGCGCTGTACTGCGTTCTGCACTGTTACGGCTCAGGAAAGGGCGCTGTGGAAAGACTCCCCATTATCATCATGATTGCCTCCTTATCATCATCATTGCCTCCCCATCATCATCATGGCCTCCCCATTATCATCAATGCCTGCCCATCATCATCATCTCCTCCCCATCATCATCTTCTCCCCATCATCAATGCCTGCCCATTATCATCAATGCTTGCCCATTATCATCATCTTCTCCCCATCATCATCATCAATGCCTCCCCATTATCAGCAATGCCTGCCCATCATCATCTTCTCCCCATCATCATCATCAATGCCTCCCCATTATCAGCAATGCCTGCCCATCATCATCTTCTCCCCATCATCAATGCCTGCCCATTATTATTAATGCCTGCCCATTATCATCTTCTCCCCATCATCATCATCAATGCCTCCCCATTATCAGCAATGCCTGCCCATCATCATCTTCTCCCCATCATCAATGCCTGCCCATTATCATCAATGCCTGCCCATTATCATCATCTTCTCCCCATCATCATCATCAATGCCTCCCCATTATCAGCAATGCCTGCCCATCATCATCTTCTCCCCATCATCAATGCCTGCCCATTATCATCAATGCCTGCCCATTATCATCATCTTCTCCCCATCATCATCATCATCAATGCCTCCCCATTATCAGCAATGCCTGCCCATCATCACACACAGACAGCACACAAGCACTCTCTCACATACATACACACACGAATTGACTCGCCCCACAATTGTGGATACCAAGGCTATGGGGTACTCGGAGCCGAGCCCATGGAAATCTATGGGAGTTGTCACTGGTAGCGGTGGCTCGGTCCGTGGCCCTGGCAGTCAATGCGATGGGGGAATATATTTACAGGGGATTTTTAGGATAGGTAGTTCGTGACGCCACCTGCGGTTTTTGGTAAATTGTACCAGCGCTGCTCTAAGGACTTTCACAGGGGATGTTATGGGGCAGCTTGGTAGTAAGTCTCCCACAGGTGAGACGGGTCCCTGGAAGTCTATGGTGAGGATGATGATGCAGGGTGTAGTAAGAATTCAGCCAAACACAATGCAGCTTCTTTTCATACCTTTTACTGATGATGGTTCAAGCAGATCCCGGGGAGCCGGTCGGGGTGGAGAGTGCACATTCCGGTAACAGCTGAGCAGGTTAGAGGCCTCCTTAACTTCCATATACATGTGAATCCAACTTGCCTGAAGCGAAGTTAATTCTGAATCCCCAGCTTTCTCAATAGCTGTACTGCCGGCCAACGTTGTGGTAGAGCCTTCTAAGTGATGAAACTAAGTCCTTACTTTTGTCGTGCACTTGACTCAAAGTCCTGTTCCACCTGACTCCGTTACGTATTGACACTTAGGGCTGCTCTCTGCGACCTGTAGTTCAGATGCCTCCGGTAATCTTGTTACTATGCCTGAAACAGTAGCAACGCTTCGGACCCCGGTGTCCGGCAATTTAGTGCAGGCAATCCAATACCTAAAGCACTTCTCTAACTTCTCCACTGTGCCCTTCGCCCTGCTCTCGCTCTTTGCACAAGCAATTGTAACTTCGATGGTAATATCAGCTTTCTTCTAGAGCTCGCCGAGCAGCTCTCAGTATCCTCCTCCCTCCAGCTTCTGTCGAGGTACTGATTAAGGGTAGCTCTGACTAGGCTAGGATGATCCACTTCACCCGTACTAGCCTCCACTTGCTTGTCAGGTGAGCTACGTTAGCTCTGCGAGGATTCAGTCCTCCCTTCTCTCTCTCTCCAAGTCCAGACTCCACTGGACTGAACTGCACTGTCCGAAGACAGGAAACTGACTGAACTCTGATTGCTAAGTGTCACTTCCTCTTGTCCCCCTGATGGGTGTGTCTAAAAGTGTGAGTGAAGTGCATATATATCAAGCTTTGCTGTTACCTTCCTGTGCACTCTCCTGGATTTTTATGTGTGCCTGCGTAGCTGGGCTACACATCCCCCCTTGGTAAAACACAGCACTCCCGGGCTGTGAAAGACAAAAAGAACATTTTGTTTTGCATTAACATAACAACATTATAACTCTTCCCATCCGGGAGGTAAGACTTCTTGAACGTTACAATTTGTACAATAAAGAATACAAAAGTATCAAAGTATAAAAATATCAAACATGTTCATAAATACTAGATACTTGTGGAGGACTCGCACCAAAAACCTCCCACGTGGGTCCTGGGTGGGCTGCAGGACTTCTGACTGCAGACCTCACTCTAGGCCCACCATACGGGTTTTTCTTCAGAGGCAGATAGCAATGGTTTCATGTGAAACCAAGATAATGCACCGTAGCGCAACTATTTACAAAGCAAGTTCTTGGGCTGGCATAGTCCACAGCCACGCAGTCCATTGGCATGGGAAAAAGACACATATATATATATAAATTTTAAACTTTATACATTTGGTCAGTGACAATAAACCCTGTCTGGGTCTTGCTAACTAGTCTACTAGGACTACTCCTGATAGCGAATAGGTAGTTTACCTTTAGTGATACGTTCTGACCTACGTGGGGTAGCGTCAGGTATGGTATTCTCTAACCTTTCTGTTCTGCGTAACGGCAAACGGTAATACTGTCTCAACCTTTCTATGGATCTGGCAAGCGTGCTAGTGACTGGACGGGGCGGTACTGCTTCACCAGCTCCATCAGGGGATTCCACTTCTTGTGGGGCTTCTTCTTGGGGTTCTAATGGTTGAGAGTCTGCCGGAATAGGTTCTTCTGGAACTGGCTCTACTGGCACAATTGGTATGACTGGTTGTGGAGACTCCTCTTGCGGTTGATAAAACTGCAGCACAGGAATAATTACAGCGTCTCCCAATCTGGGCCAATCTGCAGGTAAAATCTCCCAAATCCGTGTGTATGACCGCTTCATCATTTTCTTTCTGAAGGACAACAGGGTTTTTCTTCACGGAGCTTCAATGGACCAGGACACAACTTCAAATGATCCCTAGACACAGTTGCCGTCGTTTTTCCTCCATCCTTGCTGATGGTACAGACCTTGCTGTTATCGAAATTGGAATTTTGCACGACAAGGGCCCTTTCCCACTGATCACCAACTTTTGGTTCTTTTTTTCCTTTTGAGAACCATTTCCCAGGCATTAAAGGGCTTTGCAGGAGCTTTTTGTTTAGTTCATCTCTTCTTCCCTTACTTTTGAGCTGTTTTCCACGCGGCTTGTACTCCTTGTACTGTTCTGTCGGGGTGTCCCCAACTTCAGCATGTTATCACCTTGGTTCTCCACACCAATTCTAAGTCCTTGGCAGCCTTCCCCCCGGTCTTGCTCTAATAATTGGGCTGGATGCAGTTGTGAACTTCTGGAATATATTGACAAGTCAACCATCAGGTAACAAGTCTGGCCACCGATTTCTTTCTTCCAGTGGTACGTTTCAGTAAGTCGGAACATGTGATTCATTTTTTTCACAAAGGGGTTGGCTGAGGGTGGTATGGTGCGTTTCTGTTTTTTAATCCATACAATTGACAAAATTCTTTAAACATCCTTCAAATCAGGCCCCCTCGATAGTCACACCTGTCCGAAATTCCGTGTGGTCTACAAAACTTGCTTGGAAGGTTCTTGCTGCGTCCTGCGTCGATCTTTGACAGGGGCGACCACCAAAAACCTGGAATAGGATCCACCATGGCAGGGCATATGTGTATCCTGACCTGCTTGGGGACAAATTGACGTACCAATGCCACGACTCCAAGGGACAGTCTCCGGAAGGCTGCAAGGGTGCCTTTGGCACTGTGTCTTTTCGCCGGAGGCCACAGGGCCCAGTTCCGGCACCCACTTCCGATGGAAAGCTGCGCATCCTACCCCAGTAAACCGGCACCTAAACAGGGTCTCCACTTTCCTCCAGCCAAAGTGTCCTGCTTGATCGTGGTATGCTCCCACCATTTGGATGCTGCTTCGGGACCATATTGCCAAACCACTCAGGGTCCTTGGGTCCGTATCTCCTGCACAACTTCTCACGGTAATGAAACAACCGGCTTCTCTCGTTCCCAGGAGCTTTGCTGGCAGGGGAGCATCTTTTCCAAAGGAGGAACCTTCTTGTTTTATCAGCCCTTGTCGGCTGCCCCGGGGGATCGCTTCCTGAGTCTCCTCCAGCTGTGATAGGTAAAGGGTTCAACATCTCACCACACCACTTCCTGTAGACTCGTTCTCTTGGACCATCCCATTTCGGTTGGACCAGGTAGCTCGATTTCTTCCAGTCGTTGACTCTCCTCCGTGTCAGATTAGCGGCATTTGACAAGGGTCCCGTTAGAATTTTTTCGGCCCGCTCTGTATTTGATGGTAAATGTAGTTTGATAACCGAGCCATCCAACGTTGCTCCATGGCTCCCGCTTGGTGTTTCCAGATGCTAAGGGGTTGTTTCTGTAAACGCATGAACCGGTTGAGCAAGGTAAGTTTAAATCTTTGGTAATGGCCCAGACCACGCCAGAACTCCGTTTGAGCCTATTTTTGGATTCCTCCATTGGCCTGATTTTCTGCTGGCTACCATGACTTTTTTGGCCTTCTGCTTCACTGAGGACCCTCCTAATCCTTCGTTCTGGTTGGTTTAACAGAAGGGGTGGTGTAATCTGGGTAGGCAAAAGGGGGTATGCCAACTAAACAATACGTCGGTCGCTAAAAAAGTCACTATTTAGCGATCCCGTTGCGTTGTTTTCAATGCGGCGCTTCCAGACGAGTTCCGCGTGATCTGCCGTCGCTGGAATCGTTCCGGACCCTTTTTTCGTCGGCGCCCCGGGGAAGTATCTTATCGCTGTGTGGAACCTTTTCTTACATTTAGCGGCTTTTTACCGCTAAAGTTTTTTAAAAAGATCGCTAACGCGATGCGTTGTTAACTATATCGCTAAATGTACCGCATTTAGCGAATAAACAATCCCCTACGATCCATTGATGCAACGCTAACGGTCGCAGCGGAAGCTTAGTGGGGCAGTACCTTTAATTTCATCGCCGGTAAGGATTCTTTCATCCTTTGAATGCCCACTTGTTTTTTCCCCAATTGAAGGAAGGTTTCGCTCTTAAAGGTTGTCCTACCAGGAGGTCTGCAAGGTGCCGCTTTCTTGTTAATCTTTTACAAACCTCCTGGTAACCTTTAATCCCAGGGAACTGACGCACCTCTTTTAAGTTTTGGCTTGGCCATTTCTAATAGCTGTGACCTTCTCGGTCCGCGCTACTCCTTCGGAAGACTGGTCCCAAGTAACTGCCTTCCGTTTGAGCAGGTGGCATTTAAGGGCTTCAGTTTTTCACCCATCTTGGACAGTGACTCGAAAACCTCGGCCAGGTGCTTAGATATCTTCATAGTCTTGGAGAGACAATCACTCGTGAGATACACAACACGGTTTCGAAGTTGAGATTCCTAGACAGCTCTCCATCACTCTCTGGAATGTTCCGGGGGCACTGCTGAGAACCAAACGGCATTCTGTCGAACTCGCAAGTCCCATTTGGGGTGGTGAAAGCTTTTTCCCTCCCCTCCTCAGCCCGCCACTTGCCCCTACCCCAGTAAGGTCGGGTAGAAAAAGTAGTTACCGCTTTAACAGCTAAGGATTCCTCTAGCTGAAAAAGGGTATGCATCTTTTGTGTTATACATTTTATTGCTTAATCTAACACATTCTCATGAACCTCCTTTTTCTTCACTAAACCAGAGGGTGCCCAGGGGCTCAACTATTATCACCCCGGCTTTTTCATGTCATCAGCATTTCCTTAGCTTTCTGATAGTGGGCGGAGGATAGGCCTGTACCGCTCTTTGATGGGAATGACTGCCTTAGGGATTGATCGTACTCCCTAATTTGTCCCCAAAATCAAGTGGGTGCTGCTAAAACTTGTCGTACTTTGTACCCCTAGTACCCCCCCTTTTCGGTGGACGGAAGTGGTGTCGGTCCCCCAAAATGAAGCGCGGACACCATCCGCACCGGGTTCGGGATCATTTATCCCCGGGTTGGCGGGGGCTAAGGAACCCGGGTTTGAGGATAGAATTGTTATCACGGCATTAATTTGCAACGTGCATCTGGCAAATTTACTTATCGCCCCCCAGTTAAATCGTACTGGAATCTCCCATTTACTACTTTCCCCTACCCCTCAGCAATCATGAGTGTAGGTCTGGTTCGGGCGATGGGGGTTTTATACGCTTTGGTAGTTCTGTCCCCCAGCCCTATGGCTGCTCTCACCTTTTAACATTTCACTCAGGGGGGGTATTACAATGGGTTCGGTCTGTGACCCGAATACCGATTTCACCATCTTAAGCTTCCTTGCCGCTGCCACTAGGCCCGGACTCCCTCTGGATCACTCCCTTCTGCTTTGGCTTGCAACTTCACAGCTGTTGGAGCAAAAACCAACTTCCCCAGACGTTACGATAATGTTAGTACCTGTATCACTTTAAGGCATTCTCCTCATTTACAGCTTTACCACTAAAATCCCTGATCCTTCAGCTCCACCCTGCCACTTTTCGTCCACTTTTTGGCTCAATTACCTAACAGGGGCCATTGTGGGTTACCGTCAATCAGGGTTGGGGGCTAACTGTCCATGGCCAAAATTTATTGTAAAGGACATCAGTATATGGCACCGGATCCTGTCCAGCTGCGGGATTGCAATCCCGTCCAAATAAGGACAGGTGGGTCCGCCCCCCCGAACCGCGGTTCCAGTCCAAGGGGCCTGATGATTACTCCTGGGTTTTGGCCCTCTACCCGGTGGCTCGTTTAAAGGACATTCGGCCATATGACCTTTTTGGTTGCGCGGTAGCAATATCTCCCGGCGAGGTGGTTTGATCAGGGTTCCCTCTGGGGTGGCGTGGTCCTCCCCGGTGTGGCACGTCCTCCATTTCCTCCGGTTCATCGGGACAATCCTCCACGTCGGCTATGGATCTTTCCCCCTTCCTCTTTCCGCAGTCGCAGGGCATCCATTAAGTGGCCAAGTTTTAGTCAGTGGCGCACTTCAGCGCAGACATTCCAACTCACAGGGGAAAGCCCATCTTTTAGTTCCCCTGCCACCTGGGGAAAAGGTGGGTACTGGTTAAGATGGTTTCACCCCGGTGATACTGTTTGCCACCTCGGCTTTTCCAGGGGTCGCGTCCTTTTTATTGCCATGCCCTTGAGGGATCGAAGGTGGATTTGGATGATCCAAGGACCACCATTACAGTCTTCTTTCCTCGGGACCTCACCCCGCCAATTGCTCCTTCAACATTTGGTTCATCAAGGACTTGGGGGTTAGCCTGTTTGAGAGCTCGCAGGGCCCCCGAGCGGCAGGCTAGTCCCTAATACGTCACCCGGTCCCTGGAAGCACGATAAAATGCCACCCAGAGATCCTTTCGGTGTGGCCCCGGGAAGATGGCCTGAAGCTTTAAAGTACGCAGGTACCGACTCTGTCTCAATGGGCAAGTCTTACTTCTCTCCAGCCGCCCAGCTAACTGTCCTATTACCACAGCAGCTTTTTGCTTTTCAGTCATTGAATACTATCCAAATACTACATATTTTCCGTTTAAAATCCTGGCAGGGTGCCGGGGCTCGCCGCGTACTGGGGAGCATTCGCCCCCAGGCATGTATGGGAGGTTACGGCATTAGCGGGGACCACCGGGCCAGGTGAGGGGCCTGCAACCCCCATCCTGGGTACGACGCCCGCGGTGGGCTAATTGGGGCCTCCGGCGGGGGCCGCCCTCTGCCGGTTTGCTGCGACATTTTGGTGCCCCCCTTGGTTAATCTGAGCCTACCTCTTTTGAGGCTGCAGCTGTCACCGAAACAAATATTATATGTGAAAAATAACTTATCAAAAGGGCAAAAACTATATAACTGCCATGCTATATGTAACATAGTTTACCTGACAGAAATCCGTGGGCAGAACGGAATCCTTTACGCTGTCTCCGGCAGAGGGGACCGGGGTCAAAGCGACCCCTAACTGGGGTCCTAACTAATCCCTCAACCTGGAGGTACTGTTAAAGGTACAGAGGTCCAGGCCACCGCGTAAACCCTGTCTCCTATCAATCCCGCCAACTGTATTCTAGGCCAAGAAGGACCCTGAATACCACCAAAGGGAAGACCAGGTAATGGTTAATGACAAAAGACATCAAGAAAGACAAGGAATAAAGTAAATAAAGTCTTACATCAACACTCACACCAGTAGGAACCCTTAAGGTTCGAGAAAACATAAGCTGTAAGGTAAAACAATAAGGAGCCTTAGCTTAAAATATTCCTGAACCGATCCAGTCTCTAACTATTGAATGCTTTACCGGCATAAACACCCAGACTGGCAGAAAATAAAGGAAACAATTAGAACAAATCCAAAGCACCGGGCGAGGCTGGATGTCTTAGCAAGAGTAGGAAAAATTAACTCTCTCATTACCAAACACAAAAAACAGCACTAGTGTGAGAAGTCAATGTCAACGGACGATCTTCGTGGCGATGCCCCATGACGTACCCCCCCCCTTCTACGAGGGGCCCCGGACCCCATGACCAGGTTCTGTCCGGGTAAATTGTGTAAAGGTCCCGAACCAATCGATCGCGTTATCATCAGACCAGGGACCCCTCCTTCCTCGGACCATACCCCCTCCAATTGAACTTCCACGTTATCATGACTACCACTGAAGGAGGATAGAGGTGACGGTATGACTGTGCCACATACTTTTAAGTAATGACTTGTGAAACACATTATGAATTTTTAAATGTAGGAGGGAGTCCAGACGAATGCCACAGATTAATTATGGAACTGATCCTGTATGGCCCGATGAATCTGGGACCCAACCTCCAGGGGAACTTTAATTTTTATATTCCTGGTAGACAACCATACCAGATCGTTCACCTTCAGATCTAGACCAAAACTCTCCTCCTTCAGCCATCCTTTGTAAGGGTTCTCCGTTAACCTTCATTTAAGCGATCTGGAACTATCACTCCCTGGAAGTCCCACAGGGCGTCCCCTGAGCCCCCAATACCCCCCCTCAAGCTCAGAGCATACAGCTGACACTACAACTCCCTCCTGAGGAATAGGAACCGGATCATCCGTCTTCCCGGCCCCTGGAAAGTACGAGATAAGGCATCAGGAAGCAACTTTATTGAGCCGTCATATGCGCGATGAGGAGGTAACTCTTTACAACCCCTCCTCTGAAACTTCTCCCAAAAGTCCTCCAGAAAAGGAGCAAAGTCCTAGGCACAACCCACCGATGACCGTGCTCATGCATTTTTCTTGCAAAATTCACCCCACTGGCTTATCTTTCTGGATGCCAATCAATCACTGGGTTATGTTTAGCCAACCAAGGAAGTCCCAACACAATAGGAGCAGGCAGACCCTCCAACACATAACAAGACAATTGCTCTTTATGTAATGCCCTACTCGAAGATCTATGTTAATGAACAGCTTGTACCAAGCTACCTTGCCCGAGAGGTCTAGAATCAATAGAGAGTATAGGGACCGGTTTGGCCAATACACTCAGTTGCATACCATGCACCTGGGCAAACCGAGTGTCCACCAAATTAGCCCCGGACCCACTATCAAGAAAAACAGAAATCCTCTCAGTTCTAGTACCAATCACCACCTCCGCAGGCACAGAAACGAGAGGGGATTTGGGGACGAAATACACACTCCCAGGTTAACTCCTTGGTTCAAAGAGGTCCGGGATGGACACCCCCCAACAAAATGTCCCTCTCTCCCGCAAAAGAAAACACCTTCTAGTCTTGCGGCGCACCGCTGATTCCCTCCTACAAAATGATGTCCCTCCCAACTTCATGGGTTCCTCAGAACAGACCAGGGGAACCTCAGTATAAGGGACTTTAGTAGTAGGTGGAGTCATCACGGGGGCGGAGTTACCTCACGTCTTCCCCGAAGACGTCTATCAATGCGAATAGCGAGGGCCATAGCAAGCCTCCAGTGATGGAGGAGAATCATAACTGAGCTAACACATCCTTTAATTTGTCAGACAACCCTTGACAAAACTGGCTCCTAAGAGCTGGGTCCATTCCACTGAGTACTGTTGCCCATCTACGGAACTCAGAAGAATATTCCTCCCTGGACGATTTCCTTGCCGTATTTTACGTAACCTTGTTTCAGCAAGGGAGACTCGATCCGGATCATCATATACCAGACCCAGGGCAGTAAAAAATCGATCCACTGACTGGAGATCTGGGGAGCCTGGAGGAATAGAGAACGCCCAAGATTGAGGATCCCCTTGTAAGAGCGAGATAACAATTCCCACCCTCTGCTCTTCACTCCCAGATGACCGAGGCCGCAGCCGAAAGTACAATTTACATGCCTCCGAAAGTAAAAAATTTGTCCCCCCACCAGTGAACCTGTCCGGGAGAGCAACCTTAGGTTCAGATCTGGTTTGCTCCGGGGGGAACAAAACCTTGGACTTAATGTCTGCCAACTCCATGGACAATCCCCTGCAACTGCCGGGCCAGCTGGGCTACTGATCCATGATAGCTGGGGAGAATCTTTAGTATGGGCCGGTGAAAATGTCACGCTGTATAGCAGATATATATAATGTGATGACAATAATCTATATCAAAAGGGCAACATACTATATAACATGCGCATAGCTTATATGATAACATAGATTTACCTGACAGAAAGTCCAGTGGGTCAAACGGAATCCGTTATACGCTGTCTCCGGCTAGAGGTGACCGGGTCTAAGCTGACCCTAACTGGGGTCCTAACTAATCCCTCAACCTGGAGTACTGTTAAAGGTACAGAGGTCCAGGCCACCAGCGTAAACCCTGTCTCCTATCAATCCCTGCCAACTGTATTCTAGTCCTAAGAAGGACCCTGAATACCACCAAAGGGAATGACCAGTAATGGTTAATGAACAGAAAGACATACAAGAAAGACAAGGAATAAAGTAAATAAAGTCTTACATACAACACTCACACACAGTAGGAACACCTAAGGTCTCAGAGATAAACTATAAGCTGTAAGAGTAAAAACAACTAAGGAGCTCTTAGCTTAAATATCTCAGAACCGATCCAGTCTGCTAAACTATAGAATGCTTTCACCGGCATCAAACACCCAACTGGCAGGAATATAAAGGAAACTAATTAGAACATAATCCAAAGCAGCCGGCGAGGCTGGACCTAGTCTTAGCAAAGAGCTAGGTAAAATTAACTCTCTCATTACCAAACAAAGAAACAGCAGCTCAGCTGTGAGAAGTCAGAATGTGCAATCGCGACGATCTTCGTGGCGATGCACCCATGACAGCAGCGTCGCAGGCACAGCGGTGGAGACAGGACCTTCGTAGCAGGCACAGCGTGGAGACAGGACCTTTGTAGCAGGCACAGCGGTGGAGACAGGACCTTCGTCGCTGGACTGTGATGTCAGAGCGTTCACTTCCTGTTTCACAGGACCTGCCGCCGCGTCAGAGCTGGGGCGGAGCCAGGCAACAGCGCGCTTTTACAGGTACGCCCCCCTTCTTCACCAGCGCCTGAGGGCGCGAATATTACGCTAAAGATGGCGGTATTATGGCGCCAACACAGCAAACAGTCTTTTCCGCACAAACAGTCAATATAGGCACACAGGACTCACAACTGCAAGCTTTCGTATCCTGTTCGTGACGCCAGGTTGAATTGACTCGCCCCACAATTGTGGATACCAAGGCTATGGGGTACTCGGAGCCGAGCCCATGGAAATCTATGGGAGTTGTCACTGGTAGCGGTGGCTCGGTCCGTGGCCCTGGCAGTCAATGCGATGGGGGAATATATTTACAGGGGATTTTTAGGATAGGTAGTTCGTGACGCCACCTGTAATGTATGTAGTACAGTTCATATAGCGTCTTGTGCTTGGGTGCGATGAAAATACATGAGACACAGGTTTGATATAGAAAGTCTTGTATTACTTCATACAAGTTGGCAAAAATAGTCATACAGTTTGCAGACACAGAAGCAGGAGACACAGCAGGCCAGAGTAATCTAAGCTCAGCAATCACTCTCCACAACAGGTTCAGGATCTTCTTCTCTGTTACCATAAGTCCATGCAAACGTGGGTCTTTTAAAGAGCAGGGTTCAGAGTCCACAAGTGCTTCAGAGTTCCTCAGTAGGAATAGCTGGAGTACAAGGTCCAAGGCTTCAGGAGTCAGATCACAGGTTCACTGCAGGCTAGATTCTGAAGCACTGATTGCTCAGCTGTGGCTGCTTAAGAAGCAAAAGGAGAGAATCAGGGCGGGAACATGCAAGCTGGAAACTCCATTTTGACTGAGGGCAAGATAGCTGCAGCAAGACAGAAAGTAAAATGGCTGACGAACAAACTGAGTTTCAGGAACATGTACACAGAACCTTACATTACTCCCCCCTTAGGGACAGCCTCCGGATGACCTCAGGCCAGGCTTGTGTGGGTACCTCTGATGAAACTGACGGAGCAAGCGAGGAGCATTAACGTTATTGACTGGTTCCCATGAGTTGTCCTCCACTGGGTAGCCCTGCCATTTAATCAGATATTGTAACTGATTTCTATACAACCTGGAATCTAAAATCCTTTCCACCACAAATTCTTCCTGACCATCGACTAGCACTGGGTCAGGGCAAGGAGAAGAACGTCCAGGAAACGTATTGGGTGTCGCAGCCTTTAGTAGGGATACATGAAAGACAGGGTGAATTCTCATAGTTCTGGGCAGTTGAAGACGACAAGCAACGGCACTTATAATTTTACTGATTTTATAGGGTCCAATGTACTTATGTCCCAACTTAGACGATGGAATCCTTAACTTAAGATTTCTGGTTGACAGCCAGACCAAGTCTCCTACCTTGAAAGCTGGTGCAGGTTTACGAAATTTATCTGCTGCTTTCTTGTACCTTTCCTGAGCCGATTCCAGATTCTCCTTTAGAAGATCCATATTCTTCTGTAAAGACGTGATTCTTTCAGCCACTGCTGGTAAAGGCGTTTCTATGGGAAATCGTGGTAGAATGTTAGGATGATAACCTAGATTAGAGTAAAAAGGAGACTGCTTAGTGGAGGCACTCTGAGAGTTGTTATACGAGAACTCAGCTAATGGAAGTAGATCCACCCAATCATCCTGTAGGTGGCAGATAAAGCAGCGGAGATACTGCTCCAGGGTTTGATTGGTTCGTTCGGTCTGTCCATTAGTCTGGGGATGAAAAGCAGAAGAAAGGTTTACTTTAATGTCCAATGCTGCACAGAAATTTTGCCAAAACCTAGAAGTGAATTGCACCCCTCGATCCGAAATAACCTCATCCGGTACTCCATGTAAGCGAAACACATCTTTAATCATCAAATCTGATGTCTGTTTTGCAGTGGGTAAGCCGACACAAGGGACAAAATGAGCTGCTTTGTTAGACGGTCAACCACCACTAGAATGGCGTTCTTCCCTTGAGAGGTTGGTAACTCCACAATGAAGTCCATAGAAATGGATCCCCACGGGCGGGACGGGGTGGGAAGAGGCTGTAACAGACCAGTTGGTGAGGAGTGAGGTGTTTTGCATCTTGCACAGACTTCACATGAAGTGACATAGCTTAAAACATCCTTCCTGCAAGTGGGCCACCAAAAGAAACGAGAGAGAAATTCCTGTGTCTTTAGAATTCCTCTATGCCCAGCTATCTTGGAATCGTGAATGAGTTGCAATACTCTCAATCTGACTGTTTCAGGAATATACAGGCGTTGTCCCTGAATCCACACACATTCTTAAAGACAAGACTTACGTCCCTTGGGGGTTGTGCCAAAAAGGAATCCGCATGGTATGCTTCCTTGATGTCCTTAAGTAGGTCTTGATTATGAATCACTCCTAGGAATCTAGAGTCAGGAAGAATAGTCTTAGGAGGAGTAATTGGACGTGTCTCTGCTGAGTAAATCCTAGAGAGTGCATCAGCCTTTCCATTGCGCGATCCTGGTCTATAAGAAATGATAAAATTAAATTGGTTTAAGAAAAGATTCCAGCGAGCCTGGCGAGGAGTCAGGCACTTAGCCGACCTGATAAATTCAAGGTTACGATGGTCTGTCAGGACGACTATTTGCTGTGCAGCTCCCTGAAGAAGGTGTCTCCATTCTTTGAAGGCGGCAATAATGGCCAACAACTCTCTATTGCCCACATCGTAGTTCCTCTCAGCCGAAGACAACTGCTGGGAAAAGAAAGCACAGGGATGCAAGACATTCTTCTCACCTGTTCTCTGAGAGAGTATAGCTCCAACGGCACAGTCTGAAGCATCCACCTCTATTATGAAGGCAAGCTCAGGGTTGGGATGTACTAGGATAGGTGCAGTGGTAAATTTATCTTTTAGACGGGAAAATGCTTCCTGGGCTTGGGGAGTCCAGGAGAACCTAGACTCTTTCCGGGTAAGTTGGGTGATAGGTGACACTACCTCCGAGAAATTTCTAATGAAACGTCTATAGAAGTTGGCAAACCCGATGAAGCGCTGTACCTCCTTCACATTTCTAGGACTTGGCCAATCCTTGATGGCTTGGGTTTTGCTTCCATCCATACTAATTCCTTGTGTAGACAGTACATACCCCAGAAATTGAATTTCGGTCCTATGGAATTCACACTTTTCAAGTTTGATGTAAAGATGATTTTGTCTTAGACGTTCCAAGACCATTCTCACATGTCCATGATGTTCCTCTGTGGAGTTAGAAAAAATTAGAATATCATCCAAATAAATTACCACGAATGTATCTAGGAGATCCCTGAAGATGTCATTCACCAAGTGTTGGAAAGTGGCTGGGGCGGTACTCAGACCAAAAGGCATAACTAGATATTCAAAGTGTCCATAGCGTGACCTGAATGCAGTCTTCCATTCATCCCCAGGTCTAATACGGACTAAGTTATAGGCCCCACGAAGATCTAGTTTAGAGAAAATTTTGGCATGTCGCACTCTCTCCAATAACTCAGGGATTAAAGGCAATGGATAACGGTTTCTAATAGTAACCTTATTGAGTTCCCTATAGTCTACGCATGGTCTCAGAGATCCATCTTTCTTCTTTACAAAGAAAATGGGTGCACCTGCAGGAGATGAAGAGGGGCGTATGAAGCCCTTGGCTAGATTTTCATCTATGTAATCCTTTAAAGCCTTTAGCTCGGGCCCCGCCAGGGGGTAGATCTTACCAAAAGGTATCTCTGCTCCAGGCAATAATTCAATTGGACAATCATATGGACGGTGAGGAGGAAGCTGGTCAGCGTTCTTCTTGTCACATAAATCCACATAGTCCTGGTATACCGCTGGTAGTTCAGGGACTGACATGGTTCCTTTAGGAACAGAGCAAGCTGAAACTTTTGGACTCATCTGTTTCTCTGGAAAGTGTAATTCCTTGGTCTCCCAGTTAATGGTAGGATTCTGAGCCTGCAGCCATGGTAGCCCTAGAATAATGGGAAAGTGGGGAGAAGAGATAAGCATAAAGGACAGTTTCTCTTGATGATCTTTACCCATAAGAACCCTCAAAGGCTCTGTTTCCTGATCCACTGGTCCAGAGGTCAGCAGGGAGCCATCCACAGTTTCCATCTGTACTGGAGTAGCCTTCTTCACTGAACGTATCCCCTGTTTCAGAGCAAAGGAGACAGCCATAAAATTTCCACTTGCCCCTGAGTCGATCATAGCAGAGCTAGACACCCAAGTTGAGTCAACCCAGAGTTTGATGGAAAGAAAGCAATGAGAATTGTTTTTCTTACAACTCAGCTGGGACACCGCTGAGGAAACTTGAAAAATGGCAGCGTTTACACAGTCAACGTCCTCAGAGGTAACGGAGTTTAAGTCCGAGAAATCAAGATCTGTTGCTGCAGATCTCTCTGGAGCCTGAGGCTCGGACCTGACAGATCCCCTCTCGCAACACTCACAGTGAATGAGTGCTGCAGTAGTCTTACGAGAACGGCTGGGGCAGTTTATAATGAAGTGCCCTGACTTACCACAATAGAAACATAGATTCTCCTTAAAACGATGTTCCTTGCGTGCATCACTAACCCGTCGTTGTAAAGAGTCTACCTGCATGGGTTCAGGTTCAGGTTCCCGTGTAATCCTACTCAAAGGTTCCTTAGCTGGAGAGGAAGGTAGGAAAAGGTTAGTGCGATTGCTTTCAAACCATCTCTCTTGCCTGCGTTCAGTCAGACGAGTATCAATACGGATGCAGTAGTTAATAAAGTCACCTAACGCAGTGGGAGGGTCGGCACGAGCAAGTTCATCCTTAATCAGTGGAGATAACCCCTTTCGAAAAATAGATTTTTTGGCGGAACTGTCCCAGGTGGTATCAAGGGCCCATCTCCTGAAATTCAAGGCATATTCAGCTACCGAGTGCTTACCTTGGCGCAAAGCTAACATGGCTGCTTCAGCTGTTGCACCTCGATTGGGGTCATCAAACACCTGCCCCATGGCTGAAATAAAATCATCAAGGTGATTCAAACAATCATCCTCAGTCTCAATCAGAGGGTTTGCCCACATTAAAGCCTTGTTGGTAAGCAACATAATTATAGTAAGCACCTTAGATCGTTCAGTGGGAAATTGTGAAGCATGTGCAGAAAAAAAAAGATTGCATTGATTAATAAATCCCCTGAATTTCTCACGTTCACCGCCAAAACGAAAAGGGGGCAACTTGGGAATCCCAGAACTCGGGGCTACGGCAGGAGCCTGGACTCGCCCCTCTAGAACCTCAATCCTGGCTCGCAAATCCTGGGCAGTCTGTCCAAACACTTGCAAATTGTGATTAGTGAGGTCCTGTAGGCTTGAAAAACGGGTCTTTATATTCTGCAAATCTGCAAGGATATTATCAGTCACTCCGCAAAGTTCCTTTATGCGGGCCTCCATTTTCCAGATCTTTTAAGACAGGAGTACTGGAAGAAGAGGAGAGGAGAAAAAAAAAACAATAGTGTTTACCTGTGGTAACACTGCAGAGAGAAAAAAAATTAAGGGAACTGCTCACCTGGAATGGTTGTGAGAAGTCACAACCACTGTCATCACAGAAAGTTCACCCGGACATCTGATATCCACAGTTACAGCAGACAAAAAAAAGAGAAAAGAAAAAAAAAAAAAAACAATAGTGTTTACCTGTGGTAACACTGCAGAAAAAAAAACACTTAAGGGAATTGCTCACCTGGAATGGTTGTGAGAAGTCACAACCACTGTCATCACAGAAAGTACAACCGGACATCCGATATCCACAGTTACAGCAGACACAGCCTTTCCAGACCCAGCAGACACTAACGTTTTGGCTTCAGAATCTTGTAATGTATGTAGTACAGTTCATATAGCGTCTTGTGCTTGGGTGCGATGAAAATACATGAGACACAGGTTTGATATAGAAAGTCTTGTATTACTTCATACAAGTTGGCAAAAATAGTCACACAGTTTGCAGACACAGAAGCAGGAGACACAGCAGGCCAGAGTAATCTAAGCTCAGCAATCACTCTCCACAACAGGTTCAGGATCTTCTTCTCTGTTACCATAAGTCCATGCAAACGTGGGTCTTTTAAAGAGCAGGGTTCAGAGTCCACAAGTGCTTCAGAGTTCCTCAGTAGGAATAGCTGGAGTACAAGGTCCAAGGCTTCAGGAGTCAGATCACAGGTTCACTGCAGGCTAGATTCTGAAGCACTGATTGCTCAGCTGTGGCTGCTTAAGAAGCAAAAGGAGAAAATCAGGGCGGGAACATGCAAGCTGGAAACTCCATTTTGACTGAGGGCAAGATAGCTGCAGCAAGACAGAAAGTAAAATGGCTGACGAACAAACTGAGTTTCAGGAACATGTACACAGAACCTTACACCACCTGCGGTTTCTGGTAAATTGTACCAGCGCTGCTCTAAGGACTTTCACAGGGGATGTTATGGGGCAGCTTGGTAGTAAGTCTCCCACAGGTGAGACGGGTCCCTGGAAGTCTATGGTGAGGATGATGATGCAGGGTGTAGTAAGAATTCAGCTAAACACAATGCAGCTTCTTTTCATACCTTTTACTGATGATGGTTCAAGCAGATCCCGGGGAGCCGGTCGGGGTGGAGAGTGCACATTCAGGTAACAGCTGAGCAGGTTAGAGGCCTCCTTAACTTCCATATACATGTGAATCCAACTTGCCTGAAGCGAAGTTAATTCTGAATCCCCAGCTTTCTCAATAGCTGTACTGCCCGGCCAACGTTGTGGTGGAGCCTTCTAAGTGATGAAACTAAGTCCTTACTTTTGTCGTGCACTTGACTCAAAGTCCCTGTTCCACCTGACTCCGGTTACGTATTGACACTTAGGGCTGCTCTCTGCGACCTGTAGTTCAGATGCCTCCGGTAATCTTGTTACTATGCCTGAAACAGTAGCAACGCTTCGGACCCCGGTGTCCGGCAATTTAGTGCAGGCAATCCAATACCTAAAGCACTTCTCTAACTTCTCCACTGTGCCCTTCGCCCTGCTCTCGCTCTTTGCACAAGCAATTGTAACTTCGATGGTAATATCAGCTTTCTTCTAGAGCTCGCCGAGCAGCTCTCAGTATCCTCCTCCCTCCAGCTTCTGTCGAGGTACTGATTAAGGGTAGCTCTGACTAGGCTAGGATGATCCACTTCACCCGTACTAGCCTCCACTTGCTTGTCAGGTGAGCTACGTTAGCTCTGCGAGGATTCAGTCCTCCCTTCTCTCTCTCTCCAAGTCCAGACTCCACTGGACTGAACTGCACTGTCCGAAGACAGGAAACTGACTGAACTCTGATTGCTAAGTGTCACTTCCTCTTGTACCCCTGATGGGTGTGTCTAAAAGTGTGAGTGAAGTGCATAGATATCAAGCTTTGCTGTTACCTTCCTGTGCACTCTCCTGGATTTTTATGTGTGCCTGTGTAGCTGGGCTACACACATACACACACACACATACACACACAAAGCACCGCACTACATACACACAGACACACACAGAGACACACACACACGTCTTACCCGTCCGACGTCCGCGCGCTCTCTGCCACAGCTGGCCGCTGAATGATGACGTCATTCAGCGGCGCTGCTGTGAGAGGAAGCGCCGGCGCCCCCTGGAGCCCGGAGCTGCGGCAGCGGAGGCACGGGGGAGGTAAGTATTGTGCCAGCTGATGCCGGGGCCCTGAGCAAGCGGGGGGGGCCCAGTAGCGGCGCTGACAACGCTCTCCTCCGCTAACGGGCGCGGGGTGCCAGACTGCGAGTGGGCCCTCCCGCCTGCTCAGGGCCCCGGCACTTGCCCGGGTGTGCCGGGTGCTGACGCCGGCCCTGCTCCCTCCAATGGCAGCTGAGGCTGGTCCGGCTCCTGCCTCTGTATGTGGGGGCGGGGACACAGCTGGGAGCAGTATCCCAGTGAGCATAGCCCCTGAGTGGCCAGTATGAAGAGGGGGCGTGTCCAGAAAAAATAAGGGGCGTGGCCAGTGGGAGAGCTGCACGGATGCCTCAAGGAGGGGGCGTGGCCGATACACTTTCAGTGCAGTGCGGGACAAGTAAGTTCCCAGCCGGGACAGCGGGACAGTCTCTCAAAATCGGGACTGTCCCGCTGAATCCGGGACTATTGGGAGGTATGTTATAGTAGTTATATTCTTGTACATAGGGGCAGTATTATAGTAGTTATATTCTTGTACATAGGGGCAGTATTATAGTAGTTATATTCTTGTACATAGGAGCAGTATTATAGTAGTTATATTCTTGTACATAGGAGCAGTATTATAGTAGTTATATTCTTGTACATAGGAGCAGTATTATAGTAGTTATATTCTTGTACATAGGAGCAGTATTATAGTAGTTATATTCTTGTACATAGGAGCAGCATTATAGTAGTTATATTCTTGTACATAGGGGCAGTATTATAGTAGTTATATTCTTGTACATAGAGGCAGTATTATAGTAGTTATATTCTTGTACATGGGGCAGTATTATAGTAGTTATATTCTTGTACATAGGAGAAGTATTATAGTAGTTATATTCTTGTACATAGGGGCAATTTTTATTGTAAAAACCAAACAAATACAAATATACTGACATTCCTCCAGTAATATAAATTCACTTGGATTGTACATTCATTACATATCCGGATTATACATATAAAATTATCTTAAAGAGTCCATACACCTGGTTGGGAAAAAAAAAAAAAAAAACATCATATTTCAACCCAGTGACACATCCTTCCATAACTTAACATTTCCTACTGATTTTATCTATCTGGGGTCGGACATTATTTAGTTGACAGCGTCACAGATCTGGGTCGGAGTTATTCTGGTCACCGCCGGTCTCCATTTCAGACTCTACCCGAGAGCCCTCAGGTAATGGCTTCCGCTTGGGCGGAGGACAGTCCTCTACGTCCCTATCAAACTCTGCGTCAATTCTTCTAAGGTCATCCTCAAAATCACCGTCAGACTCAGACAGAACACCAAACCTATTAGATAAGTCCATTACACCTGCAGAACTCTGGACCTTCTTCCTGGCTCCTTGGCCAGTGTCATACTCCTTCTCAGGTTTACGGGAGGTCTTGTCCTTTTTCTTCCTTTTAGTCTGAGACACAGATGGTAGTACTGAAGTAATGCTTCCCTGTGACTGCTGCCCCTGAGAGACAACCTCCATACTTCCCTGTGCACCCTCTGAACCCTGCTGCTCTGGTGTCACCTGAGTAGACCCCTGGTGGGCCTCCGGTCTGGCCAGTATTTCCCCTGACAGTAAAGCTGCCTCCTCCAGAATCTCTGCCCCTGCCACCAAATCCTCATCAGGATAGTCCTTACAGATATTGTGCCAGGCGTCAGGACAGTCCCTGTGAGGGTGACCGATCTTCCCACAGAGGTTGCACCTGATGTTCTGGCAGTCTGCAGCCACATGGCCGACCTCCCCACACAGGTTGCACTTCACCACAGTACACGTATTCGCCAGGTGACCCGCCTTGCCACATTTGAAGCACTTACGAGGCTGCCCAGGATAGAAACACACACCCCTCTCCCTCCCAATAAAGAAGGAGTTGGGTAAGTGGGCAGTGATATTATCGCACTGGCGCAGTTTCACCAAAACCCTCCACCCTCCCGTCCAGATACCATCATTGTCTCTGCTTTTGGTGAGGTCAGAGACCAGGTCACAATGCCTCCGGAGCCACACCACAATGTCCTGCGGGGGAACAGACTCATTCCAGAAGATGAGATTTACCGTAACGGTATCTGGCTTAGAGATAGGAATAAAGCTGAACTTACTCCACCCTCAGAGTCTCTAAACTTGGGGAAATTAGACCAGAACCTGTCCAGGTCACTCATGAGCTTAAAGCTGACATCATAGCCCTGCCTGTCTGGAAGATTAATCACCGCCAAGATGCTGACTGGCGCAAACCCCATCTGGCAACACAAGAGCTCCCTGACCACAAACCTTCTATCTGGCAGATCCTCCTTGGCACCTGTGTGCCGGAAACGCACGACGTTTCTCCGTTTAAACGCCTGGCCGGTATAATTGGCACCAGAGGTGAAGGACGGAGCGCCACGACTCCAGGCATTACTGGGAGGAACCTGCGGGGTCACACTAGGCTGACTGACGGGGTGAGGTCTGCAGCAGGGGGGGCTGCTACACCTTGTGTGCTCGGAATTAAAGGGGGGAAATCACAGACATCATCATGAACATTGTTATCATCAACATCAATGTCACTATCAGACTGCGCAGCGTCCACCAAAGATACTGTGCTCCCCCAAACCCCCGACCCCTCAGATACAGCGCGGTTATCCCCAGCATCAGAGCCCTGCTGGGCACCATCAGGAACTACCGGCACATGTCCACTGCCCAACTGTGGTGCCTGGCATTCTGAGACTTGTAGTCCCTGTGCTGAAAAATGTCCATGCTGCTGTTTGGAATCTGCTGCAGGCGGCTGTACTGGGCATTCTGCGACTTGTTGTACCTCTACTGGAATGTGCCCTTCATGCTGCTGCTTGGAATCTGCTGCAGGCTGTTGTGCTGGGAATTCTGAAACTTGTGGTACGTCTGCTGGGGTCTGTACTACAGGCTGCTGCTGGTGCGGCATTTGCCCCTTTTGGAAGCAGAAACTTGCAGGCTGCAGCACTGTCCGCACCTGCTTCTGGGGTCCACCTGGGACAATGTCTGACCTGGAACCTGCAGAGTTCTGCTTCTGTGAATTAAACAGTTCCTGGTTCCTATAAGTCTCTGCCAGGGGCCCCATCCTCTCTAGGACGCAGTCCATGTCCCTCACCACTTTTGCCAGCAATACACCCAGTGTGTTCAGAGTCTCATCATAAAAATCATGACTCCCGGGATTAATAGCCCTTAGCTTATAGCAAGTGTCTATCTGCATCTGTAGTGTGTTTTTCTGCTGCTGTAACTCACCGAACTTCTTGACCAGTCCTGGGATCTCCTCTGCGAGCTGAAGCTCAGGTGCACGTGGCGTCTCCTCCTGGGATCCTGCATTCAGCGATGTCCCCGGCTGCTTGAACCCAGACGTCTCCTTAATTTTCACCACCGCTGGTTTCATGGCTCCAGGCTCCACAGCACTTTTACTGCTGCCACCTGACTGCGACCGTGTGCGTCCTGACCGCGCCATACTGCCATGCTGCTGTAAGTTCTCCTGGATGGTTTGTCTTTCCAAAGACTTCCGTCTCTGCCTGGGAGCAGGAGAGGTGATCTGCACAGCTGGGGCTGATCTCAACTGTGCACCTGGCAGGAGCTGCTTGCTGACTGGGGAGTTACCTGACTTCACATTGTGCTGTAACCCATCGCTGACCGACACTTTTCCTTCTTGCTTCTTTGCTGGACTTGGAGAAGGTTTTCCTCCCAAAACTTTACTGACGGCTTTTTCCTCCTTCACAGAACTGCTGCAGCTTTGGCTCGCTGCATTCACTGGTCTGACAGTGGCTCTGGGATTAACATTCCCATTAGGAGAGGCCTGGGAGGCTTGTCCCAGTGTAGGCCGGGAAGCCTGGGCCTTGCCTGGGGAGCTTCCCCGCCCAGGGTGGCCCCTCCCTGGGCTTGCTCCAGACATCAGGAGAGCTACAAACACACAACCTCTCAGCTAGGAGGCAGTATTATAGTAGTTATATTCTTGTACATAGGAGCAGTATTATAGTAGTTATATTCTTGTACATAGGAGCAGTATTATAGTAGTTATATTCTTGTACATAGGGGCAGTATTATAGTAGTTATATTCTTATACATAGGGGGCAGTATTATAGTAATTATATTCTTGTATATAGGGGCAGTATTATAGTAGTTATATTCTTGTACATAGGGGCAGTATTATAGTAGTTATATTCTTGTATATAGGGGCAGTATTATAGTAGTTATATTCTTGTACATAGGGGCAGTATTATAGTAGTTATATTCTTGTAATAGGGCAGTATTATAGTAGTTATATTCTTGTACATAGGGGCAGTATTATAGTAGTTATATTCTTGTACATAGGGCAGTATTATAGTAGTTATATTCTTGTACAGGGAGCAGTATTATAGTAGTTATATTCTTGTACAGTAGGGCAGTATTATAGTAGTTATATTCTTGTACATAGGAGCAGTATTATAGTAGTTATATTCTTGTACATAGGGCAGTATTATAGTAGTTATATTCTTGTACATAGGGGCAGTATTATAGTAGTTATATTCTTTATCATAGGGGCAGTATTATAGTAGTTATATTCTTGTAATAGGGGCAGTATTATAGTAGTTATATTCTTGTACATAGGGCAGTATTATAGTAGTTATATTCTTGTACAGAGGGCAGTATTATAGTAGTTATATTCTTGTACAGAGGGGCAGTATTATAGTAGTTATATTCTTGTACAGGGAGCAGTATTATAGTAGTTATATTCTTGTACATAGGGGCAGTATTATAGTAGTTATATTCTTGTACAAGGAGCAGTATTATAGTAGTTATATTCTTGTACATAGGAGCAGTATTATAGTAGTTATATTCTTGTACATAGGGCAGTATTATAGTAGTTATATTCTTGTACATAAGGGCAGTATTATAGTAGTTATATTTTGTATATAGGGGCAGTATTATAGTAGTTATATTCTTGTACATAGGGGCAGTATTATAGTAGTTATATTCTTGTATATAGGGGCAGTATTATAGTAGTTATATTCTTGTACATAGGGGCAGTATTATAGTAGTTATATTCTTGTACATAGAGGGCAGTATTATCTATTATATACTTACCTTGTAATGTCTTCACATCCTGTTCCGTCCAGATTGTGCCGGATCCCAGAATTCCAAGCGGCCGAAGTTCACCGACCGCCATATTGGTACACCCAAGTGATGGGTGTCTCAATATGGAAACTGCTGGTGGTACCAGCCTCTTGTGCGGTACCACCAGCGGAACACTGTCGCACCACACACACACACTGTATATGCCGTATGCACCACACACACACACACACTATATATGCCGTACGTACCACACACACACACACTGTATACGCCGTACGCAGCACATACACACACACTGTATACACTGTACGCACCAAACACACACTGTATATGTAAAGGGACGGCCGCGGGGTCGATACACTGGAAGCTGTGTGGTGTTTTACCTCTGTAATGTCTATTGTCTAGGGTGTTCACCTCCCATGCGGGAGTGTACAGAGCAATTAGAGTCAGAGTTCAGAATCATGCCAAACAGTTCTGCTTTATTTTCCCCCGGACACAGCACATCCAAGACACCATAAGAACGTCTTACACGATACCACAATACATTCTTCACAAGGCTGCTTCTTCTCCGCTGCCACACCAGAATGGACCACTAAGTATTGACGGGATGAGAAGCCCGGTGAAAATGGCACTTCAATTGCTTCCCCTGGAGACACTTCAATCCAGCATAAGAAAGACACATCTACTAGGTGTCCACCCCTCTCTGGTTATCCTGCCCAGATACTTCTGATGGCCCACTTGCTGCTACGTTCTGCACGACCTCTTCTGCTGAGCGTTCCCACAATGGTTCCCCCACTGGACTACTGTTACGTAAACCCACTCTCTTTGGGCTCACGTCTCCTATGGTGAATCCTTCACCGGCTTCTTCAGGGGTTGCTGGTCCCATCTTCTTCCTACCCTATGCTCAGGGCCCAGGAACGTGGACGTCCTCACACTAGCAAGGACCACCCCCGACTGGTCTCCGCTAAGAGGAAACCTTCCTGACAGATTCCCGCTTGGAGGCAATCCTTCCCTAGCAAAAAGTCCCTAACTTATTGTGTCTATGGGACTGGATGTGCTCTATGCCCCCATCTAGAGGCCAAACCCCATAAATGTCTGACATCTTTTTCCAACATTCTAACTAGATCTCTAACGTGCTCCCATTATTGATCCCTCGCAAATAACAGTTAACCCATGAATATATACACTATCCTCCTAGTACCCTCCTCTAATGACCCCTAGGAAGCACTGACTAAATGTTACTCAACCCCCACAAATATATACATACAATATACATAGTACATAACATTGTACAAGGCCTATATATACACAAATAAACACAATTAAAGGGGTTGAAACCTTAAAGGGTTAATACCCTTTCACCTCCTTACATATACGCCGTATGCGCCACCCCACACACACACTGTATACGCTGTATTCACCACACACACACTATATATGCTGTACGCACCACACACACACACTGTATATGCCGTACGCACCACATACACACACACACTATACGCCGTACGCACCACACACACACTGTATACGCTGTACGCAGCCTCTTGCGCGGTACCACCAGCGGAACACCGTCGTGAACACGCCACCACCGGGATCAGCCGAATGATTCACTGACCGCCGCCATCTTTGTACAAGAGGAGCGCATGCACAGTTTTAATGTGACTGCCGCTATCTGTCTGCACAAAGATGGCGGCGGTCTGACTTACTGGCCTGCACGAATTCCGCGCAGGCGCAGTGAATCATTCGGCTGATCCCAGCGGCAGATGCGCGACGTGTCTACAGGCAGAGATAGCCGGTCACATTAAAGGGGTTTTCCCACAAACGAATGTTCATTTTAAAAATTGTCTGTGTCTGACCGTGTATGGAGCATAACACATCTCCTGGGCAGGGGAGGAAGCAAAAGACAATACTGACAATACAGCAGGGGATCAAAGAGGATTCATTTTGTGAGGTAAAATATTTCACTGACTGTTTTTAAACAATATTTTACCTCACATAATGTATCTTCTGCGATCTCCTGCTGTAATGTCAGTATTGTCTTTTGCTTCCTCCCCTGCTCAATGCTGCAAAGCTTGCCCCATCGTGATATTACTGCCCTCCGATGCGATTGCATAGGGCCTCCATCTAGTAATAGCTATATTCTTGTACATAGGAGCAGTATTATAGTAGTTATATTCTTGTACATAGGAGCAGTATTATAGTAGTTAAATTCTTGTACATAGGGGCAGTATTATAGTAGTTATATTCTTGTACATAGGAGCAGTATTTAGTAGTTATATTCTTGTACATAGGAGCAGTATTATAGTAGTTATTTCTTGTACATAGGGGCAGTATTATAGTAGTTTATATTCTTGTACAAGGAGCAGTATATAGTAGTTATATCTTGTACATAGGAGCAGTATATAGTAGTTATATTCTTGTACATAGGGGCAGTATTATAGTAGTTATATTCTTGTACAAGAGCAGTATTATAATAGTTATATTCTTGTACAGAGGAGCAGTATTATAGTAGTTATATTCTTGTACATAGGAGCAGTATTATAGTAGTTATATTCTTGTACATAGGGGCAGTATTATAGTAGTTATATTCTTGTACAGAGGAGCAGTATTATAGTAGTTATATTCTTGTACATAGGGGCAGTATTATAGTAGTTATATTCTTGTACAGAGGAGCAGTATTATAGTAGTTATATTCTTGTACATAGGGGCAGTATTATAGTAGTTATATTCTTGTACAGAGGAGCAGTATTATAGTAGTTATATTCTTGTACATAGGAGCAGTATTATAGTAGTTATATTCTTGTACATAGGGGCAGTATTATAGTAGTTATATTCTTGTACAGAGGAGCAGTATTATAGTAGTTATATTCTTGTACATAGGGGCAGTATTATAGTAGTTATATTCTTGTACAGAGGAGCAGTATTATAGTAGTTATATTCTTGTACATAGGGGCAGTATTATAGTAGTTATATTCTTGTACAGAGGAGCAGTATTATAGTAGTTATATTCTTGTACATAGGAGCAGTATTATAGTAGTTATATTCTTGTACATAGGAGCAGTATTATAGTAGTTATATTCTTGTACATAGGGGCAGTATTATAGTAGTTATATTCTTGTACAGAGGAGCAGTATTATAGTAGTTATATTCTTGTACATAGGGGCAGTATTATAGTAGTTATATTCTTGTACAGAGGAGCAGTATTATAGTAGTTATATTCTTGTACATAGGAGCAGTATTATAGTAGTTATATTCTTGTACATAGGGGCAGTATTATAGTAGTTATATTCTTGTACAGAGGAGCAGTATTATAGTAGTTATATTCTTGTACATAGGGGCAATTTTTATTGTAAAAACCAAACAAATACAAATATACTGACATTCCTCCAGTAATACAAAACTAAATTCACTTGGATTGTACATACATTCATTACATATCCGGATTATACATATAAAATTATCTTAAAGAGTCCATACACCTGGTTGGAAAAAAAAAAAAAAAAACATATTTCAACCCAGTGACACATCCTTCCATAACTTAACATTTCCTAATTTTCCTAATGATTTTATCTATCTGGGCTCGGACATTATGTGGTTGACAGCGTCACAGATCTGAGTCGGAGTTATTCTGGTCACCGCCGGTCTCCATTTCAGACTCTACCCGAGAGCCCTCAGGTAATGGCTTCCGCTTGGGCGGAGGACAGTCCTCTACGTCCCTATCAAACTCTGCGTCAATTCTTCTAAGGTCATCCTCAAAATCACCGTCAGACTCAGACAGAACACCAAACCTATTAGATAAGTCCATTTCACCTGCAGAACTCTGGACCTTCTTCCTGGCTCCTTGGCCAGTGTCATACTCCTTCTCAGGTTTACGGGAGGTCTTGTCCTTTTTCTTCCTTTTAGTCTGAGACACAGATGGTAGTACTGAAGTAATGCTTCCCTGTGACTGCTGCCCCTGAGGGACAACCTTCATACTTCCCTGTACACCCTCTGAACCCTGCTGCTCTGGTGTCACCTGAGTAGACCCCTGGTGGGCCTCCGGTCTGGCCAGTATTTCCCCTGACAGTAAAGCTGCCTCCTCTAGAATCTCTGCCCCTGCCACCAAATCCTCATCAGGATAGTCCTTACAGATATTGTGCCAGGCGTCAGGACAGTCCCTGTGAGGGTGACCGATCTTCCCACAGAGGTTGCACCTGATGTTCTGGCAGTCTGCAGCCACATGGCCGACCTCCCCACACAGGTTGCACTTCACCACAGTACACGTATTTTCCAGGTGACCCGCCTTGCCACATTTGAAGCACTTACGAGGCTGCCCAGGATAGAAACACACACCCCTCTCCCTCCCAATAAAGAAGGAGTTGGGTAAGTGGGCAGTGATATTATCGCACTGGCGCAGTTTCACCAAAACCCTCCACCCTCCCGTCCAGATACCATCATTGTCTCTGCTTTTGGTGAGGTCAGAGACCAGGTCACAATGCCTCCGGAGCCACACCACAATGTCCTGCGGGGGAACAGACTCATTCCAGAAGATGAGATTTACCGTAACGGTATCTGGCTTAGAGATAGGAATAAAGCTGAACTTACTCCAGCCCTCAGAGTCTCTAAACTTGGGGAAATTAGACCAGAACCTGTCCAGGTCACTCATGAGCTTAAAGCTGACGTCATAGCCCTGCCTGTCTGGAAGATTAATCACCGCCAAGATGATGACTGGCGCAAACCCCATCTGGCGACACAAGAGCTCCCTGACCACAAACCTTCTATCTGGCAGATCCTCCTTGGCACCTCTGTGCCGGAAACGCACAACGTTTCTCCGTTTAAACGCCTGGCCGGTATAATTGGCACCAGAGGTGAAGGACGGAGCGCCACGACTCCAGGCATTACTGGGGGGAACCTGCGGGGTCACACTAGGCTGACTGACGGGGTGAGGGTCTGCAGCAGGGGGGGCTTCTACACCTTGTGTGCTCGGAATTAAAGGGGGGAAATCACAGACATCATCATGCACATTGTTATCATCAACATCAATGTCACTATCAGACTGCGCAGCGTCCACCAAAGATACTGTGCTCCCCCAAACCCCCGACCCCTCAGATACAGCGTGGTTATCCCCAGCATCAGAGCCCTGCTGGGCACCATCAGGAACTACCGGCACATGTCCACTGCCCAACTGTTGTGCTTGGCATTCTGAGACTTGTAGTCCCTCTGCTGAAAAATGTCCATGCTGCTGCTTGGAATCTGCTGCAGGCGGCTGTACTGGGCATTCTGCGACTTGTTGTACCTCTACTGAAATGTGCCCTTCATGCTGCTGCTTGGAATCTGCTGCAGGCTGTTGTGCTGGGCATTCTGTGACTTGTTGTACCTCTGCTGGAATCTGCACTACATGCTTCTGCTTTGGATCTGCTGCAGGCAGTTTTGCTGGGCATTCTGAGACTTGTGGTACGTCTGCTGGGGTCTGTACTACAGGCTGCTGCTGGTGCGGCATTTGCCCCTTTTGGAAGCAGAAACTTGCAGGCTGCAGCACTGGCAGCACCTGCTTCTGGGGTCCACCTGGGACAATGTCATTACCCAAGATTCATAAAGATCTCATGAATCCACCTGGACGCCCAATAGTGTCAGGTAGAGGGTCCCTTTGCAAAAGGTCTCAATTTTTCTTGACAAGGTACTTCGTCGTTTTGCTGTTGCTGCTGATTCCTACATTATGGACACAGGCCATTTTTTGAGTAAGATTGAAGGACTCAGTGTAACAACGGAGACTATATTGGTGTCCTTTGATGTGGTGTCTCTCTATACCATCATCGAACACGACAGGGGCTTGGGGGCGGTCGATGTGGTGCTATCAGGCTCTGACATGGCCCCAGAGTGTGCACAGTTGGTCCTTGCACTGTTGGGTTTCATCCTGAGGAGGAATTTTTTCCTCTTTGGGGATGATTATTACCTGCAGTTGCGCGGTACCGCCATGGGGTCCAATGTGGCGCCCACTTATGCAAACATCTTCATGGCGGTATTCGAGGACCAATTTGTGTACAGTTCCAGTCACTGGGGTCGTGTCCGGGCCTGGTGGCGCTACATTGATGACATCTTCTGTGTGTGGGATGGCACTGTTGAGGAACTGTTGGTATTCCATGAATATTTAAACAGCATCTACCCAGAATTAAAATTCACGGTGACCCACTCGAAAGATCAGATCCAATTTCTTGATACTTTGATATATAAGAAAGAAGGGACATTGAGTACTGATTTATTCACCAAGGATACTGATAGGAATAGCCTTTTACTTTTTGAAAGTAACCATCCGAGGAAGATGGTAGAATCTCTCCCATGGAGCCAGATGCTACGCAAACGGCGCATTGTAAGAGAGGATGATAGGCTCGACTTGAGACTCGATGAGATGTGCAGTAAATTCATTAGACGGGGTTATCCAGTGCAAAGTGTACAACGCTATAAACGTGATGCCATGGCCTTGACTCCGGCTGGGGCTGGCCAGAGACACATAAAGAACACGTCTAAACGTGTCCCCTTCGTGTCTACTTTCTGCCCAGTGAGTGATAAACTCAGTGGTATTTTGAATAAACACTGGAATTTGCTGCGGACGGGTCTTCCTCAGGTTGTTGAATTTTCAGATAGACCATTACTCTCTTACAGACGAGGACGTAACCTGAAGGATATACTTGTTAAATCAGATATTGTGTCATGTGTGCATCGCCACGAAGATCGTCGCGGTTGCACATTCTGACTTCTCACAGCTGAGTTGCTGTTTCTTTGTGTTTGGCAGTTAGGGAGTTAATTCTGTCTGTGCTCAGTTCTGGGACTGGGTGCAGTTTTCTCCCGGCTGCAATTAATTATTTGTTGATTGGTTTCCTTTAAATCTCTGGTTGTCTGTGTTGGGAGTTGCCAGTGAAATTCTTCATGCAGACCACAGATAGGATTGTATCTGTATAGACTTAAGTTAAAGAGCTCCTTAGTTGTTTTAAGCTCACCTTGCTTAGAGTTTAATATCCCAGATCATTTATGTTCCTTCTGTGTTTGAGTGTGTATGCAAGTCTGTGTTTTCTCCAGTCTGTCTTATATGTCTAATCTGTGTATTTAGCAGAGATCAGCCCATATCCCTTTGGTGGTAATCAGAATCCTTCTTAGGACTGATTACAGGGTTCAGGGACTGATAGGAGACAGGGTTAGGCTGGAGACTTGGACCTCTGAACCATTATCAGTACCTCCAAGGTGAGGGTTTAGTTAGGACCCCAGTTTAGGGTCAGGTTAGACCCCCGGTCCTCCTCTTTCCTGTGACAGTGTATCAAGTCCTCAAGATTAACCCTGAGTTCAACGGATATCGTGTCAGGTAAATCTATTCTATATTTACATGCTGATGTTGCTAATCTATATGTTGTATAGAGTGTTGTTCTTTTAAGAATAGTTTACTGACATCGTACACATATCATAAGACCGCGTGACATATTGGTCCAAGTAGACTGATCAGACAAGGTACGTTATGCCCACCTAGGCCTGGAAATTTTCCATGCCTAGGTTGTGCATGCTGTAGCAATATGCAGAAGGGCGACAGCTTTAACCATCCTCGCACAGGGAAGAGATTCTGTATTAAAAATCGGTACACATGTACATCTAGTTTTGTTATATATGTCCTCACCTGCCCTTGTGGGCTGATGTATGTAGGCGAGACCACAATGGAGGTGAGGGCACGTATCAGCAAACATAAGAGCACTATCAGGACTAAACTTTTAGAACTCCCGGTCTCAAAACATTTTGTCGATTGCAGACACTCAGTGAACCAACTCAGGTTTAGGGTGATTGATGGGGTTCCGACTCTGAGACGTGGTGGTGACAGGACCAAATTATTGAAGCAAAAGGAGCTTCGCTGGATTTCTATTCTTGATACGCTTCAGCCGAAGGGCCTTAATTTGGACTATAATCTACAGATTTATCTATAGTCACACCTCTCAGTTACTATAATATTGTTCTCTGTATTTTGCTTTTAGATGTGTTTTTACTATATTGTATATTTTTGTTAATTATTCTTTTTTCTTTTTTTGCATAGGCTTGGTGGTCTGGAAAGACTGGTGGACATGGTGTTTCAATTATTTATTTGGTTGTTTTTTTATATGATTATTTTCTTTATATTTTTTCTGTATTGTATTTTCCCCCCCCCTTTTTTTTCATTTTTAGGTTCATGACTCCCCGTGCCTCCCGTTTTTCTGTCCACCAATATCTATTGGAAATCTTGCATCTATATGTGCGTCCTTTATTATTGCAACCTGGTTATTGTTTACCTGTGTATGAGATAGATCGACATCCGAAGATATCGCGATATCTGGGCTACCTATGATATGATCCAGTGCAGCAGGGATATCTGCAGCACGAGATCTCAACGGTTCATATGATCTGCGCATGCGCGGCTCGTGTGACGTTGTTGGTCATGTGACTGCAGAGCTGTAAACATTTTTGATTGGATGTCGTCCTCCCCGCCTGGCGCAGGATGTAAACGTCACTGTTTGGCGCTGCTCCTATGCTAAGAGGAGGTATCCGGTGTGGCTGCTTGTAATAATACCGCGGATGGGATGATGGTTTAGGCGCCAATGGGGACTATCACAGTGATTGGTGAGATTCGGGTGAGTGTGTAACCTCAGCTGATATGTCCATCGTCTCCATGGCTAAGGAATAGCTGGACATCGATTGGTGGAAGCATATATGTATGTTTGTTTACATCCTTTTTTTGATCTGATTTTGTGAATAATTACGTTATTTGATGAGTTATATGACTTAATAGTTTGTGCTTTTATCGTCTGATCATTGTTTTATTGTATGTATTTATATGTCTATTAGCAAAGAGGTGTAACCCTTGATGGTGATTGGCTCCTCCACACCATATAAGGGACACCCATACACTTGCTTAGATGTACTTGAAAAAGGCCACAAGATGGCCGAAACGTTGCTACTTTCTATGGCAGAATAAAGATTTTGTATTTTCTTCACCTGGATGGATGCTGCTCCCTTTCTTTTGACTTCCTATGGTGAATCCTTCACCGGCTTCTTCAGGGGTTGCTGGTCCCATCTTCTTCCTACCCTATGCTCAGGGCCCAGGAATGTGGACGTCCTCACACTAGCAAGGTCCACCCCCGACTGGTCTCCGCTAAGAGGAAACCTTCCTGACAGATTCCCGCTTGGAGGCAATCCTTCCCTAGCAAAAAGTCCCTAACCTATTGTGTCTATGGGACTGGATGTGCTCTATGCCCCCATCTAGAGGCCAAACCCCATAAATGTCTGACATCTTTTTCCAACATTCTAACTAGATCTCTAACGTGCTCCCATTAGTGATCCCTCGCAAATAACAGTTAACCCATGAATATATACACTATCCTCCTAGTACCCTCCTCTAATGACCCCTAGGAAGCACTGACTAAATGTTACTCAACCCCCACAAATATATACTGTAGCCTTTCCGGGGATTTAGCTCTGAGATCGCTGTCTGGGTAGACAGAATGGCATGGAAACAGTTCATTCAGACAGCAATTATGGTAAAAACTGGCCGCAACCAGTTTTATTAAAGTCCACAGCAAACAGATAAAAACAAAGCATAAACAAAAGACCTGGGCTTGTCTAGCCTCTAATTACACTTATGTAATGTCCCTTTCTATCAGGAACCCAGACTCTATCAGTCTGTGCCCAAAACAACACATATGATATATGTTACCAGTATGGAGTTTCCCAGATACTCCTCCTTATGTCTGAAGGTCCACCCGACGTCCAGACTTGAGAGAGATCCACTCCTATTCAGTAGTCATTATCCTGGAGGTTCACAGAGACACTCCTGTGTCCGGGGTACCTCTAACCCAGACTGAGACGGCTCCCCTCCTCTTCAGTAATCATCAGCATGGAGGTTCACAGAGACACTCCTGTGTCCGGGGTACATCTAACCCAGACTGAGACGGCTCCCCTCCTCTTCAGTAATCATCAGCATGGAGGTTCACAGAGACACTCCTGTGTCCGGGGTACATCTAACCCAGACTGAGACGGCTCCCCTCCTCTTCAGTAATCATCAGCATGCATTCTCACAGAGACTGCTTCCTTGTGCCAGGACACCTCTCTGTGTCCAGGCTAAAGACAGCTCTAACACTCTTGGAGACTGTTTCTTGTGCCGAGACACCTTCCTGTGTCCAGGCTAAACTAGCTCTCTGACTGTGTCCGCAGACACCTATTTCTGGCTTCCTAATTAACAGCTGATTGGCTTCAGGTTTAAGCTGCAAGTGTGCAATGAATGCAAGGTGTAGTGACCTCTCTCTACCACCAGGTCTACAAAGCCACATATTTCTCCTATAGTTAGCAAAGAACCTAGGTGAAATGTACACCCCATTCACCACACATCCTCACTGTCTCACAATACATACAATATACATAGTACATAACATTGTACAAGGCCTATATATACACAAATAAACACAATTAAAGGGGTTGAAACCTTAAAGGGTTAATACCCTTTCACCTCCTTACATATACGCCGTATGCGCCACCCCACACACATACTGTATACGCTGTATTCACCACACACACACACTATATATGCTGTACGCACCACACACACACACACACACACTATACGCCGTACGCACCACACACACACTGTATACGCTGTACGCAGCCTCTTGCGCGGTACCACAAGCGGAACACCGTCGTGAACACGCCACCACCAGGATCAGCCGAATGATTCACTGACCGCCGCCATCTTTGTACAGGAGGAGCGCATACACAGTTTTAATGTGACTGCCGCTATCTGTCTGCACAAAGATGGCGGCGGTCTGATTTACTGCGCCTGCACGAATTCCGCGCAGGCGCAGTGAATCATTCGGCTGATCCCAGCGGCAGATGCGCGACGTGTCTACAGGCAGAGATAGCCGGTCACATTAAAGGGGTTTTCCCACAAACGAATGTTCATTTTAAAAATTGTCTGTGTCTGACCGTGTATGGAGCATAACACATCTCCTGGGCAGGGAGGAAGCAAAAGACAATACTGACAATACAGCAGGGGATCAAAGAGGATTCATTTTGTGAGGTAAAATATTTCACTGACTGTTTTTAAACAATATTTTACCTCACATAATGTATCTTCTGCGATCTCCTGCTGTAATGTCAGTATTGTCTTTTGCTTCCTCCCCTGCTCAATGCTGCAAAGCTTGCCCCCATCGTGATATTACTGCCCTCCGGATGCGATTGCATAGGGCCTCCATCTAGTAATAGCTATATTCTTGTACATAGGAGCAGTATTATAGTAGTTATATTCTTGTACATAGGAGCAGTATTATAGTAGTTAAATTCTTGTACATAGGGGCAGTATTATAGTAGTTATATTCTTGTACATAGGAGCAGTATTATAGTAGTTATATTCTTGTACATAGGAGCAGTATTATAGTAGTTATATTCTTGTACATAGGGGCAGTATTAAAGTAGTTATATTCTTGTACATAGGAGCAGTATTATAGTAGTTATATTCTTGTACATAGGAGCAGTATTATAGTAGTTATATTCTTGTACATAGGGGCAGTATTATAGTAGCTATATTCTTGTACATAGAGGCAGTATTAAAATAGCTATATTCTTGTACAGAGGAGCAGTATTATAGTAGTTATATTCTTGTATATAGGAGCAGTATTATAGTAGTTATATTCTTGTACATAGGGGCAGTATTATAGTAGTTATATTCTTGTACAGAGGAGCAGTATTATAGTAGTTATATTCTTGTACATAGGGGCAGTATTATAGTAGTTATATTCTTGTACAGAGGAGCAGTATTATAGTAGTTATATTCTTGTACATAGGGGCAGTATTATAGTAGTTATATTCTTGTACAGAGGAGCAGTATTATAGTAGTTATATTCTTGTACATAGGAGCAGTATTATAGTAGTTATATTCTTGTACATAGGGGCAATTTTTATTGTAAAAACCAAACAAATACAAATATACTGACATTCCTCCAGTAATACAAAACTAAATTCACTTGGATTGTACATTCATTACATATCTGGATTATACATATAAAATTATCTTAAAGAGTCCATACACCTGGTTGGAAAAAACAAAAACAAAAAAACATCATATTTCAACCCAGTGACACATCCTTCCATAACTTAACATTTCCTAATGATTTTATCTATCTGGGCTCGGACATTATGTAGTTGACAGCGTCACAGATCTGAGTCGGAGTTATTCTGGTCACCGCCGGTCTCCATTTCAGACTCTACCCGAGAGCCCTCAGGTAATGGCTTCCGCTTGGGCGGAGGACAGTCCTCTACGTCCCTATCAAACTCTGCGTCAATTCTTCTAAGGTCATCCTCAAAATCACCGTCAGACTCAGACAGAACACCAAACCTATTAGATAAGTCCATTTTACCTGCAGAACTCTGGACCTTCTTCCTGGCTCCTTGGCCAGTGTCATACTCCTTCTCAGGTTTACGGGAGGTCTTGTCCTTTTTCTTCCTTTTAGTCTGAGACACAGATGGTAGTACTGAAGTAATGCTTCCCTGTGACTGCTGCCCCTGAGGGACAACCTTCATACTTCCCTGTACACCCTCTGAACCCTGCTGCTCTGGTGTCACCTGAGTAGACCCCTGGTGGGCCTCCGGTCTGGCCAGTATTTCCCCTGACAGTAAAGCTGCCTCCTCTAGAATCTCTGCCCCTGCCACCAAATCCTCATCAGGATAGTCCTTACAGATATTGTGCCAGGCGTCAGGACAGTCCCTGTGAGGGTGACCGATCTTCCCACAGAGGTTGCACCTGATGTTCTGGCAGTCTGCAGCCACATGGCCGACCTCCCCACACAGGTTGCACTTCACCACAGTACACGTATTTGCCAGGTGACCCGCCTTGCCACATTTGAAGCACTTACGAGGCTGCCCAGGATAGAAACACACACCCCTCTCCCTCCCAATAAAGAAGGAGTTGGGTAAGTGGGCAGTGATATTATCGCACTGGCGCAATTTCACCAAAACCCTCCACCCTCCCGTCCAGATACCATCATTGTCTCTGCTTTTGGTGAGGTCAGAGACCAGGTCACAATGCCTCCGGAGCCACACCACAATGTCCTGCGGGGGAACAGACTCATTCCAGAAGATGAGATTTACCGTAACGGTATCTGGCTTAGAGATAGGAATAAAGCTGAACTTACTCCAGCCCTCAGAGTCTCTAAACTTGGGGAAATTAGACCAGAACCTGTCCAGGTCACTCATGAGCTTAAAGCTGACGTCATAGCCCTGCCTGTCTGGAATATTAATCACCGCCAAGATGATGACTGACGCAAACCCCATCTGGCGACACAAGAGCTCCCTGACCACAAACCTTTTATCTGGCAGATCCTCCTTGGCACCTCTGTGCTGGAAACGCACAACGTTTCTCCGTTTAAACGCCTGGCCGGTATAATTGGCACCAGAGGTGAAGGACGGAGCGCCACGACTCCAGGCATTACTGGGGGGAACCTGCGGGGTCACACTAGGCTGACTGACGGGGTGAGGGTCTGCAGCAGGGGGGGCTTCTACACCTTGTGTGCTCGGAATTAAAGGGGGGAAATCACAGACATCATCATGCACATTGTTATCATCAACATCAATGTCACTATCAGACTGCGCAGCGTCCACCAAAGATACTGTGCTCCCCCAAACCCCCGACCCCTCAGATACAGCGCGGTTATCCCCAGCATCAGAGCCCTGCTGGGCACCATCAGGAACTACCGGCACATGTCCACTGCCCAACTGTTGTGCTTGGCATTCTGAGACTTGTAGTCCCTCTGCTGAAAAATGTCCATGTTGCTGCTTGGAATCTGCTGCAGGCGGCTGTACTGGGCATTCTGCGACTTGTTGTACCTCTACTGGAATGTGCCCTTCATGCTGCTGCTTGGAATCTGCTGCAGGCTGTTGTGCTGGGCATTCTGTGACTTGTTGTACCTCTGCTGGAATCTGCACTACATGCTTCTGCGTTGGATCTGCTGCAGGCAGTTTTGCTGGGCATTCTGAGACTTGTGGTACGTCTGCTGGGGTCTGTACTACAGGCTGCTGCTGGTGCGGCATTTGCCCCTTTTGGAAGCAGAAACTTGCAGGCTGCAGCACTGGCAGCATTTGCTTCTGGGGTCCACCTGGGACAATGTCTGACCTGGAACCTGCAGAGTTCTGCTTCTGTGAATTAAAAAGTTCCTGGTTCCTATAAGTCTCCGCCAGGGGCCCCATCCTCTCTAGGACGCAGTCCATGTCCCTCACCACTTTTGCCAGCAATACACCCAGTGTGTTCAGAGTCTCATCATAAAAATCATGACTCCCGGGATTAATAGCCTTTAGCTTATAGCAAGTGTCTATCTGCATCCGTAGTGAGTCTTTCTGCTGCTGTAACTCACCGAACTTCTTGACCAGTCCTGGAATCTCCTCTGCGAGCTGAAGCTCAGGTGCACGTGGCGTCTTCTCCTGGGATCCTGCATTCAGCGATGTCCCCGGCTGCTTGAACCCAGACGTCTCCTTAATTTTCACCACCGCTGGTTTCATGGCTCCAGGCTCCACAGCACTTTTACTGCTGCCACCTGACTGCGACCGTGTGCGTCCTGACCGCGCCATACTGCCATGCTGCTGTAAGTTCTCCTGGATGGTTTGTCTTTCCAAAGACGTCCGTCTCTGCCTGGGAGCAGGAGAGGTGATCTGCACAGCTGAGGCTGATCTCACCTGTGCACCCGGCAGGAGCTGCTTGCTGACTGGGGAGTTACCTGACTTCACATTGTGCATTAACCCATCGCTGACTGACACTTTTCCTTCTTGCTTCTTTGCTGGACTTGGAGAAGGTTTTCCTCCCAAAACTTTACTGACGGCTTTTTCCTCCTTCACAGAACTGCTGCAGCTTTGGCTCGCTGCATTCACTGCTCTGACAGTGGCTCTGGGATTAACATTCCATTAGGAGAGGCCTGGGAGGCTTGTCCCAGTGTAGGCCGGGAAGCCTGGGCCTTGCCTGGGGAGCTTCCCCGCCCAGGGTGGCCCCTCCCTGGGCTTGCTCCAGACATCAGGAGAGCTACAAACACACAACCTCTCAGCTAGGAGGCAGTATTATAGTAGTTATATTCTTGTACATAGGGGCAGTATTATAGTAGTTATATTCCTGTACATAAGAGCAGTATTATAGTAGTTATATTCTTGTACAGAGGAGCAGTATTATAGTAGTTATATTCTTGTACAGAGGAGCAGTATTATAGTAGTTATATTCTTGTACATAGGAGCAGTATTATAGTAGTTATATTCTTGTACATAGGAGCAGTATTATAGTAGTTATATTCTTGTATATAGGGGCAGTATTATAGTAGTTATATTCTTGTACATAGGAGCAGTATTATAGTAGTTATATTCTTGTACAGAGGAGCAGTATTATAGTAGTTATATTCTTGTACATAGGGGCAGTATTATAGTAGTTATATTCTTGTACATAGGAGCAGTATTATAGTAGTTATATTCTTGTACATAGGAGCAGTATTATAGTAGTTATATTCTTGTACATAGGAGCAGTATTATAGTAGTTATATTCTTGTACATAGAGGCAGTATTATATAGTTTATATTCTTGTACATAGGGGCAGTTGCTGTGAATGCTCTGGATTCTGAGTTGGGACTCCCTCTGGTGGCTGCTGATAGTAATGAAGCCGCTTTGACTGACAGAGGCCCTTCAGCTGAGGATTCAGCTGCGGACGATTGGCAATCTGGGAGTGCTAACTGGGGAGATATAAGGGAGCAGCTTTCCCATGAGTCTTCCTGGTCTCTTTTAGAAGTTAGCTTGCTGCTTGCTTTTTCCTGCAACTTTCAGATAAGTCATTTGCTGTTTATTTCTGTGACTTGTGTTTTTGTCTATCTCAGTTTTCTGCCCTATTGGATTGTTAAGCCAGGTTCCCCTGTGGGGGCCTACGCTGGACACTGGTTTTCATTTGCCATTGTTTATGCATTTCAGTTCCCTGTTATTTCTGCATCTGCTGAATTGCTACCTGTTCACACCAGAGACAGTTTATGTATTTTTTGTTCTCTGTTATTTCAGTATCTGCTGTTTTTCTGCCAGTGCACACCAGAGTCTGATCTAGCGGGGGAGAGATCGTGTTGTCTCAGTATTTTTGTGTATCAGAACCGTTGGAGTTTTTTCTAGTGTTTTTTCCGGATTGCAGACAGTATCCTTCCTGTCCTTTTTCTATCTAGACAGTTTGGGCCCCAGCATTTGCTCGTGCTATTTTCTGCCTGTGTCCGTATTTCATCTTGTCTCACTGCCAATATATGTTGGGGCTATCATTCCTTTGGGGGCTCTACTCCGGGGCCATTAGCTTTCCCCTTTCTCTCTGTAAGCCTTAGTTAGCTCTCTGGCTGTGTCGAGGCGTCTAGGGTACCGTAGGCACGTCCCACGGCTACTTTGAGTTGTGCTGGCAGTTTAGGGGTCTGCAATCCGCTAGTTACCAACCTCTCTTGGTGTCTGGTCGCTTAGCTTGTTTTTGCTTCTGTCCTCCTCGGCTACCAAATCATAACAGGCAGTATTATAGTAGTTATAATCTTGAACATAGGGGCAGTATTATAGTAGTTATATTCTTGTACATAGGGGCAGTATTATAGTAGTTATATTCTTGAACATAGGGACAGTATTATAGTAGTTATATTCTTGTACATAGGAGCAGTATTATAGTAGATATATTCTTTTACATAGGGGCAGTATTATAGTGTTATATTCTTGTATAAAGGAGCAGTATTATAGTAGTTATATTCTTGTACATAGGAGCAGTATTATAGTAGTTATATTCTTGTACATAGGAGCAGTATTATAGTAGTTATATTCTTGTATATAGGAGCAGTATTATAGTAGTTATATCTTATACATAGGGGCAGTATTATAGTAGCTATATTCTTGTACATAGGAGCAGTATTATAGTAGTTATATTCTTGTACATAGGAGCAGTATTATAGTAGTTATATTCTTGTACATAGGAGCAGTATTATAGTAGTTATATTCTTGTATATAGGAGCAGTATTATAGTAGTTATATTCTTATACATAGGGGGCAGTATTATAGTAGCTATATTCTTGTACATAGGAGCAGTATTATAGTAGTTATAATCTTGAACATAGGGGCAGTATTATAGTAGTTATATTCTTGTACATAGGGGCAGTATTATAGTAGTTATATTCTTGAACATAGGGACAGTATTATAGTAGTTATATTCTTGTACATAGGAGCAGTATTATAGTAGATATATTCTTTTACATAGGGGGCAGTATTATAGTAGTTATATTCTTGTATAAAGGAGCAGTATTATAGTAGTTATATTCTTGTACATAGGAGCAGTATTATAGTAGTTATATTTTTGTACATAGGGGCAGTATTATAGTAGTTATATTCTTGTATATAGGAGCAGTATTATAGTAGTTATATTTTTGTACATAGGGTCAGTTTTATAGTAGTTATTTTCTTGTACATAGGGGCAGTATTATAGTAGTTATATTCTTGTATATAGGAGCAGTATTATAGTAGTTATATTCTTGTACATAGGAGCAGTATTATAGTAGTTATATTCTTGTACATAGGAGCAGTATTATAGTAGTTATATTCTTGTATATAGGAGCAGTATTATAGTAGTTATATTCTTATACATAGGGGGCAGTATTATAGTAGCTATATTCTTGTACATAGGAGCAGTATTATAGTAGTTATATTCTTGTACATAGGAGCAGTATTATAGTAGGTATATTCTTGTACATAGGAGCAGTATTATAGTAGTTATATTTTTGTATATAGGGTCAGTTTTATAGTTGTTATATTCTTGTACATAGGAGCAGTATTATAGTAGTTATATTCTTGTACATAGGGGCAGTATTATAGTAGTTATATTCTTGTATATAGGAGCAGTATTATAGTAGTTATATTTTTGTACATAGGGTCAGTTTTATAGTAGTTATTTTCTTGTACATAGGGGCAGTATTATAGTAGTTATATTCTTGTATATAGGAGCAGTATTATAGTAGTTATATTCTTGTACATAGGGGCAATTTTTATTATAAAACCAAACATAAATACAATTATAATGAAACAAAAATCATCCAGGATTACAAAACACAAATCACTTAGGTTATATATACACAAGCATTAAATAATCATATCATATTCATAAATAAATTAAAGTCCACACCTGGGAAGGAAGAGAAGAAAATTAAACAAAATCATCATATTTCCTAACTGAATTTTACATTCCTCCATAACTTAATGTTTCTCGGACTCCTTCCAACTTCTAGTGATTTTATCCACCGGAGTTCTGACAAAACCTGATTGGCTGCAGCGGTGTGATCGAACGGCTCATTGTGCAGTGACACCCGGGTTCTCATGTGCCAGTGATAATATTTAATGACACTGATTATGATGTACATCGTCTCTCTGTCGATGTTACTAACAGTGGAGGGGACACCATAGATTATGTCAGGGTACTTTAGGGTCCTCAGTCTGGGGATCTTTAGATTAGCTGACACTTCCTCCCAGATCTTCCTCCCTCCCCAGCAATCACATATAAAGTGCTCCATAGTCTCCTCCTGCTGACAACCAAGGGGACAATTCCGATCAGAGACACTCAGATGTTTCATGTTCCCCCTGACAAAGAGCCGACTATGCAGTGAAAGCCAAGTGACATCAAACAGTTTAGGAGGAAGTCGTTTCCCGTTTAGGAACCTAAGGCTTTCCTGCAGGGTGGTGGTGACACAATCTCTCAGGGACAGTGGAGAGAAGAATAAAGTCCCACATACATGAGCATACAGGTCTCTTCTCGTACTGCTCTCAATGTAAGACTTCTCCAGTCTCCACCTCCTAACACACTTCAGACCGTAGTCCAGATACTGGGGGAGGTGGTCACCTGTCCATCTCCTCCTCTTGAGACTGCCGCCTCGCACCCAAGATTCTGCAAAAGGCAATATCCAATCCCTGATACTATTTACCCACAGGGAGCTACTGTTTGAGTCCATGTTCCCAAAATTCACCTTTAGAAACAAGGAGTCAAAGAAAACCCTTGGATTCAACATATCCAGCCCACCCTCTCTCCGCCGTAGGTACGTTATTCCCCTCTTTATTAGGTTCAACCTATTCCCCCACAAGAGCTGGAAGAACAGGCTGAAGAGCCTCGCTGAGAAAGATTCTGGCAAAGGGAAAATGACAGAGACATACAAGAAACACAGATCCGTGGACCTGAGCATGCATCCTTAATGCAAAGAGTGCTGTCTACTAACTACTATTTCTACTGTTCTGGATCCAAGTGGACGTGCACCTGCTATGGACAATATGGACAACATTATTCCAGAGGTGGGTGAACTGGAGACTGCCTGCACTTTCTCTTACACAGAGGATGATGCTCGAAGAATTTTATCAGGGACACCTATTGATATGTCATTTCTTAATAAACCTACTGCTGATATGTTAAAGAAAAAATATGAAAATGAGAAAAGAAAGATTATCTCATATGAACTGCATGCCACTACATTATGTGAATATTATAAAATACGTAGGATACTGCGGGGTTTGAGACCGCATTTACGACCTACGTTACTGGCAGATAATCAGCAATTCTGCAGTAGGTTTGAATCTATCACAAATAAGTATGCTTTCGACCTAATGTTATTGAACATAGAATTTCTTCGTGCGGAGGTTGGAACTTTGAATAAGAAGATTTCTGAGTTAGAGCATCAATTGCTAACTCTGTTGAATGTACAAGATCTTGATATGTTCAAATCTCAATTGGATGAAAAGCTATTAAAATTCCGCATAGACATTGAAAAAACCAAAAGAACCAAGTGGTTCCGTGACGCGGATGATTATGGCTCAGGTCGAGTTTTTTCCTGGCAGGGTGACACACGTTCATTTCCATCTAAAAGGAACAATAGAGCGCCATCTCAGAGAAGGAGATGGAGACCCCCCAGGAAGGAACCTCAACAGTTTGGGTTCACAACTGGTGAATCTGATTCAACAGATGACTCTAATGCGGGAGCACAGGCTTCTTGTTAAATATTAATTATTGATTATGGATTTATTCTTTATACATTCAATTCTGTACCAAGCACGTTAACGATCGCTGACATTACAGATGCTATTTCTGTATGGTAAAGTGACAACTCCATATACAGAGACCACGTGATCTAAGGGATTATATATATAATGGCTACATGAAGGGTGCTTTCTCTACAGACACTTTACTCTGACAAGAACTATGATGAATGAACAGCCAGCTGCCATGTAACCACGTGTTGCTTCCTTAAGACGCTGCGGAGAAACAGATGTCATTCTTACCATTCAGGACACCAAGGAAAGATGTGTATAAGTTTTGCTATGGACAAATGGACAATATCTACGTAACTATTTCACTCATTTTATGTTTCCTGTAATGATGTTTTTTTGGTAAACAGTCCAATAAACCACTACATTTTTTTTTATAAGAAACGTGACGTTTTCTTTAAAGTATCGCATCTGGTAATAAGTCCTTGAAAAATATACTTAAAATAAGCATTTTTAACATTTTGGAGAGCCAGCCAGTCACACTTGATTTTTAGAGTGTGAATTTTTGAAAACTTGCAAAGGGAGGAATAGAAGCAAAAGACGTCAGATGTGCAAGTCGTCAAAGAAATCACACTACGATATTTCAGGATCAAGAAAAGAACCTATGAAGGAGGACTAAGAGTTGACTACAGGAATCAGACGTGCTGATGACAAGAGCGTTGCCAAGAAAGGAGCTACAAGCTGAGATTTCAAGGTAAGAAATAATGGATGTCATTACTTCTTTTTCTAAGCAAAGTAGACTGAAATTTATGTCTGTAGATCAGTCAAATTTAGAAGTTTTATGGCTCAGCTTATATGCAGAATGTGAAATGGAAAATCTAAAGCTAGAATCTAAGCTGGTGTCCTTTAATAGGGAAAGAGAGAAATTGAAAAATATATTACAGTTAGTTCACGTATTTCACAAGTTTGTATTAGAGAAATCTAAAGATGACTGTGTAGAAATAGTGTCAGAAGATACCAGTGATGTTCCCGAAATTGACTGTAATGAGGAAATTGAGCAACATGTGGGACAAGTGTCTGTAATGGCTACTCAAGGTGACCTTGTCTCTGATGACGTAAAAAAAGATGGAGGGAACATGGGAGGAGACTTGAGAACTGATGTAGGAGGGAACATGGGAGGAGACTTGAGAACTGATGTAGGAGGGAACATGGGAGGAGACTTGAGAACTGATGTAGGAGGGAACATAGGAGGAGATTTGAGAACTGATGCAGATGACGTACGAGGGACGGATGTTCAATGGCCACCAAAAATAGAAGACAATTCACAGGCCCAACTCCAAATTAAAGTTAGGAAAAATTTGTTAAAATTATGCAAAATCATTCCTGCATATGATAACAAAATCCATGTATGCAGAAATTCTGAAATCTTTGAAAGCTTTATTGATAAGCTTGATTTAAGTAATGCTGAGAAAAATCAATTATTTAAATTGTGGCTTCCTGCAACCTTTTCCAGACGCTTAACATTGAAGTTGACTTGTGATAACTTACATGGAGATCTAGATGATAAAGACAGACTGAAAATTCTGATTTTCTGTGCATTAAATGAAAATTGTCCAGATATTGATATTCTTCAAAAATTAAGGATTGGTCGGAAAGAATGTACTTTTACATTCATGTCCATATTTGAAAGGTTGTACAAAACTCTAATTACCAATGTCAAAACACAATCAATGATAAAGTATTTTGTGGACAAATTTGGATTCCTAAATTCTGTATCTCGTGTTATTGCGTCACAAAAAGATACTTTATTTGAATGTGCGCAATTCCTTGATTTTGCTAGAAAACATGAGAATCGTGATAGGAAAATAAATCAAACAGACAGAGTAAGATCTTTTCAAAAGCCAGTGTCAAAATCTCCTAAACTGAGTCATCCCCGGAATCAAATCTATGACATAAGGAGGAAATTACATATCTGCTATAAGCCCTATAAAAAAATCCAAGAGTCCGCTTTGCAGAAAGAGTTAATAATTCAAAGTTCAGACGGCTCTGTAAAGAGACAAATGGCGGAAACTGAAAGACAGGAACAGATGATTCTTCAAAGAGACATAGTTGAGTCTTCAGTTTACAGCTCATTATCGGAGCTGCTCAAACAATCATTAAAAAAAGGAATGATTAACAGAGTTTTCCAGGACATCTTTGACAAAGAAATAAGATTTGGTTTAGGAATTGACTGAAAATGAAATTATATGTTGTGTAAAAGTGATATACAATATATTATTCAGTTATTTGTAATTATTTTATAAATATAATTCTGTAGTTCACAGTTTTTGTAGATATATATATATTCATACAGTATAACATATATATACTATATTTGTATAAGTAGAAATTGTATAACTGTATATCTATATCTATAGTGATATAATTAAAATATACTACAGTAATATTTAGAATTACATTAAAGCCAATACATATATATGTATAAGACATTGCAATTGTTTTGTTTCTGGATGAATATGATATTAACCTTATCTGTTATTGTTCCTTAGAATTTTCACTTCAAAGTAGGATTTAATCGGGAAAACCTCTCTTACATGGATTTATTCCTTTATTTACACAGGAATTTGTAATAACTGCATGATTTTATATATTTAACACTTAAAAGGAAATAATATGTAACTAACTGAATCTAAATTTAGTTTTTGTGTGTTGCTAACATTTTGAAGTTATTTATTTGCATGGGAATATGTTCTTACTGCATGACAGTCACACATGTGACATTCAAACTGTTCTAATTATAAGGCTACCATATACCCCTATTTCAGTGGTTGCTGTAACTTAAAGCGTTTGTAGCCTCTGTGAGCTCGGCCTTTGCAAGTCAAAGAATTTTTCTTTAGGCCTCGTAAGTTCTAGGGTTCAATTTCAGTTGCAAACCTTGCACCAAATATAGAAACAGCTCATAACCAAATTTTTTTATGAGTCCTTTTATCTATAAATGGTTCACAAAGTTTGTTATGTGTATTTGGGGAATATTCAAAGAAATATTAAAATATTAAATTTAGTAGTTTACAATGCGCATTGATAATTAAGATACAATTATTTGGGTTAATATTCCTACCTTTTTGTATGAGGAACTTGTGGTGTGAATTTATCCGTGTCACAGTCTGAGTGACAGATGACAGATGCGTGTATGAGCAGCTGCTAAGAGTGAATAAATGTATGTGTGATGTATGAAAAAAGTTTCACAATTCATGGTATGCGAGAAAACAACAACTTGTTTTTATGAGAAATAATACAAATCAGTTCAATTATTAGAATATTAAGATACATAATGAATATTATCTACTCAACATATAATTCTTTAATAATTATTATTTTTTTGTTAATAGTAGATAAGTGTAATCACACATCAAAATGGTTTATCAAGAAAATTTACATTTATATTATTTTTTTTCCTTTTTCCCAAAGGATAATTTTATGATATTCAATGTTATTTTTATTTTTAATGGTTACATAGATGGTACACATCTTCAGACAAATATATGGTATAAAGCTAAAACAGAAGTTACATAAATAATTTATAAAACAATTATTTTTTTTTCATTTTGGTTTTGATAAATCAATTATTTCACAAAATAATATTTTTTGGTATTAAGGGGGAAATGTGTTTTGATCCTGAATACATCATCACATTTCATCAATACCTCTTCTTCACACATTTTAAAGACTATAAAAAGGTACAATGGTATAACTACTAGAGATAATAACATTAAGTATTATAAAGAGTCATTTCTTTACACTAAGAAGGGGATTACATGCAAAGTTGCATAATATGAATATTTTGGTAACACAAGGTCATGACAAATATGAAATCATCCAGATAATGGAAATATTAAGGGTATGTGTTACTGAGAACATAACTACTCAGCATTTGTCATAAACATATAAAGGCCTTATTTTTATTTTTATTCTTATTTTTGTTTTTATTCTATTTTTAATTTTTTAATTTTTTATTCTTCCTTTATCTCTATTTTTGATTCTTAATTTTTATTTTTATCTCAATCAATCAAGAAACATCAATATTTAATAAAGTAATGTCTAGTACAAGAATATTGCTTCATTAAATATAGTAAAGATATTGGTTCATTAGAAGAAAATGTTCTAATTCTGAGTAAATACAATAATTCTTTCATTCATTCCTTCACTCATATTCACATTTTGGTTCATGGCTATACATTCTTATCTATTATTGGTCTAATAAATATATTCCATTAATAAAGTTTTAGTAATAAAGATGGAAAACACTTGTTACATGAAAAACACATTGACACCTATGGGTTGAAAAGGTAATTACACCAATGACATAAAAATGTTCTATCTCATGAAGAATATGGTTAATAATGCATTATCATTTATTATTGTTTCACATACAAACATGAATTCCATATTACTATTCTGATAATAATTCTATGGATATTACTGATTGCTATGGTACGCTGTGATATTATAGGTTAGGAAAATTACCAGATTTGGTATAGAATAGGGAATGAAGACTTCAAGCAAGATATTGGAATTACGTTAATAAAGACTTTTCATATTTCTAAATTCAAGTAAATTTAAAAAGTTGCAAGAAGAAAAAGCCGAAGTTCCAGAAGGTAACAAGGCTCTATGATGTCTGAGTAATAATAGACTGTGTCAATTACAATTCATTTCATCACTGACAACAACTGCAGTATTCACCACTGACAGCAACTGCAGTATTCACCACTGACAGACACAATGGCAGAGGACGATGATCCTATGATGCTAATATGAACTGTGTTATCACGCTTTTATCACGTTCCAGTGGTTTCCTATCACCTATGAAGCTTCAATGAAAGCTGGTGAACAATAAGTTGTCAGGAAGCTACAACCCTGACATGAGTCCTGTGCATTAGGACTAAGGACTGGTTATGGTGCTATCTTTAGCAAGGAAGAGTCATTTTAACCCTTGCTTTGCTGACCAAAGATGTCACACCTGTTCCAAGACCAGTGCGGATGGCATGGAGGATTCCAGAAATATCCAAGGCGAGCCAATGTAAGTCCAGGTCTTTAAAGGTGACACTGCTCAGATATTAAAGCTTCATTTCATCAATGGACTTTGTTTTCTTATCAACATTTGAATTTATGGACTTTGATGGACACATGACACACGGTCTCTACAATATCTACATGTTATTTCAAAGGAATTATCATATAAAGACTGTGTTTTAAAAGAATCAAGAACAAGACGTCAAGATGAAGACCAGATGACATCAGATGATGATGACTGGACCCGAGATGCTTCGATTTAGGTTTAGGAAAGTATAAGACATATATTTTATATGAATATTGGTCACGGCTTACCATAACATGAATTCACATAATTATGTTATTGAATGCATATAACAATAATCTGATATTATTATGATTATTATTATTATTATGGAAATTAAATTATTTTTGCCAAAGAAGAAGAAAAAGAAGAAAGAAGATCTGATTATCCTAAAGATGAACTTCTCTACTTTGGAGGTTCCAATTAATGTCTATCACCCTCAAAAGGGGGAATTGTTAAATATTAATTATTGATTATGGATTTATTCTTTATACATTCAATTCTGTACCAAGCACGTTAACGATCGCTGACATTACAGATGCTATTTCTGTATGGTAAAGTGACAACTCCATATACAGAGACCACGTGATCTAAGGGATTATATATATAATGGCTACATGAAGGGTGCTTTCTCTACAGACACTTTACTCTGACAAGAACTATGATGAATGAACAGCCAGCTGCCATGTAACCACGTGTTGCTTCCTTAAGACGCTGCGGAGAAACAGATGTCATTCTTACCATTCAGGACACCAAGGAAAGATGTGTATAAGTTTTGCTATGGACAAATGGACAATATCTACGTAACTATTTCACTCATTTTATGTTTCCTGTAATGATGTTTTTTTGGTAAACAGTCCAATAAACCACTACATTTTTTTTTATAAGAAACGTGACGTTTTCTTTAAAGTATCGCATCTGGTAATAAGTCCTTGAAAAATATACTTAAAATAAGCATTTTTAACACTTCTTCTTCTGTTTTTTTAGGCAAAGGCATGACGGAGACTACGGTGGCAAGAAAAGGATCCGGAGGGGCGGCAGGAAACATCGGAGAAGGGAGAACAGAGATCCAGTCGACAGGCTCTATACGCACTCCAGCAATGAGAACACGGAATGTGGAATCGAAGAGGAGAGCAATATAGACCAGTTGAAACTGGTGGTAAATATCTCCTCTTTGCGTTGTCTGATATTGACTGTAAAGTACTATCAAAGGGCCTTTCCTTTTGCCCGACCAATTATCCGGACTGGTTCAATATTGAATGTGATCTTTTTTCTTTTTTTAGGAGACTGAGATTAACATCTTATTTCTGTGATAAGGAGACTGCAGGTGTTAATGTTGATAATGGTGATGTTGGTGGGTTCACACTGCAGGAATTTGGTCTTTATAATAAGAGTAGCTTTCAACCCCGGTTAAAAATAACTTTGTGGAATCCTATATTGAATTGGTTGAAAAAGATGTGAGTAAGCTTAAACGGGCGTTTACATCTAACAATAGGAGAGGTAACCTGACGCAAATTGAGAGACAGGTATTAGATAAACTATCTGGTAACCGGGCCATCACCATCAAGGCGGCCGATAAAGGCGGGGCTTTGGTGGTGATGGATACATGTAGTTATGTGGCTGAAATCCGCAGTCAGCTGGCGGATGAAGTGGTATATACTAAGTTGACGGCGGATCCCACTGTACGTTTTCTCACAGAATTACGGCTTCTAGTTAGTGATGCCCTTAATGATGGCCTCATTGACCATAAACTTTCTCAGTTCCTTATAGTAGATTTTCCAGTAACTCCATTATTGTATACATTACCAAAGATCCACAAAAATTTAATGAATCCACCTGGACGTCCGATTGTGTCGGGGAGGGGGTCCCTTTGCAACAAAGTTTCGGTCTTTCTTGATAAGGTATTGAGACGCTATGCTGTTGCTGCTAGCTCCTATATTAGAGACACAAATGATTTTCTAAATAAAATTGAGATGCTTACTGTGACCCCAGAGACCATATTGATATCGTTTGATGTTACATCCCTTTATACCATCATTGAACATGATAGAGGCTTGGAGGCTGTCGGTGTGGTGCTGTCGGGCTCGGACATGGCTCCGGAGTGTGCACAGTTGGTCCTGGCACTGCTGGGTTTCGTCCTCAGGAGGAATTTTTTCCTTTTTGGTGACGATTTCTACCTGCAGTTGCGCGGTACCGCCATGGGGTCCAACGTGGCGCCCACTTATGCAAACATCTTCATGCGGTATTCGAGGACCAACATGTGTACACTTCCAGCCACTGGAGCCATGTCCGGGCCTGGTGGCGCTACATCGATGACATCTTTTGTGTTTGGGATGTGATACAGAATCACTATCCGCTTTTCATGAGTACCTAAATGGAGTCTATGTCGAATTGAAGTTTACAATCACTTATTCGAAAGAAAAAATTCAATTTCTAGACACGATGGTATATAAGAAAGATGGAGTATTGAAAACTGATCTCTTCACGAAAGAGACAGACAGGAATAGCCTTTTACTCTTCGATAGTAATCACCCACGTAAGATGGTGGAATCTCTTCCTGGAGTCAGATGTTAAGGGTGAGGCGTATCGTTAAAGAGGACGACAAGCTTGATTTGAGACTTAGTGAGATGTGCAACAAATTTATCAGGAGAGGTTATCCAGTGAGGAGCTTACGTCGTTATAAACAGGATGCCATGGCTTTGACACCGGATAGTGTCAATCAAGTAAGAAAGAATACCTCTAAACGTGTGCCGTTTGTTTCTACGTTCTGTCCTGTTAGTGGCAAAATAGATGGCATCCTTAATAAACATTGGAATCTTCTACGGTCAGGACTTCCGCATGTTGCGGAATTTATGGATAGACCATTACTTTCGTATAGACGTGGGCGCAATCTTAAAGACATACTGGTTAAATCTGACATTGGTACAAGTAAACACCTTAGACAAACCACACTATGCCCACCCAGGGTTGGTAACTTTCCTTGCCTGGGTTGTGCTTGTTGTGGTAATATGTTGCGAGGCGACAGTTTCAATCATCCCCAAACAGGGAAAAGATTCTCTATTAAAGAACGCTATACGTGCTCCTCTAGTTTTGTGGTGTACGTACTCACCTGCCCATGTGGGTTGATGTATGTGGGTGAGACCACGATGGAGGTGAGGGCACGTATCAGCAAACACAAGAGACCATCAGGACTAAATTATTAGACTTACCTGTTTCGAAACATTTTGTGGATTGCAGACACTCAGTGAATCAGCTTAGATTCAGGGTAATTGATGGAGTCCCTATTTTGAGACGGGGTGGTGACAGGTCCAAGTTATTAAAGATAAAGGAATTGCGTTGGATTTCAATTCTTGAAATGTTACACCCAAAGGGTCTTAATTTGGACTACAATTTGAACATCAGTATATAACTTCCCCCCTTCATTTGAGCTTCTTTCTCTGTATATTGCTTTTAATTTTTCTAAAAAAAATTTTTTTAATTTTAATTTTTGGTAAATAGGTCAGTGACCATTTGACTATATTATGGGTTACATTTGTTGTCTCCCGTATTTATTTATATTTTGGTTAATTTAATAGTGTCCTGTGAATAATATCTATTATGATTTATCCTAGATGATCATATTTTCTTTATCCAAGATCACGCCAGAAAAACCGCGATATTATGTATCCTTTATAGTGGACACAAGTCCTGGATGTCTACCTTACGAGATTTCATCCCAGTTATGTTCTGCGCATGTGCAGATCTATGACGTAACGGAGCATGTGACCTTAGTTCACGTGATGAAGAACACGGGACAGTGCCGAGCTTGATTGGATAGTTTCTCGGCGCGGCCTTATACGTCATTCCGTGGCGCAGCTGCAGTGTCAGTACACGATGTGCTGTGAGATGAGGATTCTTATCTGACCGCTGATGGGTTTATTGATACGGCGGCAAAGGTAGCTTATCGTATGTGATTGGTGGATATCAGACTAATGTTTTGTCTTACCTGATTAGTCTAGGGTTTCCTTGGACACGTATAGCCAGTTGGTGATTGGTGAATTTATTTTTCAATATTGTTTATGTTCTCTGTTACTTAGATATATAGGTTGCTGACTGTATTAGATAGTAGGTATATGGGAGTATATACATATTTGATGTTTGATCACTGTTTTGCAATGTATTGTTTTTATATGTATTTTAATATGTAGGCGTGTGCTTTGAAAGTGATTGGCTTCTCCACACTATTTAAAGGCTGCCTATGTCTGTCTATGTACACTTGAAAAAGGCCACTGAATGGCCGAAACGTCGTGGTTGTTATTCATGATGGCAGAATAAAGTTTTTTACTTTCCTTCACCTGGATGGATGCTGCTTCTTTTTACTTTGTGGACGTTGTTGGCCCATTGGGATCCGTGGACCTGAGCGTGCATCCTTAATGCAAAGAGTGCTGTCTACTAACTACTATTTCTAGAGACATACAAGAAAACGGGGACCAGGTAAGTCTTCAACATTTTGACCCTTTCTCTGTAGGTCAGCCTCCAGTTCTTCCATCGCTGAACCTTTGCATTTCCGGCTTCCAATTTCTCCTCCCAATTTAGCATGGCATTATCATCCCTCCCAAATTTAACCCCTAGGATCTTAATATGGATGGAGGCTTTGGCAAACTGCGGCAGATCAAAGCTGGGATCAGTATCTAATGTCCACAGAGCTTGACTCTTTTCAAGGTTGACCAGAGACCCGGAGGCCTCTGAGTAGTTTCTGATGGACGCAGATAACATCTGCACCTCTCGAGGATTAGATATCACCAACGTCACATCATCCGCATAGGCAACAACATTCAGAGGCAGGCAGTGGGGGACCTGCACCCCCTGAAAATCGCACTCCTGCAGTGACCTCAGAAACGGATCTAGGGCAAAAACATACAGGAGCGGACTCAGTGGGCAACCCTGCCTCACCCCCGCCCCAACTCCAAAAATGTCACCCTGCCAACCATTAATCAGAGGAAAGCTCACCGCCTCTCTGTACAAAGTCTTCAGCCAATCCACAAATTGTCCTGGAATACCGTACTTTGACAAAGTGGCCCACAGATAGTCATGATCAACCCTGTCAAAGGCTTTAGCCTGGTCCAGACTAACAAATATCTCCCACACCGCAGAGCTTTACATCTCTCAAACATCTCCCGTATCGAGATGACTGCTCCAGAGATGTTCCGCCCTTTTACTGTGCCAAACTGAGAGCCTGCCAACAGTGCCGGGGACAAACAGACTAATCTAGAAAATAGGATCTTTGCTAGAATCTTCCTGTCCACATTCAAGAGGGCAATCGGCCTCCAGTTCTTGATGTCGCTCGGCTCTTTACCTTTAGATAGCAGAATTAACGAGGACACTCTCATGGATGGAGGCATCAGGTGATTTTCTAGACAATTTCTATACACATCCACGAGGATTGGAGCCATGAGGTCTCTGAATTTCTTATAGAATTCTGCTGTTATACCATCTGGACCTGGTGCCTTCTTCAGATATAATTTATCAATAGCCTCCTTAACTTCCTCCACCGTTAATTCTGCTGTCAAAGGAGAAAAGTCCAGATCATTAGTATCAGGCACTGCAGTTGCCTCCAAGAACTGAGCCATCTTATCTTTATCCAAAACTTTCCTCTGAAACAAGTCAGCATAGTAAGATCTCACCACCTCCAGGATACCCTCCCGTGAATCCTGCAATACACCCTGGGAGTCAATGAGACCTGTGACCATTTTTTTGGCACCCTCTCCCTGCAATTCTCAAAGGGATCAGGAGCCCCTAAGGACCCATAATCCCGTTCAAGAACCAGAGAGGTATACCGGCTATACTGATACTGCCTTATCTCAGATTTCAGCCAGTCGATCTTCACTTTGTCATCCCCACCCGCCGAATACAGTGACTCCAATTCTTTGCGCAGCTTTAGGTACTGGCTGTACTTATTCCTCCCTTTATTAACTGACAGTCTCTTTAAGAGGGATCTGATATCCTCCTTGACGTCCTCCCACCAGTCGGTCATGTTGTCATAGAAGTCAACCCTGTCTAGATGAAGCAGGATTAGGGAGTGGACACGACTCTGAACATAGGCATCATCCAGAAGACTGGAATTGAGCTTCCACAACCCTCTACCAATATCCGGATAGTTAGAGGTCCCCAGACAGAAGCACAAGGCGAGGTGATCAGAGTAAGGGACGACCTTCTCACTTAGGGTGCCAACAGCCTCAGTAGGACTCACAAAAGCAAAATCTATCCTACTGCTCCTGTTGGAACATGAATACGTGAATTTTGGCTGTCGACCTCCCTGTGTGAAAACGTCAGTCAGTCCAGCCTGCGTTATGATGTTATGTAGGACCTTTCCGTCCCTGGTCACTGTCCTGCCTGAAGAGCTGTCACCTGATGTCAGTATGGCATTAAAGTCCCCCACCATCACCACTGGAAGAGAAGTGAAGAGGTAAGGCTTGACGTCATTAAACAGCTGGATCCTGTCAGTCACCGTCTGTGGCCCATAGATGTTAATAAGCCGGAGTCGCCTACCATGGATAGTGACTTCCAGGACCAGACATCTTCCCATGACCACCTCCGTCATCCTATGCACAGTCACATCATTGGTGTTAAACAGGACAGCGACCCCGGCATAAGGCTCCACAGCCAGCGACCAGAAAGATGGACCGGACCGCCATTCCCTCTCAGCCTCTCTCATAAGCCCCAGAGATGTCAGTCGTGTCTCCTGCAGGAAGATGACATCTGTGTCCAGATATGTGAGATGTTCATACACCGCTTGTCTCGTCCTCCTCGCCTTAATACTATTGACATTACTGGAGGTCAGTGTTAATGAGAACCCCGCCATCACAACACAATATAGAAGGAGCAGAGAAACAGCCATCATCATGAGTCAGAGATGTTCTGTCCACCACTGGTGTCCATGTCAGATTCTACCTGAGGGTCTACAGATAAGGGCTTCCGCTTTGGCGGGGGATGGTCTTCTATGTCCCTGTCATCCTCAACATCAATTTTCCTCAACTCTTTCTCATAGTCATCATCGTTGGACTCAGATAAAGCTCCATACTTGTTGGACACGACCATCACACCTGCAGGATTTGGAGCCTTCTTACTCGCACTCTGACCGGTGTCATATTTTGCCTCAGGTTTATGGGAGGACGTGTTCTTTTTCTTTCTTTTGTTATGATTAACACTCCAGTCTTCAGATACAGACAGTGATGCTGAAGGGAGGGCTACCTGAGGCTGCTGGGCCTGAGGGACGACCTCCATGTTCCCCTCTGCACCCTCCTGCTCTGGTGTTACATGAGTGGACTCCTGGTGGGCATCTGAGCTGGTCAGCATCTCTCCTGACATTGAATCCTCCTCCCCATGCGCCCCTATTACCACATCCTCATCCTCCTGAGCCTCTGCCCCTGCCATCACATCCTCATCAGGGAAGACTCTGCAGATGTTGTGCCAGGTGTCTGGACAGTCCCTGTGAGCGTGGCCCATCTGACCACAGAGGTTGCACCTGACGTCCCGGCAGTCTGCAGCAACATGGCCGATTGCCCCACACAGACTACACTTCACCACAGTACAGACGTTAGCCAGATGACCTTTCCCACCACATTTGAAGCACTTTCTGGGCTGCCCGGGATAATAACATCTTCCCTTCTCCCTCCCAATGAAGAAGGAGTTGGGTAAGTGGGCAGTGATGTTATTATACTGCTGCAGTTTCACTAAAGCTTTCCACCCCATTGTCCAGATACCGTCCTCATCTCTGACCTTGGTGAGTCCAGAGACAAGGTCACAGTGTCTCCGGAGCCACACCTCGATGTCCTGTGGGGGAACGGCCTCATTCCAGAAGGTGACATTTACTGTGACTGTGTCCGGCCTGGAGATAGGAACCATCATAAACTTATTCCAGCCCTCAGCATCCCTGAACTTGGGGTAACTGGCCCAGAATCTGTCCAGGTCAGACGAGAGCTTGAAGCTGACCTCATAGCCCTGCCTGTCCTGAAGATTAGACGCCGCCAGTATCTGATTAACCTCAAACCCCATCTGGCCACATAGCAGCTCCCTCACCACATACCTGCGTTGTGGCAGATCCTCCTTGGCACCTAAGTATTTAAACCGCACCACATTAATGCGCTTGAATGTCTGGCCGGTATACCTGGCACTGGAAGTGAAGGATGGGGCGCCGCGGCTCCAGGCATTCCTGGGGGGAACCTGCCGGGTCACACTGGGCCGACTGACAGGGAGAGGGCCTGCAGCAGGGGGGCTGTCACACCTTGTGGAGTAGATGGTAAAGGGGGATAGTCACACATATCATGCACATTATCATTAGCAGCATCATTATCATCAGACAGTGTCACGTCAATTGCAGAATGTGAAACCCCTCCAACCCCCGACCCCATGGGCACAGCATCACCAGCCACAGTCTGTGCCCCAGCCTCATCAGCACAAACAGTCCCCCATATAACTGTCCTGCTCCTGTGTGGGGCATTCTGGGACCTGTGGTGCCTCTGCTGGAGTCTGAAGTGTATGCTCCTGTTCACACTCAGCTGCCTCAGCCTTATCAGCACAAACATTCTCACATATACTGTCCTGCTCCTGTGTTGGGCACTCTGGGACCTGTGGTGCCTCTGCTGGAGTCTGAAGTGTATGCTCCTGTTCACACTTCGCTGCTTGCTGCTGCAGTTGTTTTCCCTCCTGGAAGCAGATGCGGGCAGCCTGTAACACTGGCCGTGTCCGCTGCTGGGGGGTCCCGTCCTGAACATCAGGGGTCTTGGTCTCTACAGCACAGCCCTGCTTATAGGAGGCGAACCGCTCCCGGTTCCTGTAGGTCTCTGCCAGGGGCCCCATGCCCTCCATCACAGACTCAATGTCCTGCACAACACTAGCCCGCTGTACACCCAGTGTGTTCAGTCTCAGGTCATATGCATCATTACAGGCAGGATTAGTGGTCTTTAGGGTATAGATAAAGTCTACTTCCATTTGCAGCGCTTTTTTCTGCTGCTGTAACTCACCCAGTTTTCTGACCAGTCCCGGTATCTCATCCGCTAGCTGCAGCTCGGGTGCACGCGCCGGCTACACAGCTTTAGTCTTCACCACGGGTCCAGGGCTTCTGAACACAGTCCTGTGCGGTTCCACCACAGATGGTTTTGTGGCTCCTTGGCTGGATGCAGGCTCCGCACAGGTTTATCACTGCCACCTGACTGCGACCGTGTGCGTCCTGACCGCGCCATACTGCCATGCTGCTGTAAGTTCTCCTGGATGGTTTGTCTTTCCAAAGACGTCCGTCTCTGCCTGGGAGCAGGAGAGGTGATCTGCACAGCTGGGGCTGATCTCACCTGTGCACCCGGCAGGAGCTGCTTGCTGACTGGGGAGTTACCTGACTTCACAATGTGCTGTAACCCTTCACTGACCGACACTTTTCCTTCTTGCTTCTTTGCTGGACTTGGAGAAGGTTTTCCTCCCAAAACTTTACTGACGGCTTTTTCCTCCTTCACAGAACTGCTGCAGCTCTGGCTCGCTGCATTCACTGGTCTGACAGTGGCTCTGGGATTAACATTCCCATTAGGAGAGGCCTGGGAGGCTTGTCCCAGTGTAGGCCGAGAAGCCTGGGCCTTGCCTGGGGAACTTCCCCGCCCAGGGTGGCCCCTCCCTGGGCTTGCTCCAGACATGAGGGGATCCACAAAACACAACCTCACAGCTAGGAGGCAGTATTATAGTAGTTATATTCTTGTACATAGGGGCAGTATTATAGTAGTTATATTCTTGTACAGAGGAGCAGTATTATAGTAGTTATATTCTTGTACATAGGGGCAGTATTATAGTAGTTATATTCTTGTACAGAGGAGCAGTATTATAGTAGTTATATTCTTGTACATAGGGGCAGTATTATAGTAGTTATATTCTTGTACAGAGGAGCAGTATTATAGTAGTTATATTCTTGTACATAGGAGCAGTATTATAGTAGTTATATTCTTGTACATAGAGGCAGTATTATAGTAGTTATATTCTTGTACATAGGGGCAGTTGCTGTGAATGCTCTGGATTCTGAGTTGGGACTCCCTCTGGTGGCTGCTGATAGTAATGAAGCCGCTTTGACTGACAGAGGCCCTTCAGCTGAGGATTCAGCTGCGGACGATTGGCAATCTGGGAGTGCTAACTGGGAGATATAAGGGAGCAGCTTTCCCATGAGTCTTCCTGGTCTCTTTTAGAAGTTAGCTTGCTGCTTGCTTTTTCCTGCAACTTTCAGATAAGTCATTTGCTGTTTACTTCTGTGACTTGTGTTTTTGTCTATCTCAGTTTTCTGCCCTATTGGATTGTTAAGCCAGGTTCCCCTGTGGGGGCCTACGCTGGACACTGGTTTTCATTTGCCATTGTTTATGCATTTCAGTTCCCTGTTATTTCTGCATCTGCTGAATTGCTACCTGTTCACACCAGAGACAGTTTATGTATTTTTTGTTCTCTGTTATTTCAATATCTGCTGTTTTTCTGCCAGTGCACACCAGAGTCTGATCTAGCGGGGGAGAGATCGTGTTGTCTCAGTATTTTTGTGTATCAGAACCGTTGGAGTTTTTTCTAGTGTTTTTTCCGGGTTGCAGACAGTATCCTTCCTGTCCTTTTTCTATCTAGACAGTTTGGGCCCCAGCATTTGCTCGTGCTATTTTCTGCCTGTGTCCGTATTTCATCTTGTCTCACTGCCAATATATGTTGGGGCTATCTATTCCTTTGGGGGCTCTACTCCGGGGCCATTAGCTTTCCCCTTTCTCTCTGTAAGCCTTAGTTAGCTCTCTGGCTGTGTCGAGGCGTCTAGGGTACCGTAGGCACGTCCCACGGCTACTTCGAGTTGTGCTGGCAGTTTAGGGGTCTGCAATCTGCTAGTTACCAACCTCTCTTGGTGTCTGGTCGCTTAGCTTGTTTTTGCTTCTGTCCTCCTCGGCTACCAAATCATAACAGGCAGTATTATAGTAGTTATAATCTTGAACATAGGGGCAGTATTATAGTAGTTATATTCTTGTACATAGGGGCAGTATTATAGTAGTTATATTCTTGAACATAGGGACAGTATTATAGTAGTTATATTCTTGTATAAAGGAGCAGTATTATAGTAGTTATATTCTTGTACATAGGAGCAGTATTATAGTAGTTATATTCTTGTACATAGGAGCAGTATTATAGTAGATATATTCTTTTACATAGGGGGCAGTATTATAGTAGTTATATTCTTGTATAAAGGAGCAGTATTATAGTAGTTATATTCTTGTACATAGGAGCAGTATTATAGTAGTTATATTCTTGTACATAGGAGCAGTATTATAGTAGTTATATTCTTGTATATAGGAGCAGTATTATAGTAGTTATATTCTTATACATAGGGGGCAGTATTATAGTAGTTATATTCTTGTACATAGGAGCAGTATTATAGTAGTTATATTCTTGTACATAGGAGCAGTATTATAGTAGGTATATTCTTGTACATAGGAGCAGTATTATAGTAGTTATATTTTTGTACATAGGGTCAGTTTTATAGTAGTTATATTCTTGTACATAGGAGCAGTATTATAGTAGTTATATTCTTGTACATAGGGCAGTATTATAGTAGTTATATTCTTGTATATAGGAGCAGTATTATAGTACTTATATTTTTGTACATAGGGTCAGTTTTATAGTAGTTATATTCTTGTACATAGGGGCAGTATTATAGTAGTTATATTCTTGTATATAGGAGCAGTATTATAGTAGTTATATTCTTGTATATAGGAGCAGTATTATAGTAGTTATATTCTTGTACGTAGGGGCAGTATTATAGTAGTTATATTCTTGTACATAGGGGCAGTATTATAGTAGTTATATTCTTGTATATAGGAGCAGTATTATAGTAGTTATATTCTTGTATATAGGAGCAGTATTATAGTAGTTATATTCTTATATATAGGGCAGTATTATAGTAGTTATATTCTTGTACATAGGAGCAGGATTATAGTAGTTATATTCTTGTATATAGGAGCAGGATTATAGTAGTTATATTCTTGTACATAGGAGCAGTATTATAGTAGTTATATTCTTGTACATAGGAGCAGTATTATAGTAGTTATATTCTTGTATATAGGAGCAGGATTATAGTAGTTATATTCTTGTATATAGGAGCAGGATTATAGTAGTTATATTCTTGTACATAGGGGGCAGTATTATAGTAGTTATATTCTTGTACATAGGAGCAGTATTATAGTAGTTATATTCTTGTACATAGGAGCAGTATTATAGTAGGTATATTCTTGTACATAGGAGCAGTATTATAGTAGTTATATTTTTGTACATAGGGTCAGTTTTATAGTAGTTATATTCTTGTACATAGGAGCAGTATTATAGTAGTTATATTCTTGTACATAGGGGCAGTATTATAGTAGTTATATTCTTGTATATAGGAGCAGTATTATAGTAGTTATATTTTTGTACATAGGGTCAGTTTTATAGTAGTTATATTCTTGTACATAGGGGCAGTATTATAGTAGTTATATTCTTGTATATAGGAGCAGTATTATAGTAGTTATATTCTTGTATATAGGAGCAGTATTATAGTATTTATATTCTTATATATAGGGGCAGTATTATAGTAGTTATATTCTTGTATATAGGAGCAGGATTATAGTAGTTATATTCTTGTACATAGGGAGCAGTATTATAGTAGTTATATTCTTGTATATAGGAGGCAGTATTATAGTAGTTATATTCTTGTATATAGGGACAGTATTATAGTAGTTATATTCTTGTATATAGGAGGCAGTATTATAGTAGTTATATTCTTGTATATAGGGACAGTATTATAGTAGTTATATTCTTGTATGTAGGGGCAGTATTATAGTAGTTATATTCTTGTACATAGGAGCAGTATTATAGTAGTTATATTCTTGTACATAGGGCAGTATTATAGTAGTTATATTCTTGTACATAGGAGCAGTATTATAGTAGTTATATTCTTGTACATAGGAGCAGTATTATAGTAGTTATATTCTTGTACATAGGAGCGGTATTATAGTAGTTATATTCTTATACATACAATCACACTAATGTCCTGATAGTAATATAACCCCGTATTTATTGTGGGGGATGGGCATTCCTTAAACACATATATAAGTCACAAAACCAATTACCTAAATGTTGGTAATAAACAAGAAATGCTGAACCAAATATAATAAAAATAATGATTTTTATTGAAAAATCAATTTAAATCCATAAATGGAAAAAGGGACTGAAGGAACAACAACAACCAGAGACATAATACTATGGATACCACAAATGTAAAAGTTCAAAAAATGACGCTAGGTATTATTCACACCATATTAATGACAATGAATCAAGGCAAGTAAATGCTGTGGAGTCTAGCCCTGAGAAATGAAGGCTCATACATGTGCAAATAAATGAAAGTGCAAAGTGCATAACATGAAAACCATCTACTCAAAGTGCCCAGTGCCAGAAATCAGCATAACCATGATGGTGGAAAAATACATAGGAATATCAAAATGAAAATTGGCCACATAACTACCTGAGAACTGCACGTGGATATCCTGGCGTCCCTGCTACCCCGACACGTGTTTTTGTAATCCTTCTTGGGGAGGCGTGTCGGGGTAGAGGATATGTCAGGTTTAAATACATATCAGCAGCAATCCCATTGGTGGCTTAGTAACAAAACTGAGGCGAGCGGCAATGAATCATAACAATGGCCGGAACTAGCGTCACAGTCAATGAGGAAAAAATCAGGCATCGCGTCATGGGGCTTCACGGCGCATGCGCCGGCTCAGCAAACCAGTGTAGCCAATGGGGAGCAAGAAGTGTGGTCATTTGAAGGAAAGGGCCACATCATATTAATGACGCGCACCCTCCATGACACATACAGATCGCACATCGTACCCCAAACAGGTTTGCGGCCAACGAATGCGCACAGCCACCAATACTGCATGCTTAATAGCCTGAGGACAGGTAAATTTTTCACAGGCACAAATAAATAACACTTTCAGAAACTGATGTATGCCTAATATAATAAAACTAGCTGTTTCCAGCCAGCTAACGCTCGGCACGCTCATTGCTATCTAATTAACGCTACTGATGATTAAACTAAAGTAAATAATGACAACATTCAATAGCGCTTACATAGTGTAGTAATGTGTGGGGACGGAGCCTCGTGTGGTAATGTGTGGGTACGGAGCCTTGTTTGGTAATGTGAGGGGGCGAGATTATGTGTGGTAATGTGGTGGGGGCGGGATTATGTGTGGTAATGTGTGTGGGGGCGGGATTATGTGTGGTAATGTGGTGGGGGGTGGGATTATGTGTGGTAATGTGGTGGGGGCGGGATTATGTGTGGTAATGTGGTGGGGGGGCGGGATTATGAGCAGTAATGTTGTGGCGGTGCGGGATTATGAGCGGTAATGTAGTGGGGGGGCGGGATTATGAGCAGTAATGTGGTGGGGGGGCGGGATTATGTGTGGTAATGTGTTGGGGGCGGGATTATGTGTGGTAATGTGGTTGGGGGCGGGATTATGAGCGGTAATGTGGTGGGGTGCGGGATTACGAGCGGTAATGTGGTGGGGGGCGGGATTACGAGCAGTAATGTGGTGGGGGCGGGATTATGTGTGGTAATGTGTTGAGGGGGCGGGATTATGTGTAGTGATGTGGTGGGGGGGCGGGATTATGTGTGGGAATGTGGTGGCGGGTGGGATTATGTGTGGTAATGTGGTGGGGGTGGGATTATGTGTGGTAATGTGGTGGCGGGTGGGATTATGTGTGGTAATGTGGTGGAGGGGCGGGATTATGAGCGTTAATGTGGTGGGGGGGCGGGATTATGAGCGGTAATGTGGTGGAGGACCGGGATTGTGTGTGGTGATGTGGTGGGATTGTGTGTGGTGATGTGGTTGTGGGGGCGGAATTGTGTGCAGTGATGTGGTGGGGGGCCGGATTGTGTGTGGCAATGTGGTGGGGGGGCGGGATTATGAGCAGTAATGTGGTGGGGGGCGGGATGTGTGTGGTAATGTGGTGGGGGGCAGGATTGTGTGTAGCAATGTGGTGGAGGGCGGGATTGTGTGTGGTAATGTGGTGGGGGGGTGGGATTATGTGCAGTAATGTGGTGATGGGCCGGGATTGTGTGTGGTGATGTGTTGTGTGTGGCAATGTGGTGGGAGGGCGGGATTGTGTGTGGTAATGTGGTGGGGGGCGGATTATGTGTGGCAATGTGGTGGGGCGGAGCTACTGTGCAGGGGCGGGATTAGCGAGTAATCATGATGCCTCTTATATATATAGATGAAACGAGGTATACAAGATACATTATCTAGATATTTCCATACAAATTCATATTGACCTAGCATCATAGAAAGAAAAAAAAGGAAAGCACATAAATTTAATCACAAAATGAAAGAAAAGGCAGTCCATCCTCTTCAAATAAATATATGGCCAATCTTCTAATCTCCTTGAGAGGGACACCAATACAGGATCTTTTCTGGGACAATCGTATATTTTCATGGGTATATCCCCATCCACATAAGATAGCCACTGGAAGGTTCCCCAAATGAGATTAAAATCTCTTTCTAAGTAAAAACTGAAAACACAATTAATTAATAACATATACCACACAATTAAAATACACACAAAACCTAATAAAATATCCCCCACCCCATCCACTGCTAGATGACATTAGTCACATGAAAAATAATGAAGAAAAAGAAAAGAACACACGAAAAAAAAACCCACAACATAGACCTTATAAAAATGCTCCAAATCCAAAACTTTCATTTAACCCCTGCGGGACCAGAGTGCCCAGTCGATAAATTCACTGCCACTCTTTTTTGGCCAACCTCTTATTTATATCTCCACCCCTCATGCCTAGATCAACCAAGTCAATTCCCTTGACAGACAAAAGGCTAGAGTTGCAGGAATGGAATTTTTTAAAATGCCTGAGGAGTGTCTTCAATGAGGCGATGTCCTGGGTGGTCTTAGCTTTGTCTATATCAAGACAATGTTCGCGAACCCTGATTTTCAGTTCGCGACTTGTTAGTCCTGTGTAAATCTTTCTACAAGGACATACGGCCTGGTATATCACTCCTTTACTAGAGCAGGTTATATGAGCACGGATTAGGAAGGTCCTAGTGTCATCAAAGTTATTAAAGGATAGGCTTTTTTTCATGTTGGCACATCCTTTGCACAAGCCACAGGGAAAAAAAACATCCTTCCCTTTAAGTTTTGGATGGTTTCCCACTCTCTTAGGATCATACAGTATGTACTATGGGTAAGTATATCACGAAGGTTAGGTGAACGCTTGGCAACCATAGAAGGTTGTGACGGTAAAATACTTTTGAGGGAATGATCAGTAAACAGAATGGGCCAGTGTTTTTGAATAATGGTCTTGAGGTCATACCAATTATTTGAAAAATTAGTGATAAATCTTACCTGATTATCTTGGTTTCTTTCTCATTTTTTTAAAATAAAAATTATCTTGATTTCCAAGTACTAATATATTTGTTATACTTTATGCCACAATCCGTGGTTCTCTTGCTGAGTAGTTGATAGTTGAAAGTAAAGGGTTTATTAGTGGGTGCGATGTAATGCTTCCCTTGTACCTTTGCTCTGTGTAGTAATCAGGCATTCGGAGAGAGGTTTTGCCCACGATCACTGTAGAAGCCTGTTCTGTTCCCACATGAGGAGAATGGAGGTGAAGTTGAATGGGGCTGGGAGAGTTTTCCTACCCTCCGCTTCCTCATGCAGAGCAGACAGGACTAGTGCTGTTCAGCATCCGGAGAGATGATGCACACCCAGGGATTGTGAAGTCCAGACTTGTTTATTTGGAAATCTGGACATACAGCATATGATTGGTATACAGTAACTTCTCCAGAAATGCAGGTGAAACGAGGTGCAGCAAGACGTAGCACCAAGTGTGGCTGCAAGTGTGACCAGCAGGAGTGGTCGAAAACTGATGCCTTTCACAGCTCGGTGCAAAGTGTGTCTCTCCCATAAATAACTAACAAGCAAATGGCTGCTAACAGGAAGAAGAAGCAGTGACCCCAGCACAGGAAGTGAAAGGCATGTGCCAGAATTAATTAGTTACAGGCTGCCATACAGAAAGGGCCACCAGGTGACAGCAGAGAGCATGAAAGAATAGATTATACACAGCATGGAAATAATACAATACATAACCAGACAGACGGAACAGCACAAAGCCCCTCAGGTGCAGCTTACCAGGGGGACATGCCAAATGAAAGTGTGTTGTAATATTATTTTTATGCTAAAAATCAGCAACTGTGGGGTCTCTAGCAATGAATGCGTATAGTTCTGCACAGCAGAAATTAGGTTGTGAGCTCTTTCTAGGGACAGGAATGGATATAATATAGAAATCCGATGGGCGTATTCTTCATTATATGTGCAATAATCCATTCTTTTATGTATTGCTTAGTTTTCTCGACAAGGAAGCCATTATCCGGTAATACTTACTATTGCTTCCATTAGGGTCCGTGTCCAGGGCGAGGGCTTTCCTCTCCTGCATGACTGACTTCCATGCTTCACTGATGAGGACGGAGCCCAATAAAATAATTGCGGAATAGAACAGGATATTTGTTGTTAGCAACGTCCCTTTGCTTTCCGTTGTGCAGGTTTACTTGATGCAAATGTTAAATAGTTAATAATAATAATAATAATAATCTTTATTTATATAGCGCCAACATATTCCGCAGCGCTTTACAGTTTAAATAGTTGGCATTTAATTCTGAAAAAGTCATATACAGACATGTGGGTAAAGAGAATATGGTCAACATGGGCATTGTGTTCCTGCACAGCCCGGGATGGATTTTTGTTCATAGGGAACAAAAGAGGTACAGCGCCGGATTCAGGAGAACAGCGGCATTTACACCGGGCAAAATTAAAATATTTATGGCAAGTGACAGGTCCTCATTAATGAAAGAATTCTAACAGGAGCCCAGTATAAACTAGTAACTCGCCCCCAATGCTGGTGCTCTCATCTCAGACAAACCGTTAATATGTGAACCAAAACACTTAGCAAACAGTTTGTTTTGCCAAGGTATTATCCTAATGTAAAAAATTTCAATGACTGTGGACCTAGAGAGTTAAAATATAGTGTAGAATGCTGCCACTCAGTGTAACAGAGTGGAAAGTAAAAGATAAAATACAAAATCCCTTGAAGAAGCCTACTTAAGGCGAAACTATTTATTGCTGATTTTCCCAATCATTCAGAAGGCTTCTAAAAAAGAGTAAACTTCCCGGAGGTATTGGTAAATTTTTCGGGTGATGCTGAATCCTCCAGGAGAGCATGTTTTAGGAGGTTTTATTGAATTTCCTTTTTTTGGGGTGAGTGGGGGCTTGGAAAGGCATAAAAGGGGAGTGGGTGAGGCATAGAGGTGCATGGCTAAGAAAAGGAGGATTAGGCTATATGTAAAAAATTTCAATGACTGTGGCCCTAGAGAGTTCAAATATAGTGTAGAATGCTGCCACTAAGTGTAAAAGAGTGGAAAGTAAAAGATAAAATGCAAAATCCCTGAAGAAGCCTAGTTAAGGCGAAACCCAGAGATGTGGAAGAGTCAGCATGCACACAAGTTTTTACAAGAAAAGTGTTCTAGTATATGCTTATATCTAATCTGTCAGAGCAAGTTCTCCACTCACTGCCCAAGTTGGTGACACTCACATGCCATGCATATGATATCTATGGCCTAATAGGACATATTAAAGGGGATGTTAGGATGAGGCAACACCTTTAATATTATTTATTCATAATGCACATATTTATGGAGAATGGCTGTTTGTTTAACCTCTACCACCCTGTGGTATTGGGCATCATACAGCAATGTTCTTCAGTTACACTATGATATAGTTACTTTATATATTCACTAGCTGAAGAGCCCGGCGCTGCCCGGGCATAGTACCTAACTACGGTTAGTTATAACAAATTGTAATGATTATATCTATATACAAGTATTCAGCTTTCTCCCCATTATGTAGATAGGGCCAAAATAGTTTGGCGATTTGGAACGTGCGGGGTTAAAATTTCCATTCAACACATAGCCTATGATGCTCCTGGGTTTGAGATGTGCGGGCATGCAAAATTTCATGCCCTTAAGTACAACGGTGCAGATTCCTATCCCGGGCCAAAATTATTTGCCGATTTGGAATGCGCGGGGTTAAAATTTCGACTCAAAACCTAGCCTATGACGCTCCCGGGGTCGAGACGTGCGGGTGTGCAAAATTTCATGCCCGTAAATGCAGATTCCTATGCCGGACATACACACAAGCATTCAGCTTTCTCCCCATTATGTAGATAGGGCCAAAATTGTTTGGCGATTTGGAACGTGCGGGGGTTAAAATTTCCATTCAACACACAGCCTATGATGCTCCTGGGGTTGAGATGTGCGGGCATGCAAAATTTCATGCCCGTAAGTACAACGGTGCAGATTCCTATCCCGGGCCAAAATTATTTGCCGATTTGGAATGCGCGGGGTTAAAATTTCGACTAAAAACCTAGCCTATGACGCTCCCGGGGTCGAGACGTGCGGGTGTGCAAAATTTCATGCCCGTAAATGCAGATTCCTATGCCGGACATACACACAAGCATTCAGCTTTCTCCCCATTATGTAGATAGGGCCAAAATTGTTTGGCGATTTGGAACGCGCGGGGTTAAAATTTCGATTCAAAACATAGCCTAGGACTCTTTCGGAGTCGAGACGTGCGGGCGTGCAAAATTTCATGCCCGTAAGTACGACGGTGCGGATTCCAATCCCGGACAAACATACCCACATACATACACACATACATACATTCAGCTTTATATATTAGATTGTATGGCAAGTTTATATAGACAGAATACAGCAGCTTATGTTAGTACATTATGATACTGTTATTTTGAGCCATAAAGTGATTTTTTTATGGCACTTTTAGGTAGGTTCGATAGGCAGCATTATGGTTTCTTTGACTTCTTTTGTACTCTGTCATTATTTACGGCTTTGACTTTTATTTGGATATTATTGTGCTGATGTTACTTTCTCTTTTTTTCCTTTCAAAAAAATGTGATGTCCCCAAAGACCTTAATCTACATCTTCTTAATAATATATATGAGTAAGGATTAGGAGGCAGGTACATTTTACAGAATTTTTCTTAGAATGAAGGATTAAGGTCATTGACCCCCATAGAGTTGGGATCTTTTAGTATCAGTCAGGAGCACTGGGGATATCCCATACCACACAGTATGTCCCACAGTGTAAAAAAAGTTAAGTGAGTGCAGTGATTGATGACTTGCAGGGATTTAGGTTAAACACGTTTCTGACTAAACTGAAATATATTCAATGTATTGAAGACATGTGAAGTGCAGAGGGTTTACTTGTATGGGCCCTTGGTATTTAGGATAAATTATGTCCACTTATTGCAAAGTAAATGTCCATGTCAACAAATTCTCTGATGCAGCACTTTCCTCATATGCCCCGCTATAGTGCCTGCTATATATGCACCAAAACAGTGCCTGCTAGATATGCCCCGATACAGTGCTTTCTACATTTACCCTGATACAGTGCCATCAACATATGGTCAAATATAGTGTCTTGTACATCTGTCCCTATATAGTGCCCAAAACCATTCTTTTACATATGTCCCAAAGAAGTACCTTCGATAGATGACTCCATACAGTGCTTTCTACAGATGACTCCATGTTGGGCCTGCTACAAATTTCCACATACAATGCCCTCTAAAGTTGTACTCATACAAGGTTCTCTACATAAGTTCCCATACAGTGTCTTCTACAGATGTCCCCATAAAGTGCTCTCTACAGATGTCCCAATACAGTGTTCTCTACAGCTGACCCCCATACAGAGTCTTCTACAGATGTCTTCATACAGGGCCTTCTATAGATTTCCCCATGTAGTGTTTTCAAGATGTCCCCATGCAGTGTCCTCTGCAGATATCTCCAAACAGCGTTCTCTACTGCTGACCCCTATATAGGGCCTTCTATAGATTTCCTCATGTAGTGTTTTCTACAGATGTCCTCAAACAGTGTCCTCTACAGATATCTCTATGCAGTGTTCTCTATAGATGTCTCCAGTACGCTGGTCGTTCTTTGAAAATGGGATACGGCGCTGCTATGAACAACTCTGACCACAATTTGATACTGAACTAGCTTCTTTTTATAACTTGTGAAATAGATAACAGGATTTTACTTCTCAACAAAACATGGCCACAACAGCCCCAAACCACACAATACAAATTATGCAGCCCGAGAGATCCCAAGTGCCAGTTTCACGGACAGGAGAAAGACTACCCCAAGACTATCCCTCCCTTATCCGGTACAGGGCCTATACGGGGCTTTACGGCCACCGTGACATGTACTTCTCTCAGGTATATAATCTTACACCAGCCTCCCGCCTTAATTACAATAGATTCCGGGTACCCTGTTTTCCCCTTGAAATATATATATATATTTACACGACAAATCACTTAAACCCACACAATATGTACACAGTGCACAGTCCTCTTTGCGAGCGCTCAGAGCGGACACCCTGACAGAATATACTCAACAGTAAACAACTGGACTTGTTATCCTGACGTCCGGCCACTGCATTTCATCAGCTTTCTAGGTCACCAAATCATCTCATTCAAATGCAGATGAAGATTCCAATCAGTCCCAGTAATTTTCCTCGGAGCTCTCCTATGGCATTCACGTTTTACCAGAATCTTGATACACAGGAATTCTCACAGTCTCTATCAGTCCATATGCAATCTCAGTAACAGGAGTGTTCTTAAATATATGCTGCGACTTCTTTCTAACTCTCCCTAACTAACTAAACAGTCGGTGACCGGTCACACATCCCAATTTACTCAAGGGAGCCGCTCCCTCTGGATCACACTGTCCAATTTGGATCACTTCAGGCTCTGGATTCTTCTGAGTCACTCATTCAGGGCTCCTTCCCTCAATTTACCTCAGGAAAAACAAACTGAGTTTTACAACTTCCTGTTTCCAGAGCTTTCTTTCTCTTACTCCATGGTGACCTCTAGTGGCCGAACTAAATTACTGCCACATCATTTCTTATAACAGGCAACATTGAGAACATTAACATGCTACACCTTCACAGATGTCTTCATACAGTGCCTTCTACAGATGTCCCCATGAGTTTCCTCTACATATGTTCTCATACAGGGTTCTCTACAGATGTCCCCATACAGTGCCATACAGATGTCCCCATACAGTGCCTTCTATAGGTGTCCCTGTGCAGTATCCTCTAAAGATTTCTCCATACAGTGCCTTCTACAGATGTCCCAATACTGTGCTCTCTACAAATGTCCCCATCCAATACCATCTACAGATGTCCTCATACAGTGTCCTCTACAGATGTCCTCATACAGTGTCCTCTACAGATGTCCTCATACAGTGCCTTCTGCAGATACCAGAAATAATCTACAGAGTGATGTCATTGCCTAGTTATGTCGTGATGTGACAGTACACATGTAATCTAAGCAAACAATGTTATAGTATAAGAATAATAAATCATAAATGATGTGTAGGGGGAATAAATCATCGACTCTGCCCTCTCTTTCAAACCACATATCCAAGCCCTCCCCACCTCCTGCCGCCTCAAACTCAAAAATATTTCCTGGATCCGCGCATTCCTCAACCATGAAACCACAAAAACACTAGTACACGCCCTTATCATCTGCCGCCTCGACTACTGCAACCTCCTACTGTCTGGCCTCCCCTCTAGCACTCTGGCACCACTCCAGTCCATCCTACACTCTGCTGCCCGACTAATCCACCTGTCTCCCCGATATTCCCCAGCCTCCCCCCTATGCCAGGCCCTTCACTGGCTTCCTATTGCCCAGAGGCTCCAGTTCAAAACCCTAACCATGACATACAAAGCCATCCACAACCTTTCTCCTCCATACATCTGTGACATGGTCTCCCGCTACCTACCTACACGCAACCTTCGATCCTCTCAAGATCTCCTTCTCGACTCCCCCCTCATCTCTTCTTCCCACAACCGCATACAAGACTTCTCCCGGGCTTTCCCCATACTCTGGAACTCCCTGCCGCAAAACATCAGACTTTCACCAACAACGGAGACCTTCAAGAAAAACCTGAAGACCCACCTGTTCCGACAAGCCTACAACCTGGAATGATCCTCAGTCTACTGAACCATCGCACGACCAGCTCTACCCTTTCCTAGTGTATCCTCACCCATCCCTGTAGACTGTGAGCCCTCGCGGGCAGGGTCCTCTCTCCTTCTGTACTTGTGTGTCCCTTGTCTAGCACATGTTTATTGTACCTGTCTATATTTTTCCCTTTTTATATGTAAAGCACCATGGAATAAATGGCGCTATATAAATGTATAATAATAATAATAATAATAATAATAATAAACTCTGTGATAAATAATACCACTGGATGCTCTTCATAATAAACAGTGATGTCAGCAGAAGAATAAATCCAACAGTGAATTCACAATATTGGTACATAATGCACACAGTAATGTCATTGCACAGGCATAGTCAATAATGTGAGAGCAGAAGTTGAATGCTCGCAGTGATGTCACAGTACAATGATAAATGTACCCTGTGATGTCATGTACATTCGAGACGTAACAGAAAAAATTCTGTAATGAGACCCTTAGAGAGAGGGTGTCCAGTTCTGGTGGGGCCTGAACTTTATTGGGTGGTAAGAACCATTACAGGTTAGCACACAAGGAGTTAGGAAAGGGCATCAAGGGGTTTACCAACTGCTGGCCCCTCTCATACTGACCAAACATCACCGTTGGTTAGAAGGGCAGGGAAATCATCAAACAATACTTGTGTAAGACAATGAGCGGATGTCAGGCCATGATGTTACCCTTACCAAGTTGGATCCAACCAAAGTGAATGGAGCAAGTGAAAAGTACGTCACGAGGAACAGCTGGTGCCAATGACCAGTTCTCGAGTTTAGAGGATTAGAATAAAGTGACTGATTTTCAATAATCAAAACATGAACAAAAGGAACAAATAAAGCTTGTCAAGACATAATGGGAAGCAGACTGCCCCTCGTCCCCTCCAGATCCCGATGCTGATCTGTGGGATACAAGAATGATGCATGATGCAATGTACAACGTCCTCATTTTGGTGGAGAAGCAGGAAATTTATTTTTGTATAATTTTTTTCTAGGTAAAATCTACATACATGATACTGAACCTCGAAAGAGGAAGAAAATCTGGGCCGGTCATGTCAGACGTGACTGGCTCCATGTGCACACTGCAAGTCACAGATGTGACTCGCTCATTGTGCAGCTCCATGTGTCGTCCTCATCGCAGACGGGTGCTGCAGCTGCTTTTACATTGCATGCATTATTCTGGTTAGTAAAGCAGACCAGAGCAGTGCATGCTGCAATTTATTCCATCGGTCCACGAGGAAAATTGGCCATGTGCACTGGAATGTGGCCATGTGCAGTCTGTGACACACACAGACCGGACATACAAGCATACGCTTGTCTGAATGAGCCCTAAAAGGGTTATTCTTGTTTTCGTCATTTTTTTCTTTCTATACAATTGTATATCAAATTAGCAATTTTTTTTTACAGATCTCTACTTGCTGTTATTCAATAATACTGTGAAGGAGAGAATGGCTAGTAAAGATTGTAGACTACATATGTGGAGTTAGCATGCACCTATCACAGACTGACACCATTGCTTCTCAGGAGTTGTGCGACGCCCTTTTCATGTCTGTTACAAGATTTTTTGTTCTACTCGTAAAATTCAGTTCAGTGCCAGGTCTTGCTGAGGAAGGAGAGTACATCTGACTTTGTGTCCGGTGTCTCTCTTTTATGCATGCACTTAACTCATATTTATTAGGTCAGGGGCAGGCAATCACTGAGATCTCACTTTAAGAGATCACCTCCACAATACCATGTAACTTTCTTTTTCAGAAGGATAGCATGTACTTGCCTACTGTTCCGTAACATCCTAAAGACTCCCGGAAAAAGGGGAGACCGCCTGGACTCAAGGACAATTTTTAAAATCTTTGTTAAATCTGTGCCACGAGTCCTTCAGAAATCTCCTGCAAAGCATCACATACTGACAGTTCCTCCCATACAGGGGTAACATTTCTACTTGTCACAGTGAGTGACATGCCTGACATGCCAGTATAAGGGGCTTATAAGCAATGTTTCTCTGGGAAATTTAATATGCAAATTTCCTCTACAGAGAGGAAGAGGACTAGAACTCTAGTGGCACCTATTGGAAGGAGCAATACTAAAACTCAATATTGACCCATTAATGAACCTTGCCACATGACTTAGTATAAAATAGAAGCCAAACCAGAATCTCAGTTTGGAGACGATTGTTTCTGGGTGTTGTCTCTCTCAGTGCAAAGCAGGAGATTTGATTTGGCTGTTTGAGAGACTTCTGACTGGTAGGAGCATTGCATGGCTTACACACGTGGTCAAAATTGTTGGTACCCCTCGTTTAATGACAGACAAATCCACACTGGTGACAGAAATAAATTGAATCTGACAAAAGTAATAATAAATCAAAAATCTATGAAAATGAACAAATGAAATTCAGACATTGCTTTTCAGCCATGCTTCCACAGAATTTAAAAAAAATAAAACTCATGAAATAGGCCTGGACAGAAATGATGGTACCACTGAAAATAATGTGACATGTTAAATCAAGGTGTGTCCCCTAATTAGCATCACAGGTGTCTACAATCTTGGAATCAGTGAGTGGCCTGTATAGAGGGCTACAGATACTCACTGTGCTGTTTGGTGACATGGTGTGTATCACACTCAACATGGACCAGAGGAAGCGAAGGAAAGAGTTGTCTCAGGAGATTAGAAAGAAAATTATAGACAAACATGTTAAAGGTAAAAGTTATAAGACCATCTCCAAGCAGCTTGATGTTCTGTGACTACAGTGGCACATATTATTCAGAAATTTAAGCTCCATGGGACTGTAGCCAACCTCCCTGGACGTCGCCGCAGGAGGAAAATTTATGACAAATCAAAGAGACGGATAATACGAATGGTAACAAAAGAGCCCAGAAAAACTTCTAAACAGATTAAAGGTGAACTTCAAGCTCAAGGAACATCAGTGTCAGATCGCACCATCCATGGTTGTATAAGCCAAAGTGGACTTCATGTGAGACGACCAAGGAGGACACCATGGTTGAAAAAAAATCATAAAAAAGCCAGACTGGAATTTGCCAAACTACATGTTGACAAGCCACAAAGCTTCTGGGAGAATGTCCTATGGACAGATGAGACAAAAAAGGAACTTTTTGGCAAGGCACATCACCTCTATGTTCACAGACAGAAAAATGAAGCATATCAAGAAAAGAACACTGTCTCTACTGTGGAACCTGGAGGAGGCTCTGTTATGTTCTGGGGCTGCTTTGCTGCATCTGGCACAGGGTGTCTAGAATCTGTGCAGGGTACAATGAAATCTCAAGACTATCAAGGGATGTTAGAGAGAATTGTGCTGCCAGTGTCAGAAAGCTTGGCCTCAGTCACAGGTTATGTGTCTTGTAACAGAATAATGACCCAAAACACACAGCTAAAAACACAAAAGAATAGCTAAAAGGAAAACATTGGACTATTCTGAAGTGGCCTTCTATGAGCCCTGACCTAAATCCTATTGAGCATCTATGGAAAGAATTGAAACATGCCGTCTGGAAAATGCAACCTTGAAACGTGAGACAACTGGGGCAGTTTGCTCTTGAGGAGTCGGCCAAAATACCTGTCGAGAGGTGCGGAAGTCTCATTGACAGTCACAGGAATCATTTGATTGCAGAGATTGCCTCCAAAGATTGTGCAACAAAATATTAAATTAAGGGTACCATCATTTCTGTCCAGGCCTATTTCATGAGTTTTATTTTGAGTTTTATTTTTTTAAAAATTCTGTGGAAGCATGGTTGAAAAGCAATGTCTGACTTTCATTTGTTCATTTTCATCGATTTTTGATATACAGTAGGTTCGGAAAGTATTCAGACTCCTTTAATTTTTTCACTCTTTGTTTCATTGTAGCCAATTGGTAAATGCAAAAAGGTTCATTTTTTTCTCATTAATGTACACTCTGCACCCCATTTTGACTGATAAAAAACAGAAATGTAGACATTTTTGCAAATTTATTAAAAAATAAAAATTGAAATATCACATGGTCATAAGTATTCAGACCCTTTGCTCAGACACTCATATTTAAGTCACATGCTGTCCATTACCTTGTGATCCTCCTTGAGATGGTTCTACTCCTTCATTGGAGTCCAGTTGTGTTTAATTAAACTGATAGGACTTGATTTGTAAAGGACAAAAAACCTGACTGGCACATCCAGACTAATGTGAACTAGGTGCAAACCAAGGGAAGCTACCCCCATGTAAAACATACAAAAAAAGGCTGCACTCAAGCATACTAAACCATGACAATATGGAATACATGAAATTTAGAATAGCAATATGGCTTTGGAATATAAGGAAAAATTTGAGACGCTTAGTATAAACATTTGGCCAAACATTTTAAAGCCCACCAACCATCGTCAAGGTGGTCTCAATACTGGTGAGTCCCTGACCTAATGTGAACATACCTCTATTAGGCTGCTATCTGAATTTCTGGGTGAATATGCACCTCTGTCAGCAATGCCTGCATTTATGGGTAAAGTAGGGACCTGGTGTAATTAAAATCACCACCTGGTGGGGGCGGAGTGCTTGGTCAGCAAGCTAACATTCAATAGACAAAAAAACCTGACTAGCACATCCAGACTAATGTGAACTAGGTGCAAACCAAGGGAAGCTACCCCCATGTAAAACATACAAAAAAAGGCTGCACTCAAGCATACTAAAGCATGACAATATGGAATACATGAAATTTAGAATAGCAATATGGCTTTGGAATATAAGGAAAAATTTGAGACGCTTAGTATAAACATTTGGCCAAACATTTTAAAGCCCACCAACCATCGTCAAGGTGGTCTCAATACTGGTGAGTCCCTGACCTAATGTGAACATACCTCTATTAGGCTGATATCTGAATTTCTGGGTGAATATGCACCTCTGTCAGCAATGCCTGCATTTATGGGTAAAGTAGGGACCTGGTGTAATTAAAATCACCACCTGGTGGGGGCGGAGTGCTCGGTCAGCAAGCTAACATTCAATAGACAAAAAAACCTGACTGGCACATCCAGACTAATGTGAACTAGGTGCAAACCAAGGGAAGCTACCCCCATGTAAAACATACAAAAAAAGGCTGCACTCAAGCATACTAAAGCATGACAATATGGAATACATGAAATTTAGAATAGCAATATGGCTTTGGAATATAAGGAAAAATTTGAGACGCTTAGTATAAACATTTGGCCAAACATTTTAAAGCCCACCAACCATCGTCAAGGTGGTCTCAATACTGGTGAGTCCCTGACCTAATGTGAACATACCTCTATTAGGCTGATATCTGAATTTCTGGGTGAATATGCACCTCTGTCAGCAATGCCTGCTTTTATGGGTAAAGTAGGGACCTGGTGTAATTAAAATCACCACCTGTGGGGGCGGAGTGCTTGGTCAGCAAGCTAACATTCAATAGACAAAAAAACCTGACTGGCACATCCAGACTAATGTGAACTAGGTGCAAACCAAGGGAAGCTACCCCCATGTAAAACATACAAAAAAAGGCTGCACTCAAGCATACTAAAGCATGACAATATGGAATACATGAAATTTAGAATAGCAATATGGCTTTGGAAAATAAGGAAAAATTTGAGACGCTTAGTATAAACATTTGGCCAAACATTTTAAAGCCCACCAACCATCGTCAAGGTGGTCTCAATACTGGTGAGTCCCTGACCTAATGTGAACATACCTCTATTAGGACTGTATATCTGACATTTCTGGGTGAATTGCACCTCTGTCAGCAAGCCTGCATTTTATGGTAAAGTAGGGACCTGGTGTAATTAAAATCACCACCTGGTGGGGGCGGAGTGCTCGGTCAGCAAGCAACTAACATTCAATAGACAAAAAAACCTGACTGCACATCCAGACTAATGTGAACTAGGTGCAAACCAAGGGAAGCTACCCCCATGTTAAAACATACAAAAAAAGGCTGCACTCAAGCATAAAAAAAAAAAAAAAAAAAAAAAAAAAAAAAAAAAAAAAAAAAAAAAAAAAAAAAAAAAAAAAAAAAAAAAAAAAAAAAAAAAAAAAAAAAAAAAAAAAAAAAAAAAAAAAAAAAAAAAAAAAAAAAAAAAAAAAAAAAAAAAAAAAAAAAAAAAAAAAAAAAAAAAAAAAAAAAAAAAAAAAAAAAAAAAAAAAAAAAAAAAAAAAAAAAAAAAAAAAAAAAAAAAAAAAAAAAAAAAAAAAAAAAAAAAAAAAAAAAAAAAAAAAAAAAAAAAAAAAAAAAAAAAAAAAAAACCTCTATTAGGCTGATATCTGAATTTCTGGGTGAATATGCACCTCTGTCAGCAATGCCTGCATTTATGGGTAAAGTAGGGGCCTGGTGTAATTAAAATCACCACCTGGTGGGGCGGAGTGCTCGGTCAGCAAGCTAACATTCAATAGACAAAAAAACCTGACTGGCACATCCAGACTAATGTGAACTAGGTGCAAAACCCAAGGGAAGCTACCCCCATGTAAAACATACAAAAAAGGCTGCACTCAAGCATACTAAAGCATGACAATATGGAATACATGAAATTTAGAATAGCAATATGGCTTTGGAATATAAGGAAAAATTTGAGACGCTTAGTATAAACATTTGGCCAAACATTTTAAAGCCACCAACCATCGTCAAGGTGGTCTCAATACTGGTGAGTCCCTGACCTAATGTGAACATACCTCTATTAGGCTGATATCTGAATTTCTGGGTGAATATGAACCTCTGTCAGCAATGCCTGCATTTATGGGTAAAGTAGGGACCTGGTGTAATTAAAATCACCACCTGGTGGGGGCGGAGTGCTCGGTCAGCAAGCTAACATTCAATAGACAAAAAAACCTGACTGGCACATCCAGACTAATGTGAACTAGGTGCAAACCAAGGGAAGCTACCCCCATGTAAAACATACAAAAAAGGCTGCACTCAAGCATACTAAAGCATGACAATATGGAATACATGAAATTTAGAATAGCAATATGGCTTTGGAATTTAAGGAAAAATTTGAGACGCTTAGTATAAACATTTGGCCAAACATTTTAAAGCCCACCAACCATCGTCAAGGTGGTCTCAATACTGGTGAGTCCCTGACCTAATGTGAACCACCAGGTGGTGATTTTAATTACACCAGGTCCCTACTTTACCCATAAATGCAGGCATTGCTGACAGAGGTGCATATTCACCCAGAAATTCAGATATCAGCCTAATAGAGGTATGTTCACATTAGGTCAGGGACTCACCAGTATTGAGACCACCTTGACGATGGTTGGTGGGCTTTAAAATGTTTGGGCAAATGTTTATACTAAGCGTCTCAAATGTTTCCTTATATTCCAAAGCCATATTGCTATTCTAAATTTCATGTATTCCATATTGTCATGCTTTAGTATGCTTGAGTGCAGCCTTTTTTTTGTATGTTTTACATGGGGGTAGCTTCCCTTGGTTTGCACCTAGTTCACATTAGTCTGGATGTGCCAGTCAGGTTTTTTTGTCTATTGAATGTTAGCTTGCTGACCGAGCACTCCGCCCCACCAGGTGGTGATTTTAATTACACCAGGTCCCTACTTTACCCATAAATGCAGGCATTGCTGACAGAGGTGCATATGCACCCAGAAATTCAGATATCAGCCTAATAGAGGTATGTTCACATTAGGTCAGGGACTCACCAGTATTGAGACCACCTTGACGATGGTTGGTGGGCTTTAAAATGTTTGGCCAAATGTTTATACTAAGCGTCTCAAATTTTTCCTTATATTCCAAAGCCATATTGCTATTCTAAATTTCATGTATTCCATATTGTCATGCTTTAGTATGCTTGAGTGCAGCCTTTTTTTGTATGTTTTACATGGGGGTAGCTTCCCTTGGTTTGCACCTAGTTCACATTAGTCTGGATGTGCCAGTCAGGTTTTTTTGTCTATTGAATGTTAGCTTGCTGACCGAGCACTCCGCCCCCACCAGGTGGTGATTTTAATTACACCAGGTCCCTACTTTACCCATAAATGCAGGCATTGCTGACAGAGGTGCATATTCACCCAGAAATTCAGATATCAGCCTAATAGAGGTATGTTCACATTAGGTCAGGGACTCACCAGTATTGAGACCACCTTGACGATGGTTGGTGGGCTTTAAATGTTTGGCCAAATGTTTATACTAAGCGTCTCAAATTTTTCCTTATATTCCAAAGCCATCTTGCTATTCTAAATTTCATGTATTCCATATTGTCATGCTTTAGTATGCTTGAGTGCAGCCTTTTTTTTGTATGTTTTACATGGGGGTAGCTTCCCTTGGTTTGCACCTAGTTCACATTAGTCTGGATGTGCCAGTCAGGTTTTTTTGTCTATTGAATGTTAGCTTGCTGACCGAGCACTCCGCCCCCACCAGGTGGTGATTTTAATTACACCAGGTCCCTACTTTACCCATAAATGCAGGCATTGCTGACAGAGGTGCATATTCACCCAGAAATTCAGATATCAGCCTAATAGAGGTATGTTCACATTAGGTCAGGGACTCACCAGTATTGAGACCACCTTGACGATGGTTGGTGGGCTTTAAAATGTTTGGCCAAATGTTTATACTAAGCTGTTATGTTTCGGTAGCTGAGGAGTGCAGGTAAAAAAGGCAATACACCAGAGCAGTTGGAATCTATGAGATTGCAGTACCTGACTAACCACAACTAGAGGCTGCCGTGGAGCGTTCCTACGTTGGTCCTAGACGCCTCGTCACAGCCTGAGAAACTAACTACACCTAAAGATAGAAATAGGAAAGCTATCTGCCCCTGAGCAGAACCCCAAAGATAATAGAAAGCCCCCAAACAAGTAATGGCGGTTAGACAAGAAGAAATACTGACACAGAAAGAAAATAGTATGAGCAAACGCTGGGGCCCAAACTAACTAAATAGAAAAGGATAGGAAGGGTGCTTACTGCAATCCCAGAAAACCCTGAAAAGCACCAACTCTACTAATTTCAAAATCACCTGAGATCACACGACCTCTACCACCTAAATTAGTTCTCTGGTGTAACAAAATCAAAACAGCAGCCACTGAAAAAACTGGAAAAAGCAAAAGTACAAACATCAGTGGCTGAACTGAACTAAGAGGGCAAAAGCCCCCGGAGGGGACCCAAAAGGCCCCCACAGAAGTGCAGGACAAAATGCAAAAATATAGTACAAAAACAAAAAGAAGAAAATGTCTTATCTGTTAGCAGGAGATGCAGACACGACACAGCAGGCTACAAGGGAAACAGGAATGAAGGATTCAGACCAGAACAATTGATCACCGGCAACCCTGATGGGAAGGTGACTCCCTTATATAAGACCAGTCAGTAACACCTGATTCCCAGTCATCACAATCTTCACTGAACAGACCAGTACCGCTTGTAACCACCAGAGGGAGTCTCTGCTCAGAACTCATCTCAAACCCATTCACAACAGTACCCCCCCCTTGAGGAGGGGTCACCGAACCCTCATTTGAGCAACCAGGTCGGTCAGGATGAGTTCTATGATACGCACGGATGAGTCTCCTAGCATGGATGTCCGAAGGAAACACCCAAGAATTGTCCTCCTGACCATAACCTCTCCACTTAACCAAATACTGGAGTTTCCGTCTAGAAAAACGAGAATCTAATATTTTCTCAACCACATACTCCAGATTGCCCTCAACCAAAACAGGGTCAGGAGGCACAGCAGCAGGAACCACTGGCTCAACAAACCTCTTCAACAAGGACTTGTGGAACACGTTATGGATCTTAAATGTCCCTGGAAGAAGCAAACGAAAAGAAACAGGATTAAGAATCTCAATGATCTTATAAGGTCCAATGAACCTAGGCTTAAATTTAGGAGATGCTACTCTCATAGGAATATTCTTTGAGGACAACCAGACCAAGTCCCCCACTTTAAACCGAGGACCATCAGTCCTATGCCGGTTAGCAAACTGCTGGGCCTTCTCCTGAGAGAGGGACAACCTCTCCACTACCTGGTCCCAAATCTGTTGCATACGCTCCACAACAGAGTCAACACCAGGACAGACAGAAGCCTCCGTCTGTCCTGAAGAAAATCGAGGGTGAAACCCAGAATTACAGAAAAACGGAGACATCAAAGTGGCAGAGCTAGCCCTATTATTAAGAGCAAACTCAGCCAAAGGTAAAAAAGAGACCCAGTCATCCTGATCAGCAGACACAAAGCATCTAAGATAAGTCTCCAATGTCTGGTTTGTTCTCTCAGTTTGACCATTGGTCTGAGGATGAAATGCCGAGGAGAAAGACAATTGAACACCCAGTTTAGAACAAAAAGTCCTCCAAAATCTGGGAACAAACTGGACTCCTCTGTCAGACACAATGTTCTCAGGAATGCCGTGTAAACGAACCACGTGCTGAAGGAACAACGGCACCAATTCAGAGGAGGAAGGCAACTTAGGTAATGGCACAAGATGTATCATTTTGGAAAACCTATCACAAATAACCCAGATGGTGGTCATTCTCTGAGAAACAGGAAGGTCGGAAATGAAATCCATAGAGATATGGGTCCATGGTCTCTTGGGCACAGGCAATGGCATCAACAAACCACTAGAGCGAGAGCAAGGCTTGGAGCGAGAGCAAGTCCTGCAGGACTGCACAAATTCCCTGACATCACGAGACAAGGTAGGCCACCAAAAGGACCGACTAACCAAGTCTCTGGTACCAAAAATTCCGGGATGCCCAGCCAATGCGGAACAATGAATCTCAGACATCACACTCTTTTTCCACTGGTCCGGGACAAACAATTTTCCAACAGGGCAGCACTCGGGCCTATCCTCCTGACACCCCTCCAGAGCAAGTCTCAAATTGGGCGAGATGGCGGAAAGAACTACACCCTCTTTCAAAATAACAGAAGGATCAGATAACTCAGGAGAGTCCGCAAGGAAACTCCTCGAGAGGGCATCCGCCTTAACATTCTTAGTGCCAGGAAGAAAGGAAACCACAAAATTAAAACGTGTGAAAAACAAGGCCCACCTGGCCTGTCTAGGATTGAGTCGCTTGGCAGATTCCAGATAGACCAGATTCTTATGGTCCGTAAGGACCACCACCTGATGTTTGGCTCCCTCCAGCCAATGTCTCCACTCTTCAAAAGCCCACTTCATGGCCAATAACTCCCGATTACCCACGTCATAATTACGTTCAGTAGGAGAAAATTTTCGAGAGAAAAAGGCACAAGGGTTACTTTTAGAGGTCTCTGGATCTTTTTGGGACAAAACGGCACCTGCCCCAATTTCAGAGGCATCAACCTCCACCTGAAATGGCAGAGAAACATCAGGCTGCCGTAGAACAGGAGCAGAAGTGAATCTCTGCTTAAGTTCCTGAAATGCAGAGACTGCCTCAGGAGGCCAATTCACCACATCAGAACCCTTTCTGGTCAAATCAGTTAATGGTTTAACAATAACCGAGAAATTACCAATAAATTTACGATAAAAATTGGCAAAACCCAAAAATCTCTGAAGAGCCTTTAATGAAGTAGGTTGGACCCAATCACAGATGGCCTGAACCTTGACCGGGTCCATTTCAATAACAGATGGGGACAAAATGAATCCCAGAAATGAGATCCTCTGTACGACAAAAAGACACTTTGATCCCTTCACATACAGAGCATTCTCTCTCAAAATCTGGAACACAGTTCGAACATGTTTCACATGAGAGTCCCAGTCATTAGAAAAAATCAAGATATCATCCAAATAAACAATCAGAAATTTGTCCACAAAATCCCTGAAAATGTCATTCATGAAGGACTGGAAGACGGAAGGAGCATTAGTGAGACCAAAGGGCATCACCAGGTACTCAAAATGCCCTTCAGGGGTATTGAATGCCATCTTCCATTCATCCCCGTGCTTAATGCGAATAAGGTTATACGCCCCCCTGAGGTCAAGCTTGGTAAACCAAGTAGCGTTTTTTCACCCTGGAAAACAGGTCAGAAATCAAGGGTAACGGGTATTGATATTTCACAGTAATATTGTTCAAGAGACGATAATCAATACACGGCCTTAATGAACCATCTTTTTTGGCCACAAAGAAAAAACCGGCACCTAAGGGTGAAGAGGATGGTCTGATATGACCCTTCTCCAATGATTCCTTGATATAAGACCGCATAGCGTCATGTTCAGGTACAGACAAGTTAAAAAGGCAACCTTTAGGGAATTTACTACCCTGCACTAATTCAATAGCGCAGTCATAGCTCCTATGGGGAGGCAAGGATGCAGATTTACTTTCGCTAAACACATCAGAAAAATCAATCAAAAAGTCAGGAACATCCTGAGCCTGGGGGAGGCAGAAAAAACAGGAGTGTTGGTATTAACACATTGGCAGCCCCAACTGGTTACAGACACAGATTTCCAATCCAAAACAGGATTATGAGACTGTAACCAAGGGAAACCCAGCACGATAATGTCATGCAGATTATACAGAACCAAAAATTTGCAGCACTCCTGGTGATCAGGTTCAACCCTCATTATCACCTCAGTAGAAAACTGAGGTTTATTCTCAGCCAAAGGGGTAGAATCGATCCCCAGTAGGGGAATAGACTTCTGTAGGGGTATCAAGGGAAACCCACAACGTTTAGCAAAATCATAATCCATCAGGTTAATAGCTGCTCCAGAATCAACGAAAGCCTGAGCAGAAAATGAGGACAGAGAGCATATCAGAGTGACAGTTAATAAAAACTTAGTCTGAACACTACCCAAGACAACTGAGCGTGCAAAACGTCTTCCCCGCTTAGGGCAGACTGAAATAGCATGAGAGGCATCACCACAGTAGAAACATAACCCATTGCGCATTCGAAACTCATGACGCTGTGCCCCAGACACCACTCTATCACACTGCATGGGTTCAGAAGCTGGTTCACAAGGCAACACCATTCCACGCATACTTCTCCGCTCACGCAAACGTCTGTCAATTTGAATCGCTAATGATATAGAATCATTGAAACCAGAGGGGACAGGGAATCCCACCATAACATCCTTTACATTATCTGACAGACCCTTCTGGAAAAGGGCTGCCAAAGCGTCGTCATTCCATTTGGTCAGGACTGCCCACCTACGGAATCTCTGACAGTATAACTCAGCGTCAAAAGACCCCTGATTTAATGCCAACAAGGCTTTTTCAGCTTAATCAGTGACATTAGGCTCATCGTACAATAACCCCAAAGCCTGAAAAAATGCATCAACATCACTCAAAACAGGATCCCCAGGTGTCAGGGAAAAAGCCCAATCCTGAGGATCGCCGCGCAGGAGAGAGATGATAATTTGAACCTGCTGCGCTGCGTTCCCTGAGGACTTAGATTTTAAGGCAAAAACAATTTACAATTATTTTTGAAATTCTGAAACTTAGCTCGATCCCCCAAAAACAAATCTGGCATGGGGATCCTAGGTTCCACAACAGGCAACCTAGCAAGATATGCAGCAATACTCTGAACCTCAGTGGCAAGCTGATCCACACGGCCAGACAACCGTGTAAACTCCATTGAGAGAAAAGATCCTCCCCAGCACCCAGAGATACAGAGGGGAAAAAAAAAATGCAACAAACAGAAAAATATCTCTGACAACTCTGACAACCTTTTTTCTTTCACAATTTTTTTTTTTTTTTTTCCCTTCTGTGAGTACCATACAATTTTCAATTTTTAGGCCGGTGATACTGTTATGTTTCGGTAGCTGAGGAGTGCAGGTAAAAAAGGCAATACACCAGAGCAGTTGGAATCTATGAGATTGCAGTACCCTGACTAACCACCACAACTAGAGGCAGCCGTGGAGCATTCCTACGTTGGTCCTAGACGCCTCGTCACAGCCTGAGAAACTAACTACACCTAAAGATAGAAATAGGAAAGCTATCTGCCCCGGAGCAGAACCCCAAAGATAATAGAAAGCCCCCAAACAAGTAATGGCGGTTAGACAAGAAGAAATACTGACACAGAAAGAAAATAGTATGAGCAAACGCTGGGGCCCAAACTAACTAAATAGAAAAGGATAGGAAGGGTACTTACTGCAATCCCAGAAAACCCTGAAAAGCGCCAACTCTACTAATTTCAAAATCACCTGAGATCACACGACCTCTACCACCTAAATTAGTTCTCTGGTGTAACAAAATCAAAACAGCAGCCACTGAAAAAACTGAAAAAGCAAAAGTACAAACATCAGTGGCTGAACTGAACTAAGAGGGCAAAAGCCCCCGGAGGGGACCCAGAAGGCCCCCACAGAAGTGCAGGACAAAATGCAAAAATATAGTACAAAAACAAAAAGAAGAAAATGTCTTATCTGTTAGCAGGAGATGCAGACACGACACAGCAGGCTACAAGGGAAACAGGAATGAAGGATTCAGACCAGAACAATTGATCACCGGCAACCCTGATGGGAAGGTGACTCCTTATATAAGACCAGTCAGTAACACCTGATTCCCAGTCATCACAATCTTCACTGAACAGACCAGTACCGCTTGTAACCACCAGAGGGAGTCTCTGCTCAGAACTCATCTCAAACCCATTCACAACACTAAGCGTCTCAAATTTTTCCTTATATTCCAAAGCCATATTGCTATTCTAAATTTCATGTATTCCATATTGTCATGCTTTAGTATGCTTGAGTGCAGCCTTTTTTTGTATGTTTTACATGGGGGTAGCTTCCCTTGGTTTGCACCTAGTTCACATTAGTCTGGATGTGCCAGTCAGATTTTTTTGTCTATTGAATGTTAGCTTGCTGACCGAGCACTCCGCCCCCACCAGGTGGTGATTTTAATTACACCAGGTCCCTACTTTACCCATAAATGCAGGCATTGCTGACAGAGGTGCATATTCACCCAGAAATTCAGATATCAGCCTAATAGAGGTATGTTCACATTAGGTCAGGGACTCACCAGTTTGAGACCACCTTGACGATGGTTGGTGGGCTTTAAAATGTTTGGCCAAATGTTTATACTAAGCGTCTCAAATTTTTCCTTATATTCCAAAGCCATATTGCTATTCTAAATTTCATGTATTCCATATTGTCATGCTTTAGTATGCTTGAGTTCAGCCTTTTTTTGTATGTTTTACATGGGGGTAGCTTCCCTTGGTTTGCACCTAGTTCACATTAGTCTGGATGTGCCAGTCAGGTTTTTTTTTGTCTATTGAATGTTAGCTTGCTGACCGAGCACTCCGCCCCCACCAGGTGGTGATTTTAATTACACCAGGTCCCTACTTTACCCATAAATGCAGGCATTGCTGACAGAGGTGCATATTCACCCAGAAATTCAGATATCAGCCTAATAGAGGTATGTTCACATTAGGTCAGGGACTCACCAGTATTGAGACCACCTTGACGATGGTTGGTGGGCTTTAAAATGTTTGGCCAAATGTTTATACTAAGCGTCTCAAATTTTTCCTTATATTCCAAAGCCATATTGCTATTCTAAATTTCATGTATTCCATATTGTCATGCTTTAGTATGCTTGAGTGCAGCCTTTTTTTGTATGTTTGATTTGTAAAGGCACACACCTGTCTATATAAGACCTCACAGCTCACAGTGCATGTCAGACCAAATGAGGATCATGAGGTCAAAGGAACTGGCAAAGGAGCTCAGAGACAGAATTGTGGCAAGGCACACATCTGGCCAAGGTTACAAAAGAATTTCTGCAGTACTCAAGGTTCCTAAGAGCACAGTGGCCTCCATAATCCTTAAATGGAAGAAGTTTGGGATCACCAGAAGTCTTCCTAGACCTGGCCGTCCAGCCAATGTGAGTAATCGTGGGAGAAGAGCCTTGGTGAGAGAGGTAAAGAAGAACCCCAAGATCACTGTGGCTGAGCTCCACAGATGCAGTAGGGAGATTGGAGAAAGTTCCACAAAGTCAACTATCACTGCAGCCCTCCACCAGTCAGGCTTTTATGGCAGAGTGGCCCAACGGAAGCCTCTCCTCAGTGCCAGACATATGAAAGCCCGCATAGAGTTTGCTAAAAAAACACATGAAGGACTCCCAGACTATGAGAAATAAGATTCTCTGGTCTGATGAGACGAAGATAGAACTTTTTGGTGATAATTCTAAGTGGTATGTGTGGAGAAAACCAGGCACTGCTCATCACCTGCCCAATACAATCCCAACAGTGAAACATGGTGGTGGCAGAATCATGCTATGGGGTGTTTTTCAGCTGCAGGGACAGGACGACTGGTTGAAATTGAAGGAAACATGAATGCGTCCAAGTACAGAGATATCCTGGATGAAAACCTCTTCCAGAGTGCTCTGGACCTCAGACTTGGCTGAAGGTTCACCTTCCAACAAGACAATGACCCTAAGCACACAGCTAAAATAACAAAGGAGTGGCTTCAGAACAACTCTGTGACCATTCTTGACTGGCCCAGCCAGAGCCCTGACCTAAACCCAATTGAGCATCTCTGGAGAGACCTGAAAATGGCTGTCCACCAACGTTCACCATCCAACCTGACGGAACTGGAGAGGATCTGCAAGGAAGAATGGCCCAGGATCCCCAAATCCAGGTGTGAAAAACTTGTTGCATCATTCCCAAGAAGACTCATGGCCGTACTAGCTCAAAAGGTGCTTCTACTCAATACTGAGCAAAGGGTCTGAATACTTATGACCATGTGATATTTCAGTTTTTCTTTTTTAATAAATTTGCAAAAATGTCTACATTTCTGTTTTTTTCAGTCAATATGGGGTGCAGAGTGTACATTAATGAGAAAAAAATGAACTTTTTTGCATTTAACAAATGGCTGCAATGAAACAAAGGGTGAAAAATTTAAAGGGGTCTGAATACTTTCCGAACCCACTGTATTATTACTTTTGTCGGATTTAAGTTATTTCTGTCACCATTGTGGGTTTTTCTGTCATTAAATGAGAGGTACCAACAATTTTGACCACATGTATATAAGTCTGTTTGCTCTTACCTGTCAGACATGTCACGCTCCACAAGAAAAATGTTAGCCTCAGTCGGAAGCCTCTCATACAGCCAAATCAGATATGCACTGAGGAGGGGCATGAGAAGGGGGTAGAATGTGATCTGGACAAGATATAGAAAAGGCATGGAGGGGAGAAACCTGAAAAAAACGCATGGCTATAAGAAAAAACATGGTGCATGCATAGGTTGTTGTTACACCCAGGTCCTGGTAAATATTGGAACTTAAAAGATGCCTTTGACCAATATGAGAAGACTAAAATTATAAAAGACCCATAATAGTTGAAGGCCCTGTTGGAGATTTTGCATTCGGACCCGTAGCTTGAAGTTACGCCAGTGGATCTTTACCATGTTGTGTTCTCCCAAAAGGGTTTTCCTGAAAGTTGGCAACGGCAAATATAGCAGAATCTGACGATCTAGGTGCATATGAGGATCCAAAGGCTAAATCACAAAAGGAGAACCTAGATAGTAGGTGGGGGGTCCTGTTACTGACTTTGCGTTTGGGTTCTGGAACTTTATTTTGTAGTTTTGCAATTGAGAGTTGAGCATCTATGTGAAGGATTTGCATTGCTGGAAAACAGTGTGGCATTCGGTCATGAAAAGGGTGTGGAGAGAACAAACCAACTGCATGACCCTCTGTCCTGGGTGGCAAATCTCAGCACCATAATTGGGAGCTGAGTATAATTTTTGCTGCGGTTCCTCCCCTCTTCTCTGTACTCCACCAAGCATGGTCGGCTTTATTTAGATGGATTGCTTGGCTGAGAATACAGTACCGCAGTGAGACATTACAGGGCACGACTCGCTCAGCTTCTTCTTGGTGGTGGCCCGATGACATAATCCGATACTTGTCTCTGTTAATATATTGACTCTTAACTGCAGCAAGAACTGAAATCAAGACAAATTATCGGAGACGTGTCCAAGAGCACAGATCCCACGTAGGATTCATAAAAACGGCCTCATTTTAATACTCGGTGCTTTAGCCTCCCAGATGCAATGGCTCAGACTTGTCTGCAAGAAATAGAAACCTCCCCAGTCAGTGCTTACGCAGTCAGGTGTGAACCATTACAATCTTCTCACCAATTAATCTTGCACAAGCGCTAAGGTCAGCCGCCCTTCTCAATGGTTTCTTAATATGTGGTAATATCTAATTTGTATTAAGGGGCTTATCCGTCCTCTGTAAAAGCCAAATTCCTGTCTGGGAAATTACTGCTGATCTTCAATTATGGGCTCAACCTTTTAGGCAGATGAAAATGTTCCCATATAATCTGTGCAGGACACAGCATAAAGCCTAATATGCTCGGTGTCTGGGGACGGACAAGCGGCTGATGTGACGTGACTGCTGCCATTTTGTTGTTTGCTTTTCATGTCGACAGGATGAAGGAGGGTGTTTCGAATGCAGCTAATCCTGGGATGAAGTAGGGCTGTGGCCAAAAATGTCCTTCTTGGTTACTAAACAGTCTCATACTTCACCGATATCATCACTTTACATGTATCCCTGCCCTCAGAAGATCGTCTTGCTTACACTTCCGTTTTAAAGAGCTTTTACAGGAAACGCCATATCGCTAAGTTAAACCCGAACTGTCATTTATCTGTCGTTGCGCTCAGTGGTATTTCCCTCGGGGCCACCATAATAATGTTTATTAAAGGAATAGTCCAGGACTTTGAGTTAATAGTCTACCAGATCAGTGGTGGAAACATTAATCAGCTATTTGCTAGATAAACACTCCTTCTCTGTACGCTGTTTAATGGCTGCTCCCTATCATTTCAATAGGAGCTGAGCTGCAGTACCCAAGAATCGCCACTATATGGTATCAGAAGCTGTGGTATTCTGGCTTTCAACACAGTTTAATCCCCTCTTCCGAGTGACCTGAGTACAGATTATGGGTGCAGTCAGACCACCATATAACATGGACGACAATCACGTTGCAATGCTCAGATTTGGCCGTTGGCTCTCATGACCCAAGCGTGACAGCTGCATACAGTCACACTCGAGTAAGGAAAGCTGACGGCCAGTCCAGGCATTGAGATGTGATCGTCAACTGTGTTTTAAGGCCCTATGACTGCGCCCTATGGGAAAGGAAACCGGGCGTCGGACCCCCACTGATCTAATATCCCAAGGGTAGGCCATTAACACCAAAGTATTGGCACATCCCTTCAAATGCTCTTGTCAAGAGTTTGAGTAGGATGGTGGCATCTCCTTTTGCCTTTCTGGTAAATGCTCTCGATGCAGTGATCACACTTACAATCCTTCCTTCTTGAGGTAAGGGAAAAATAAAAGTATCTAAGCGCCCGGAAAATGTGACTATAACGTACCGTACAATATCATAGAAGACAAAGCCGACTTTATGCTGCAACCAGCCCATGTATCCAAAGAAAGTTCTGTTGATTTCTTGGACAATTGGCAAGAAAATAGAAAAAAAAAGTTCTCAAAAGTTATTTTTGGGACTTGGTGCTGTTTATTTGCACATGTTGTGACGCTACAGTGGACTTTTGGAGGACTGTGCACCTTTGTTCTCGGGTAGATGACTAATTGTTGAGCGTGGATACTCTGCTGATTGTTCTGGTCACCTCTCAGATGAAGGAAATTTTCAGTAAAGCACAAAGCTTCCATACGATATATACAAAAGGAACGGATTAGCGTTATTCCATGTGCAAGGCGGGGGGACGAGATTAAAAACATCTGCTGATGTGATAAAACTTTACAACATGGGCAATAACTAGGACAGGATCAGTGAATCAGTTTCTTGTTAGTCATAAGGCTGTAGGATTTTATTTATTTCAGCTCAAAGGGAAACTGTCAGGGGATTTTTTTTAATTGTAATTAGTGGTATAAATTATAGTTGCTTCTCCCCCAATAAAAATAATACCTATTTTGTAGATATCGCATGTGTCTGTCATGAGAAATCTTGCATAAAATGTATATGCAAATCAGGCTGGGGGCATGTAATAGAATTATGGAATGTTAGAATTGGAAGAGACCTCCAGGTCATCGTGTCCAACCCCCGGCTCAATGCAGGATTCACTAAACCATCTCAGACAGATGTCTGTCCAGCCTCTGTTTGAAAACTTCCATTGAATGAGAACTCACCACCTCTCGTGGCAGCTGTTACACTCATTGATCACCCTCACTGTCAAAAAGCTTTTTCTAATATCTAATCTGCATCTTCTCGCTTTCAGTTTCATTCCATTGCTTCTCGTTTTTGTGTAAGGGGGTGAAGGAGTATTACTACCTTGCCGGTCCCCTTAAGTGTTCTTAATGTTTCCATGTAACTAATTATTGTGTTGATATAAATATTATAAGTACTGCTACATAGTCATATGTATTACAGCTCACATTTATGGTACTGCCACATTTCATGTATGTGTCACCATTCTCTGTAGGACTACGTATATTATGTTGTGTTCCCTTAATGTAATATAATAACAAGTTACCATTTCATTATAATATTGTATATAATGTATGTGATGTGTATTTCTGTACAGTTTAGGGAAAGTTAGATGCTTTCTTCTCTGGGACAATAGAGGAGGGCACCTTAGCATACAGTTCTCATAGAAATGGGTAAGTGTAGTTCTGTCATGGGCCACTAGGTGGGGGCATACTAGTAGAACCTGTTAGGTACAGTTTATAGGAAGTTCATAGAGGGTTAAGTGTAGGAGGGGCTGCCGGATAGTAGTGAGACTTTCTAGGTAGCTAGCTCAGATGGGGCCAGTGTGCCCAAGTGTCCATATGGGCTATAGTCCCGGACAGCTGGCAGCCGAGCAACGTTCAAGTGTTGCAGCCCACATTACCCACGGCCACTGTGCAACACATCAGTGATCCAGTACAGAAAAAGGAAGATGTGGCGACTCATAGCTTGGGCGGATGCCTTTAGGGCAGGAGTCGGTTGGACTGAGGAACTGAAGGAGGTTGGAGCTTCTATGAGATCAGTACAGACAGGCTGGATGTTTCACCAGGGGTCACCAAACGTAGAGATTGATGAGTTCAGTTCTGGGGCGAAGCAGACTGAAGGAAATGTCATTACAGCGAGGTCAGACCTCAAAGGAACTGGGAAGCAGTCTTGTGCGGTCCGGTCCGGGCGTGTACTGCACAGAATTGACAGCAAAGCAGGGAAAGAAAAGGAAACAAGTGCAACCCATGATGTGTCAACCGTGGATGTAATGTGTGAAGAGTTAAGTAAAGAGAATGTTAAAGTTATCCTGGACTGTGTCTCCATTACTGGGGGTCGCCTGAAAGAGGGACCGTCGTCGCCTGGGAAGTAACAGAGGAAGCTGAACTTGGAGATGCAGGTATGCCAAAGGGAAGTATACAATCTCATGTAAGGGAAGGACTGGACATAGATGTTGCAGTAATTCAGGTCACCACTACAATCCTGTCCCTCCCTTACACTTGGCGTAGTTGGCAGGATGCCAACACCGTGCAGTGAGGGAATGCTGCAAGTGATGAGTTTGAGAAAGATGAAGTTTGGCAGGATGCGGTTGCCTTGCCATGTGGAGAATCTGCTGAAAAAGAAGTATGTGTGACTTCTGTGCCCCTGGAAGATGACCGGGAGAAAAAGTTAGTAGCTGCTGTAACTGGAGAATTTGTGAGTAAAAAACTGGACTTGTCTACTACTGATTTTGTGACAACACCGGACTTGACTACTGAGTTAGACTTGGCCTATGTGGTGAAAAAGTTTGACACCATTGCTGTGACCAAGATGGCGGCGGTAAGAATGGTGGGAGATGGTGAAGAAGAAGCAAACAACGACAACCGTGTACTTCGTGGGCGTTGCCGTCACTCTTTGGCGCCAAAACCTGCCTGTCAATATGCCCCAGTCCGCCCCTGGTGGGACTGATGAAGAGGAGGAGACCTCTCCCCTTTCCACTGCCAATCAATGAATGGGAAGGGTGGCTGGAGGCGGTCTCACCTGGTAAAGGGCGGGACTTAGAAGAAAAATCCGGGAGACGCTGTGCAGCGCCATCTTGTACCCCTAAACCGGCCACGATGCAGCACTCGTGTCTGCGGAGCTGCCAAGGCATGGGCCATATTGAGTGGAGATGGTGGCAGGAGAGAGTTCGCGTCCAGCCTCCATCAGTCAGCGAGGAGCCAGCGGCGGAGCCCACCTATCAGACCTTAGGGTTGCCTCGTTCCCAGAGCATTCACCTGGCGGGGACACCATTCTTCCGGAAGCAGGATACTGGTGGTGTGGAACCATCGGAGCAGTCTCGGGCCCGAGGATCGGGCGCACCGGAACCCCCTGTTAAGTCAGTGAGGTCCTGAGCTGAAAGTTGCTCAAGAGGCACTGCAACCGGAAATTGCATCTGAACCAGTCAGACGCCACGTGGACGGGCGTTTCCACGGGAGGAGCTAGTGACCTAGGAGCTATGATTGCTCTTACATCAGCGGAACGGGTGAGTGTGCCGTTGTCGTCAGCCCCAGAGAGGAGGCCCTCTCCATGTAGTTCCGTCCCTGAGGCCGCTGTCTGCCCCCGTGTTCCTGTAGTAGAACCAGCACCGTCACCCCAGCCGTCGGAGGTTCAATCGGCCTCCTATTCATCCACAGCTCTGGGGACCATCCATACCTAACCGGCCGTAAAGGGTCCCTTTCCTGTTATGATTTGGTAGCTGAGGAGAGCAGGCAAAAAAGGCAATACACCAGAGAGGTTGGAATCTATTGGATTGCAGTACCCTGACTAACCACCACAACTAAAGGCAGCCGTGGAGCGTACCTACGTTGGTCCTAGACGCCTCGTCACAGCCTGAGAAGCTAACTACACCTAAAGATAGAAAGAGGAAAACTATCTGCCCTGGAGCAGATCCCCAAAGAACATAGGAAGCCCCCAAACATGTAATGGCGGTTAGACAAGAGGAAAACACAGACACAGACAGAAAATACTGTAGTATGAGCAAACGTTGGGGCCCAAACTTCCTAGAAAGAAAAGGATAGGAAGGTCACTTACTGCAATCCAAAAAACCCTAAAAAAATACCAACACACTAATTGCAAAAACACCTGAGATCACACGACCTCTACCACCTAAATTAGTTCTCTGGTGTAACAAAACCAAACAGCAACCACTGAAAAAACTGGAAATGGCAAATGAACAAATAACAGTGGCTCAGATAAACTGAGAGGAGCACAAGCCCCCGGAGAGGACCCGGCAGAGTCCCACAGAAGTGCAGGACAAAATGCAAAAAGCAAGCACAAAAACAAAGGAAGAAAAAGTCTTATCTGTTAGCAGAAGATGCAGGCACGAAACAGCAAGCTTCAAAGTGAAACAGGAATCACAGTTGAGACCAGAACAATTGATCACCGGCAACCCTGATGGGAGGAAACCTCCCTTATATAAGACCAGTCAGTAACACCTGATCGCCAATCTTCACAATCTTCATTGAATAGTTCAGTACTGTTTGTAACCACCAAAGGGAGCTTCTGCTCAGAATTCATTTCTAGCACATTCACAACACTTTCCCATGCCCAGGCAGGCTGCCTGGGTGGAAGGGGTGATCCTTGACAAAAAGCAGTAGGAGCGGGAAGCCTGGAGGGAGCTGCGGCAGCCGGGTGGAGGCGCTCAGGCAGGACGGCGCACCAGCAGCTGACTGGTGTATACCGACATCGACCGGGATACGGTTTTATTAACAAAGACGGGACAATTGCCAAAGTTTATGTGAATGTTACGTCCGTCAAATTCAGGAGGCTGTTGAACGAGGGAGACCGGGTCTCCTTCTTTAAGGAAGACTGTCCACGTGGGTATTACTCCGTAGCTGTTACCCACTACGATGAAGATGACATGGGCCTATTCCCGAAGTCAGTGCAGGCCCAAACATCAGCAGGCACTCGGGAGTCTGACGGCGCTGCAGTGGCACCCTCCACATCCTCTGCGGCTGCAGGGATTACAACTTACGGAGCGACACACGGTGCGTACTGTTGAACTTGAAAAAATATATCTGCAAAATAAATGTGTTGTGCTAATTGCACCCTCTATTGGAACTGGGACTGTTCCGTGTCCCTACTGTCACCATGACCCTTAAAGGAAACCCCGCCCACGGAAAGTGGGTGAAGTTCAGCCTCTGGCATCGCTGAAGGAGAAGCGTTGTCAGTTTCAGTTTGTGTGAATTCGGCCTAGAGGACTGCGAGCTAGGCAAAATTGTCTGGAGCTCATGGACTCTTTTGTTTTTTGTTGCGCCTGTTGTACCCATTCTGCTTCAAAAAGAAGAGACTATCTTCTTATCCGGAGTCCACTGGAAGGACTATTCTCCTCTCAAAGAAAGGGGGAGCTTCACTCTTTGAACTGCTGTCCCACTTGTGGAAATGTAGATACGTGTTTTTACAAAGGTCTCTAACCCCTGGAGGACTGGGAACCAGGAATGTTACCTCGGCATCATGGACTGCGGTGCCTACTGATGTGGCTTATATTAAGTCCAATGACTGTCGTTTTTCTTGCGTTTTTTTCTATTATTATGTTTTTGTATCGTACGTTGGTCGAGGACTACCAAGTTTAAGGAAAGGGGGAGTGTAAGGAGGTGAAGGAGTAGTACTACCTTGCCCATCCCCTTAAGTGTTCTTAATGTTTCTGTGTAACTAATTATTGTGTTTTTATAAATATTAAGTGGTACTGCTACATAGTCTTATGTATTACCGCTCACATTTATAGTACTGCCACATTCATGTATGTGTTACCATTCTCTGTAGGACTATGTATTTTATGTTGTGTTCCATTAATGTAATATAATAACGTATTACCATTTCATTATAATATTGTATATATTGTATGTGATGTGTATTCTTGTACAGTTTAGGGTAAGTTAGGTGCTTTCTTCTCTGGGACATTAGAGGAGGGCACCTTAGTATATAGTTCTCATAGACATGGGTAAGTGTAGTTCTGTCATGGGCCACTAGGTGGGGGCATACTAGTGGACCCTGTTAGGTACAGCTTATCGGAAGTTCATAGAGGGTTAAGTATAGGAGGGGCTGCCAGATAGTAGTGAGAAGTTTCCAGGTAGTTAGCTCAGACGGGGCCAGTGTGCCTAAGTGTCCACATGGGCTATACGTTCAAGTAAAATCCTATAGCACCTTTGACTTTTCTTTTGCTTTTGACATACCCCCAAATCCTTTTTTTGCTACTTTTGGTCTCCCTTGCAAGCCTCGCTTCATTCCTGGCTTTAGCTTTTCTAACGCTTGCCCTGCATTCTCTGCAAACAACATTATATTCTTCTTTAGATACGCACCCTCTTTCCATTTGATATAGATTTTTTTCCTTTTTAGCAAGTTATTAAGGTATGTGTTCATCCATTCTGGTATCTTTAAATGCTTACAATTCTTCCTTCTTTTCAGGATTGTTACCATTTGTGCGGTGAGAATTTCATTTAGCAAAATCTACCATCCTTCTTGGACATTTCTGTCCTTTAGAACATCCAGCCATTGGACCTTTCCCACCCTCTTTCTGAGTCTATTAAAATCTGCCTTTCTGAAGTCCAACCTTAAAGTCTGAGTCCTCGCTGGTCTTCCTTCTCTTGTAATCCAAAATTTGAGGATAGCATGATCGCTGCCTCCTAAATTTCCAGCCACTTTTACTTCCTCAACCATTTCCTCCGTGTTGGTAAGAATTAGATCCAAGACTGCAGATCCTCTTGTTTTCTATTCTACCTTTTGAAAGATAAAGTTGTCAGCAAGAGAACATAAGAATTTTCTGGACCCAGTACTTTTGCCTAAGAGAGATTCCCAACAAATATCTGTATAGTTAAAATCTCCCATGATCACTATGTCGTACATTTTTGAGAACAGAGACATCTGGTGTAAAAAGAGTTCATCCATATCTTCAGTCTGACCAGGTGGCTTATAGTAAACATCTACAATAGTGCCCTTTCTGTTCTCTCCTTGAATTTTTGTCTAGTTTCTACAGAGCTACCAGTCTCTGAAGCTTGGATCTCTATGGAGATATAAGTTTTCCTAACATACAAGGCAACACCTCTTCCCTTCTTGTTAATGCTATTTCTAATAAATAAGTTGTAGCCTTGAAGGTTTGTATTCCAAGCATGTGTATCATCCCAAGTTTCAGTGATGCTATGACATCATATCTCTCTTCCTGTGTTAGCAACTCCTATTCTCATTGTTTCCCATGCTCTGTGCATTTGTATAGACATATTTTAGATTTTAGTTTGTAGTAGGCTTCTCTTGCTCCTTTTTTTATTCAGAGTTTGTTGTCATTGTTCTTCCTTTCTGCTTCTAATAGCAGGGTTCTCAAAATAATCTATTAACTGCATATTTCTTCCTGGCCATATATTTCTCATCCCATATTGCTCTAGATTAAAGCTCTCCTGATGAGTTTAGCAAGGCATCTACCAAATATGTATTTTCCTGTTTTCGTAAGATGCAATCCATCTCTAACAAGGAGTCCATCATACTCGTAATTCACTCCATGGTCAAGAAACCCAAAATATTGCTCATGGCACCATTGACATAGCCAGTTGTTCATCAAGTAGAATCCTGTTCAATCTCCTTGTCCACTGGGAGGATGGATGAGAAGACGACCTGCGCTCCTAGTGCCTTCACTTTCCATCCCAGATCTGCAAAGTCTCTGCCTTTAGTTTCCAGCTCCTTTCTTGTTGTGCCATTTGTTCCTACATTCCTACATGTATTAATAGGCATGAGTAGTTGTCTTTAACACTGAAGAGTCTTGATACTCAATCAGACACATCTTTGATTTGGGCATCTGGAATACAGCACACTTCTCGTGACGTAACGTCATGTTGACAGATGGCGGCTTCTGTTCCTTCGAGTAGTGAATCCCTCACGACCACCAGTCTCCTTTTCTTCTTCAACACAGCGCTTCTTTTTCTCCTTTCAAGAGGTTTCTGATTTCTTACTGGGGTGTTCTTTGTGGGCATAGCACTTTTTTTATGTACATTTCATAGTTGTCCTGCGTGAGAGCCTGGTAGCGGTTCTTCAGCGGTATGGGTGCTGACCGCCTCCTCATCCTCCTGCTTCTTTGGGTCATATGCTTCCACTTTTCTTCATCTGCAAGAACACTAAGAAATTTTTCTCCTGGAACATTCTGAAGAGATTTTTCTGCTCTGTCAAGGAAATCGTCATCTTCTTTGCTGAGCTTCAATGTAGCTATTCTCTCCTGAAGACTTTGCACCTTTTCCTCTATCAGAGTCAAAGCTTGCAGTTCTGACACGTAAAGTTTGTCTTTTCCTCTGACAGGTCTGTAAACTTATAGCACATATTCAGCACACCATATGGGTAATCTCCTTCTCCATATTGAACAAAATGAATTTCTGTGGAACCGCAGTAAAGGTTTGACAATTTCCTCCAAGCAGCTCGATCCAGCCACACACAAAGATCCTCAGACATGCGTCGACTCTTCAGTCTTCCCAGAATGCACCAGGAATGTCAATGTGTAAGGGGGTTACCAGGACCGTGCAATACTCCACTCCCTCCCGTGTGTTGATACTGTTATAATTAATGTGATGTACGTGTATGTTGCTTTCCCATACTGTGAATATTTATTAATGCTGCTATGGGTATAATGTTATGTATATATTGGCTAATGTGTATGTCTGTGAAATAGCAAAAGTGTAGTACTCCTGTTTGGCCACTAGATGGGGTGCATTCTAGTGTACTTAGTAGGATAAGCATTCCACACTATACATAGTTAAAATAGGAGGGATCAGCTGCAGTTAAGAGAGGGAGGACTTCCTCATAGTGTTGAGACGGGCCACGGCGCCCAAACCGTCTGCATGGGCTTAAGTGCCCGGAATGATAGCAGTGACCACGCAACGTTTAAGGGAGAAGCCCAGCCATCCACAGCACCAGGCCTGAACAGCAGAAGGCCAGTACAGTAGGGGACCACAGCAGACTTGGTACAGAAACTTAAAGCAGAAGCAGTAGCAACAGTGCTGGAAGTGCAGTATTAGTGGGACTGCAGTTGCTAGAGAAGTTTGAGCAGCATAGGGATGCAGGAGGCTTCATAATGTGGCAACTTATCACATGGGCTGATGCCTCAGATCCGGGGTAAAACGGCTGATGGAACTCCCAGATGCAGTGAGTTTGGGCCGGGAGGATGCTGTGTCAATGTAGGAGACAGTACAGAAGGGCAGGTTGCTCACTATGTGGCAACTGACTTTGGCATCAGATACTCTTATGTCTGGGGCGAAACAGACTAGGTAATGTCTAGCCGTAGCAGAGCTGAACAGGGAGGACACTGAAGAACCGTATGAGACGGTCCGACACGGATTTGTGCTGTGTGAAAGTGAGAGAAGTACAGGGAAAGAGAAAGAGATGTGCAATGTGAACCATGTGGTTAATGCTGTGAAGACTAAGGATGTGCTGCGTAAAGACACCAGTAAAGTCGTTCTTTTGAATGTTGAGATGGACCGTGTCTCTATTCATGCGGGACGGTCTATAGGGAGCCTTCAGCAGCGCAGAGAGGACCCTGACAGCGCAGAAAGTGAAGCCACAGGTATGAAGAGTAATGGACACTATTTTCATGTGATGGGAGGACAGGGCACAGATATACCGGTGTCCTCGGCCATGACTACGACCCTGGCCCTCCCTCACAAATGCACTTGGAAAAAGCCTTTCATTTTTACTGATATGCCCCCAATACACTTCCTGCCTGATTTCCATATCGCGTCTACAATAAATTTCTCATGACCGTCACGTTAGATCTCTACCATAAAGGGAACGAGCGCCTCAATACTACTATTTCCATATGTAAAAACTTGCTGACAGGTTCCCTTTAAGCTGTACTAAATAAAATCATACAACTCTATGACTAACGAGAAACTGATTCACTGATCCCATTCTAGTTATTGCCCGTGTTGTAAAGTTTTATCACATCAGCAGATGTTTTTAATTTCATCCCCCTATGCAGATGGAATAATGCTAATCCGTTCCTTTTGTATGTATCGTATTGAACATTGTCTTTTACTGAAATCTCCAGTTCGGTGCCCAGTTCTAGTCTGAATTGGCCTATTGTTTATTCCAGGTGTTTATGTTTATTTTATGAATATATTTATTCATTTTTTTAAATTTTCCAAATCACCTTGTTTAAAAAATATGGGAATCTTACAATTTTCACACTAGCCTTTAGGCCCCATACTAGGCCCATACTTCCAGTTTTTTATAGATAACTTTTCAGTAATTTCATTATCATCACAAGATTACAATGAAAGGTAACACATACTAGTTCACAGCTCACCTCCCCCTTCTGTACAATGACTGATAACACCTCTATATACAGTAGATAACACAGGATCCACCATTCACAATAGGTGATGTCACAGCTCACCTCCTCCTCCTGTACAATGACTGATAACACCTCTATACACAGTAGATAACACAGGATCCACATTCACAATAGGTGATGTCACAGCTCACCTCCTCCTCCTGTACAATGACTGATAACACCTCTATATACAGTAGATAACACAGGATCCACCATTCACAATAGGTGGATGTCACAGCTCACCTCCTCCACCTGTACAATGACTGATAACACCTCTATATACAGTAGATAACACAGGATCCACCATTCACAATAGGTGATGTCACAGCTCACCTCCTCCTTCTGAACAATGACTGATGACACCTCTATATACAGTAGATAACACAGGATCCACCATTCACAATAGGTGGTGTCACAGCTCACCTCCTCCACCTGTACAATGACTGATAACACCTGTATATACAGTAGATAACACAGGATCCTCCATTCACAATAGGTGATGTCACAGCTCACCTCCTCCTCCTGTACAATGACTGATAACACCTCTATATACAGTAGATAACACAGGATCCACCATTCACAATAAGTGGTGTCACAGCTCACCTCCTCCTCCTGTGTAATGACTGATAACACCTCTATATACAGTAGATAACACAGGACCCACCATTCACAATAGGTGATGTCACAGCTCACCTCCTCCACCTGTACAATGACTGATAACACCTTTATATACAGTAGATAACACAGGATTCACCATGCACAATAGGTGGTATCACAGCTCACCTCCTCCTCCTGTACAATGACATTTGCCTTATGCAGAGCATGCCCAGAATACCTCTGTAGAAGTCTATTTTGAGAGCCATTTTATTGCTGTTTATGTCCATGCAGACTGCTGAAAAGAACAGCAGCATGAGTCTAGTATTAGGCCTACTGGCTGTTGAAAAAATGCTCAAGATTTTATTATACAGTGGATACAAAAAGTCTACACACCTAGCAAAAAATGACAGGTTTTTGCCCTGTAAACAAATCATACTAAGAGGAATCTCATAACTTTTTCCACCTTTAATATCATCTATAATCTGTACAAATCAATTGAAAAATAAACTGAAATCTTTTCTGGTGGAAATAGAAAAAGAAGAACTAAAATAATGTGGTTGCATAAATCTGCACACCCTTAAATTAGTACTTTGTTGAAGCATCCTTTTGAAGTTATGACATGTTTCAGTCTTTTTGAGTAGGAGTCTTTCATGAATAGTAAAATTCATCTTCATCTTTGGCTTTTTAGCAATGTTGCAAAATTGACAGCTATTTGGAACTGTTAATAAGTCCCTCCACCTTGAGTAAAGCATCAGTTCCAACTGCTGAAAAACAGCCCCAAAGTATAAGGTTGCCTCCACCATGCTTTACTGTGGGTATAGTGTTCTTTTGGTTATTCACAGTGTTGCCTTTATGGTAAATATACCTTTTGGAATTATGGCAAAAAGGTTCAATCTCTAGTCTCATGAGACCATAACACATTTTCCCACATGCTTTTGGAAGACTTGATGTATGTTTTGGCAAAACATAGACAGGCCTGTTTTTTTTGTCTTTGTAAGAAAAGGCTTTCATCTTGGCACCCTACCTCATAGACCAGACATATGAAGAATACGGGAGATTGTTGTAACATGCAGCACACAATCAGCATTTTTCAGAAATTGCTGCAGCTCCTTTACTGTTGCTGTAGGCAGCCTCCTGGGCCAATTTCCTTCTTGTCTTTTCATAAATTTTTGAGGGACATTCACTTTTAGGTAATATCAGTGTTGTGTCAGATTTCAGCCACTTCTTGATGACGTCTTCACAGCGTCCATGATCTATATAATGACTTTTTTTTTTCTGAACCCTTCTTATGATTACATAACTTTCAACAATGAGATCCCTTTGCTGTATTGTAAGCTGTTTACAGACCATGGCTGGCTTCTACTGTAAAATGTGCCTAAGAAAATGTCAGGATCCCACTAGAATAGCAAAACTTTATATGGAGCTAATCAGAATCCCTATAAATGATAGCGGCTGTGTACTGACTATTATGTAACACAAGCGTAAATGTGATTGGCTAATTCTGAACAAAATCACATCCCCAATTTAAAAAGTGTGTTCAGACTTATGCAACCACATTATTTAGTTTTATTATTTTTATTTTCCCTCTCAAAATTATCTCAGTTTGTTTTGCAATGGATTTGTACAGATTATGGGTGACATTAAAGGTGGAAAAATTTCTAAAATTATTCTTGGTATGTTTTTTTTTTTACATGAGAAAAAACTGATATTTTAACAGAGGCTTTTAGACTTTTTTGTATTCACTGTAGTTAGTGCTATAAAATAAAAAAAGCATTATTGAGTTAAACAGTATGTATAATAATATGTGAGATTCAGAGCATGCATGTAGCGCTTTTTCACAATGAAAATTTCACACTTCAAGACAGACTCCTAAAACTTGATTGCTGGCCTGAGACCGCATGAATCGGGGCTCATCCCACTGAATGCCCCCTCTCCTTTTTCCATGGGCTTAATACTACTCAAACAACACTGGGTGAGGGTAAAGTAGTGTGGCAATACTTTATCAAACCACCTGTCAATAACACATAGAACAGTCCCAGCAAATGCAAAAGATGGTGAAAAATTGCAGAGTCTCACCCTTCTGCTGATTCGCCAGGATTAGAGCAGCTGTGACTTCAGGGCTTCCAGGGCCAACTATCCTACCTGTGGCACCCTGCTTTTGGCAGGCACCCACAGGAGGATGTGATGACAAGCTTAGGAAGCTGACAGTCCATTGAGGCAGAAGGCCAGGTGACTGGATGGTCCCAATCTGGCTACTCCGAACGTCTCCATGGGGCCAGATGACCAAATGGTCTGAACATGGCTTCTCCAAATGTATCCATGGGTCTCAGGTGACCCGAGCTTCCCAATCTGGTTTCCCCAAACGTCCCCATGGAGCCAGGTCACCAGATGGTCCCAATCTGGCTTCTTCAAATGTATCCATAGGTTCCAGGTGACAGGAGGGTAACAATCCTGGATTCTCTGAACATCTCCATAGAGCCAGGTGACTAGATGGTCTCAACCTAGTTTCTCCAAACGTATCCATGGGTTCAGTCATAGTCAATGGAGCAGATCTGTTTTCTTCCTGTCAGGGCCATAGTTCCTTAAATTGGCATTCTGTAGAATCCAAATCTGTGTCCCCCTTAATGGAGCCATGTTGTCCTGGTACAGTGTTCCTTTATGGAGTCATGGTGTCCTGGCTGTTGTTCTGACAAGTCACTCTTGTTACAGAGACATATCCCTCTTATATAGTTCACAACTGTCCTTCAAACCATCATCCACAAATCAAGGGGAAGAAGTGATGAGATTAATTTGCATTGTTTGAGTATTTAATCAATCTAGTTTGTCCTTCTCTGTTTTGCAGGTCAACAAACTAGCTGGCCTGTTACAATGTGTAATCAACATATTAACAAACACCTGATGTTCAATTATGCTATGTCCTTTCCCTCAAATATATCACTCAATAAGTTACAACAAACATCAACTCAAGTGTCAACATTCATCAGACAATATCCTATGTCTCTGGGCCTACTGAATTTACGTCTGGATAATTAAGATTAAATGCTGTGTCGTCACACTGATAATAAGTCAAAAGCTGTGATATGCACAGAGCCTTAGCTACTGCTTAATTGATTAACTTTGAAAATACATGTTAGTAATATAATGTATGTACACAGTGACTGCACCAGCAGAATAGTGAGTGCAGCTCTGGAGTATAATACAGGATGTAACTCAGTATGTAATATATATATGTACAGTATAGACCAAAAGTTTGAACACGCCTTCTCATTTAAAGATTTTTCTGTATTTTCATGACTATGAAAATTGTAAATTCACACTGAAGGCATCAAAACTATGAATTAACACATGTGGAATTATATACTTAACAAAAAATTGTGAAACTACTGAAAATATGTCTTAAGGGTATGCCACACTAAACGAGATAGCTAACGAGATCACTAAAACGTCACTATTTTGCGATCTCGTTAGCGACCTCGTTGTGTGTGGCATGTAGCAACGATGTGGCCCCTGCTGTGATGTCGCTGATCGTTCACTAGCGTTCTGGACCGTTTTTTGATCGTTGGCGTCCTGCTGGTGAGCCTGAATCGCTGTGTTTGGCACCTTTTGCGAACGACGAGCGACCTCGTTTGTGACGCATATGACTGTTTTGCGTCACGGAGTGGATCGCAATATCTATAAGTTCTCTTTTGCGTCACAGAGAGGATCGCAGAAGTTGCAAAGCAGGCTAGCAGGGCGCAGAGAGCAGGAGCGATGCTGGAAATTCCTATGAATCAGAAGCGCTCAGTACATGCTAATGACAGATCCTAACGACCGCCAAAGTCGTTAAAGAGATCGCTGACCGCTGATGAGTCGTTTATGAGATCTCCTGTTTGGCAGCTACTAGCGACCTAAAAGAGATCACACCAACGATTGCGTCGTTATCGTGATCGCTAACGAGATCGCTAAGTGTGGCAGTACCTTTATATTCTAGGTTCTTCAAAGTAGCCACCTTTTGCTTTGATGACTGATTTGCACACATTCCAGACACAAAAGCATCTAACTGTGTCATCAATCTCTCAGATTACAAACCCAACAAAGTGGAGCTTGCCGTGCTTTCTAGAGGACTCTCATTTTGTCCTACTAAGGCCCTGGATAAAACCGAACTCTGCAGTGATATGGAACATTTTTTCAGGAGACTGCGCCTGAGGGAATACTTCAATGATACAGAAGATCCAGAAAACACTCGGACTGAAGGAAAAGGGATCCCAACAACCAAGAAGAGGTCAGACTGGACACCTCCACCTGGACGTAACCCCCATTTGGATAAATATATAGACTCATTCAGACATTTGATAAAATCCACCATCATAGCCACCAACAAGAGACAAGCATCCAACATCAGTGCCCAGGAGAGAAAGGCCATACAGTCTCTGAAAACCAACAAAGAAATCATCATTAAACCTGCTGACAAGGGAGGTGCAATAGTCATGATGAACACATCAGACTATATTAAGGAAGCAAACAGACAACTTACGGACACACGCTACTACAGAAAACTGGAGTCGGACCCTACACAGGACTATTACAAGGAACTAAGCAAGTTGGTATCTTGTCTGTCTGACAAATCCATAAGAGCTGATGACCTGATACCAGAAAGTCCAAGAACAGGGACATTTTACATGCTTCCCAAAATCCACAAAGCTGGGAATCCAGGGAGGCCGATTATTTCATGTGTGGACACCCTTACTGAGCAGGTATCTGGATGGGTAGAGGGCATTCTTAAACCCCTGGTAAAGGATACACCCAGCTACATTCAGGACACAACTGACCTACTGAATAAACTAGCAGCAATAGGTCCCCTACCAGAAGGAACCATCCTGGCCACCATGGACGTGGAATCTTTGTACTCTAATATCCCACACCAGGATGGATTAAATGCCTGCAAAGTCTTCATGGGAAACACCGGGAATGATGCTGATTCTGTGGTGAAACTCACAAAATTTATCCTCACCCACAATTACTTTGAATTTGACAACAAGATCTATCTTCAGGAGACTGGCACAGCTATGGGAAGTAAAATGGCTCCACAGTATGCAAATCTTTTCATGGCCAAGCTTGAAAGCGACTTTTTGTCCTCATGTCCCATCAGGCCTCGGCCTACTACCGCTACATTGATGACATTTTAATCATCTGGACGGAGTCTGAACAACAGCTAAAGACGTTCCATGAACAGTTCAACCAATTTCATCCAACCATCAACTTAACACTCAACTACTCCAGCACTGAAATTAACTTTTTAGACACCACCATTAAGCTAAAGAACAATGAAATAGAGACATCCCTGTATCAGAAGCCAATCGACCGTCCAACATACCTTAAATGGGACAGTTTCCATCCAAAACACATAAAAAACTCTATAGTCTACAGCCAAGCCATCAGATACAACCGTATATGTTCCAACCCCATGGATAGAGATGAACACCTTGGTCGCCTCAGAAAGACTTTTTGAACCAGGGCTACCATCCAAGAACAATTGAAAACCAAATTACAAGAGCCACCAGAATATCAAGGAATCACCTGCTACATTACAAAACTAAAGAAGAAAATAACCGGGTGCCTCTAGTGGTCACCTACAATCCAAATCTGGAGATGCTAAGGGGACTGCACGGAAACTACAACCTTTACTACAAAAAGATGCCCGATTACAATCCATATTTCCAGACCCCCCACTACTATGTTTTAGGCAGCCCCCAAATCTAAGAAGCATCATTGTCAGAAGCTCCCTGTCCTCCCCAACAGCTGCAGGAACCTTTCCTTGCAAACAGAAGAAGTGTAAAACATGTGCATCTATAATGACCACGGACAAGATAAAGATACCCAACTCCCATCAGGACTACAAGATCCCAGGTACTTTCAGCTGCATCACATCTAATGTGGTGTACCTAATTATATGTACTAAATGTCCAACTGGGGGTCTGTATGTGGGGGAGACCGGGCAAAAAACTGAGAACAAGGATGAATTCTCATCGCCACACGATAAGAGAAAAAAGAATGGATTTACCTGTGGCAAAACACTTTTGTATGCCCGGTCATAGCATAATGGATATGGAATTACTGGTATTAAAATCTATCTTCAAATCTGAGAAAGATAGAAAGGTTTGGGAATACAAACTTATGATGACCTTTGACACTCTTAGTGCTGGAATGAACGTGTCACATGGATTCATGTCATTCTATATCAATTAAGGAATCTGCGTCTCTGACCTTCTAGGGGCATCAAAACACAACACCAGACCCCAATCAGAGGGTAATAAAACTCTCTCCTTATCTATGATCTGTTCCAATATTTATGTTCATTCCTCTGCCATAATGACAGTTCTGCTTCACGTCACTTGTCTTACCTATTGCACTTTTCCTGTGTCCTCTTGTGTATATATATATATATATATGTGATTCTTCAGTTTTTGTTTTAGTCTTTGCCTGATGAAGAGACCGGAGTAGTCTCGAAAGCTTGCAATTTGTTACCATCTTTTCAGTTAGCCATTAAAAGGTATCAACCACTGAGGACTCTCAAGTCTAAATATTTTTCTATCTACTGGCTAACACGGTACGAAGATACACATCTTTCCTATATTGCACACTCTTGGCATTCTCTTGATGAGCTTCAAGAGGTAGTCACCGGAAATGGTTTTCACTTCCGGTGACTACCTCTTGAAGCTCATCAAGAGAATACCAAGAGTGTGCAAAGCAGTCATCAAAGCAAAAGGTGGCTACTTTGAAGAACCTAGAATATAAGACATATTTTCAGTTGTTTCACACTTTTTTGTAAAGTGTAATGTATAATTCCACATGTGTTAATTCATAGTTTTGATGTCTTCAGTGTGAATTTACAATTTTCATAGTCATGAAAATACAGAAAAATCTTTAAATGAGAAGGTGTGTCCAAACTTTTGATCTGTACTGTATGTTATTAAACTATTCATGCACACAGATAGAAAAAAAATAACCAGAACATCCAAATTAGTGTGTGCAGGTGCCAACTAAAAACATATAACTATAGGAAAGGATAAAGTTGCACCCTGAATTGCTAAGAATGATAACTTTAGATTATTGGAACTGCATTACTGCCATAGAAAATAAGAAAATGCCACATTATGTACATATCAGTACTAGTGATGAGCGAGTATGCTCATTGCTCGGGTTTTCCTGAGCATGCTCGGGTGTTCTCCGAGTAATTGGGTGTGCTCGGATATTTATTTTTTGTCGCTGCAGCTGATGATTTGCGACTGCTAGACAGCCTGAATACATGTGGGGATTTTCTAACAAACAGGCATTCCCCACATGTATTCAGGCTGTCTAGCAGCCGCAAATCATCAGCTGCAGCGACAAAAAATTAAATATCCGAGCACACCCAAATACTCGGAGGACACCCGAGCATGCTCAGGAAAACCAGAGCAACGAGCATACTCGCTCATTACTAATGAGTACTAATTGCTATCAGTAGGAAACCTTTTTGACATGTGCACTCCTACTCCCATCAGCCTCAGGTCGGTTTAAGTAGCTGGTTCCTTCCTGCCCCATAAATTGTAGTCTTCTTGCCCAGGAGAGGCATCTTATCAGGACAGGGACCCAACAATGAAGGATGCCTTGATGTTGGCTGTTGGGCTGACATATTGGCCAATCTATGCGCAAAGTACCTTCCTTTTTACTGCAGTTTCATTTTTCCAATATTACATATGTGCATAATGTAGTGTTTTCCTAACTTCTATGGCAGTAAGTGTAGGCATATGCAACAGATTAGGACTTATTATAAGTAAAAGGAGGACTTTAAGCTGACCTGACAATAGATGGCGATGTTGTGTAACGTTTCTTTCTGTTTAATGTATTGTATAAGAGATAGTCCCACTTGTAGTTTCACTTTCGTTTTATTCCTGTTTCCTGATGCAATGCTGAAATGACTGTGCATTTTCCTTTTCCTCATGTTGATAGAAGTAAAAGCTTGTTGTCCCATGCAGCCTGCTCGGTGAAGTTTTCTACTGCAAAGGTGTGGATTCAGAAGCTGTGCAACAGTAAGGCAGTTCCAATATTTTAATGTTATCATTCTTAGCAATTCAGGGTGCGACTTTATCCTTTCCTATGTTCATGCACACAGTGACACGGCATCACGTCAATATCAATGGGGTTAGTATCTCTTTAAGTTTAGCGGAGCTCACTTTCCATCATCCTTCTTCACACATAGGACCACTTCTGTGTGTCTGCTTTCCAGTATCGCGGCCACTACTGATATTCATTTACTGACTGCTTCGTGTGATGTACGGGGGGAAGATGGCATCTTGTTACAGTTAATGGTTCTCAATATTTGTATATTAAGAGGAGAGTGTGGAAGCGGGAACAGCTGTGGTCAAGATGCTGAGGCCAACACGTACCTCACACATGGTTCCCATTAATACCCCTGCTATACATTGTATATTACTAATTGTATGCAGGGACCGCAGCTGTAAAACAGCCAAATCCCTTCCTCTATCTTCTGCTTTGTGGATATTCTGTGAGCAGCCAATTATAGAAATGTAAAAGGTTCAATGCCACATTATTAAGAAGAGAAAGGCTACAATAAAATATGACATCGGACACTTTATTTTTTACATATAAAGATATTGTCTCACGGTTGGCAAAGTGGTTAGACAGAGCGGGCAGCAGTCTACGGCGCCATTGACTGTTGGACGCCTCTTGTGGTATATTCCAATGGATTGAGAAGGTGACAATTGTGACATATTTCATTGATTGCTGTATACAAGGGTGTGGAATCGGGGGGAGAAATTTAGGAGGGCTTAGGAGGACACACATCCCTGGACAAAGCCAAGTGTGAAACGCGCGTTGGGGTTCCTGCCGCTCACAGGTATAGATGTCTAACCTTCATTAGCACATTCTTTTAATCTTTACTATTGGGCATTTATGGCACTTGCTCTTGTGTATATGCAATCAGTATATAGAGCTAAACGCTTTACTCCCCCTCATATATTTATTAAGAATTTCTTGCACATGCATCTTATTGTAGTATAGGGGGAACTAAATACGTTTTTTCTATTGATATGTGACATTTGATCTTCTATATAATACTGTGCATTACAAACTTTTGTTAATTATATACCTCCTGTGCAATAGATATTTCTAATTCTATACCATGTCTTTTTTGCGGCTTTTATCTGTTTTGTTGTCCCTAGTTATGACATGATTGCATTGATGCTTTATACATATTTGAATAAAGTTTTTTGGAATACTTTTGGTATAAAAACTTCCCTGTTTCTTTCGGATTCATATAAAAATCTAGTATTGTGCATATGGCACATGATAGGTGGGGGACCTTTGTAGAAAAGATTTTACATTGGGTCCCAGGACGAGTTGCATCTCGAGAGTTAGAGGAATACCAAACTCCGTGGTGTTGGGTTGTCAGAAGTTGTGTGAATGAGACCTACAAGCCCATACCATGGCCACTTGTGAAATATAATATACACTGAACGGATACTTTTGGAGAGACAGCTAATTCTTTGGACCACCCTTAGGCGTCAGAACCACAGCAATGTGGCATAGTTTCCTCTAGAAGTTGAAGTTGTTCTGCAGGAATAATGGCCCACACATGAAGGATAGCTTCTTGCAGTTATTACTAGTAAACTGGAAATACGTTCTGAAACCCCCAGTTCTACCTAGCCTGAGACATGCTCTGTAGGAGTAAATTTTGGGACTGATAAGGCCAGAGAAGCAAGTAAAACTTGCTGTCATATTCCAGGTACCAATCTATGACTATACAACCCTTGGTCAATGGTGCAACGTAAGTTTGCTTTAGGATAGATGGCTGCCATGAAGGGATGAAGTTGGTCAGTCATAATACTCAGGGAAGTCCTCCTCTCCAAATCTCCATCCACAGGTTTCAGAGGACCTAGGGTGTGCGAAAAAAAAACATCATTCCTTTCATTACCCCGCCTCCACCAGACTATAAAGAAGGTTTCATGCATCCACAGCTATTACAGGACCCATGGTGCAAAAAAACATTCCCCACACCAATTCTTTACCTTCACCAGCCTGAGAGATAGGTGTGATCCATCCATGGTTATCAGAGGAGCACCACTGCTGACTATATCTCAGTATCCGTGGATGAATGCCATCTGGGTTGGGGGATTTGCCAATGTTTAGTTTGCTCAGACGCAGGAGTATTTCTTCTTGTGTTAAACTGCCACACCTGTTCTCAATCAAGTAATCATTTAAACAGGACCTGCCCGACAAAAGTGTAGGAGACCAAAAGATCCTAAACAACTAGACAATGCTGCAATCCAAAGATTCTGGAACAAATGAGAAAGTAATTGAGATCTATCAGTTTGGAAAAGGTTATGAAGCTATTTCTCAAGCTTTGGAACTCCAGCTAACCACAGTGAGAACCATTATCCACAAACGGCTAAAACATGGAACATTGGTGAACCTTTCTAGGAGTGGCCAACCGACCAGAATTACCCAAGAGCACAGCAACTCTTCCAAGAGGTCACAAAAGAGCCTACAACAACATCTAGAGAACTACAGGTCTCACTTGCCTCAGTTAAAGTCAGTGTTCATGACTTCACCATAAGAAAGAGATTAGGCAAAAATGGCCTGCATGGCCAAGTTCCAAGACGAAAATCACTGCTGAACAATAGGAGCATAAAGGCTTATCTCTGTTTTGCTAAAAAAACATCTTGATGATCCCCAAGACTTTTGGTAGAATATTCTGTGCACTGACGAGACAAAAGTTGAACTTTTTGGAAGGTGTATGTCGCATTACATCTGGCATGGAAGTAACACAGCATTTCAGAAATGGATCATCATACCCACAGTAAAATATGATGGTGGTAGTGTGATGCTCTGGGGCTGTTTTGATGCTTCAGGATCTGGAAGAATTGCTGTGGGAAAAGGAATCATGAATTCTTCTGTCTACTAAAAAATCCTGAAGGAGAATGTTCGGCCATCTGTTGGTATTCTCAAGCTGAAGCGCACTTGGATTATGCAGCAAGACAATGATCCAAAACACACCTGAAAGTTCACCTCTCATTGGCTTAAGAAAAGCAAAATTAAGACTTTGGAGTGGCCTAGTCAAAGTCCAGACCTTAATCCAATTGAGATGCTGTGGCATGACTTTAAAAAGGCGGTTCATGCTCGGAAACCCTCCAATGTAGCTGAATTACAACAATTATGCAAAGATGAGTGTGCAAAAATTCTTTCAGAACGTTGTAAAAGACCTAATTCCAGTTATCGAAAATGCTTGATTGCAATTGTTGCTACTAAAGTTGGTCCAACTATTTATTACTTAGTAGGTTTAGGGGCAATCACTTTTTCACACAGGGCACTGTAGGTTTGGATTTCTTTTCTCCTTCATTTAAAAACTGCATTTTGTGATTACTTGTGTTATTTTTGTCTAATATTTAAATTTGTTTGGTGATCTGAAACATTTAAGTGTGACAAACATGCAAAAGAATAGGAAAACATAAAGGGGAAAACACTTTTTCACACCACCATAATACAGATGATTGGCATGACATTAAGCCTCCCTCCATTTTCTTCACACACACACACACACACACACACACACACACACACACACACACACACACACACACACACGATTGCTTTACTTCCACTATCCTGAAAGGAAGTGGTCTTCCATCCACAGATCTCAGAGGACCCAGACTGTGCCAGGAAACATTCCCCCCACCATTACTCCACCTGCACCAGCCTGAACTATGGACACTTGACATGAAGGCTTCAGTGAATCCTACGGCTTGGGCCAAATTCTAACCTTTCATCAGCATAGTTCAACAGATGTCTGGATACACCTGACCAGGATATATTTTTATGCTTGTCAGTGATGTCATTGTCGTGCTCTTTTGCCCACTGGAGCCTTTATTTTTCCCTTACACAGGAATGGAGCTGGAATTGGTTACTTGCTGCTATAGCCTATCCCTGCTAAGGATGCGAAGAACAACATTAGTTGTACACCAACATTGTATTGGGCAGCAATTTGCTGACTGTGCACTGGAGGTTCATCAGACTGAATCGTGACATCCTCCCCAAGTTTTTCACGAACACACAATTCTCAGGAAATGCTTGATACCTTTGCACAAGAAAACCCCACAAGGTTGGCTGTTTTTCAAATACTGGCCACAACGAGTTAACCGTTGATGACTATGCCTTGTTTTAACTTGCTCGATTTTTTTTTACATTTTAATGTGGATTCACACTGAAACTGATCCATGGAAACTGATCACTTTTCTGCTGTGCTCTAGGGTCAAATGTCCATTGGGAACCTCCATTGGCGAAAGGGTATATGTCTCTAATAAACTGACCATTCAGTGCATACTATGTGTATTAAATACTAGTATGTGATTTATTCTACCTTTTTTTTTTCACCTCAGCTATTTTTGGATCCACCTTATGCAAAGAGACCCCAGTCTTCTTACCCCTCTCTCTTTGCTGTTGTGCCGGATGGTGACTCTTCGATACCCGTCCGTGTGGCCGACTTTGCGTCTTGTGGTCTCGGACTATGGATAAGTCCTATATTTTTTACTTTGAATATTCTCAATTCTGTTTTGGCCTATAAAGAACGGGGGCTGATATTTGCAGTGAGATCAGGAACCCTTCTTATTGTAGCTGTTTACAACGTGTGGGAGTTGTTGAACACGTGTTATGTTCTTATGTCACCATTTTATCGCCCTTTGAGGATTCACTTGGATCCATAGTTTGTTTTGCTTTGACTTAACAATAACTGTGTGGTTTATGTGTTTCTGCTGAATAATCTGACTTCATACACGTCAAAGCTGTGTTGTATCCTCCAAGATAAAGTGGTGTAGACCGTCAATATATCCACAATCAGTGACAAATTACTGGTCGGGAGGAGCCTGGAGCACCTGGGATCCTGTGTTAGGGTGGGTGAGACTTAGTGTTTATCGAAGGTTATACGTCAATGGCAGTGATATATATGCTGATCCATGCTTAAAAAAAAGTTAGCTACAGGATGTTTAAAAAGTGTCTGAATCCACTTATTTATATATACCGTATGTGTATATGGAGCGACCTGTCAGTCTATTGAACCGGGGCAGGGAGCAGGCAGCGGTGACGTGCCTTGGAATTAGTCTGCAGCCGACTTTTCAAAGTGTTTTCATGAAGTGCTGCAAATAAAACATTCCTGGTTGCAATCTCACCGCCATATTCTGATTCTTGCTGCCCATGGTTTGGTCAGCATGGATCTTATGACACTTTTCCTTTAAGCTCTAGGAATTATAATTATTATTAACAGCGTTCAGTTTGATCTTGAGCCATGGTGACTTGATGGATGAACAACTTAATTGCAGTATGGAGGAAAGACCCAATGCTCGTTTCGCACCAAAGCTTCTTCGGGGGGGGGGGCGCACCTCGAAGAAGCATTGGTGCGAAACGCAAGTTGAGGTCTTTCCTCCATACTAGAATTAGGTTGGTTTTCTTATTATTCACATTTGTGTAGACATATTATGTATTTGGCTTGCCAGCATGGCTTTTCTTGGTCCTAGCATTTGCTCTGATGTTGTCTAATTGTTCTGGTCAGCAATTTCTATTTTTATACACAGGAATCCTTCAGTGTCAACTTATATATTTATATTTTACATTTCTTGTAGGTCTGTTTTGACCACTTTGTATGCACTTTCTTGGCACTTTATATCTGATTAATTTGTATTTTATTATTAAAATTTATGGTTCCCTATGTATATTACATTTATTGCTGTATCATTACTATATAGACCTTGACATCATGCTGACATATACCAGCCGAGTTGGAGGTGGTATCTAGGTGTTGCTGATTCCCTTAAATTTTTTTATGGTATTATTCACTACTGTTTTATTAATTGATTTTTCTGTATCAATAAAATTTATTTGATTTTTTATTGCTCTATGTCCATTGTTTTTTCTGATTATGGATGAGCCTTTCGTTATTTAGCCTTATTTTGGGATTATTGCATCATACTTAGCAGCACACCAGGACTGAGGACTGTAGGATGCCAGAGCGAGTGGGGACCGAAGTTCGCCCACGACTACCTCGCTTGGGCATCTTACAGAGAGATAGATAATAAATAGATAATAGATGATAGATAATAGATAGATAGATAATAGATAGTAGACAGATAGATGATAGATGATACTGTAGATAGATTATAGATGATAGATGGTAGATAGATGATAGATAATAGATAGCTGATAAATAGGTAATAGATAAATAAGATAGATAGATAATAGATAATAGATACATAATAGATCGATAATAGATAGATATAAAAAATAGATAGAAAGATAATAGATAGACAGTTAGATAGCTTGTAGTGCTTTCTATTAAGCCAAATAAATAAACATGGTATGTGTTTTAGACTTGTATGGGTCCGCGTGATGCATTTGTAGGCAGATGGACCGGGCCTGCAGTACCTGTATCTGGTCAGGGCCGGAACTATCGGGGCTGTCACCATTGTTGCTGGGGGGAAGGACTTTCTGACTGGAGGAAACCTTTACACCTGACTGTAGGGGCGGGTGATAAAAGGGACGGAGCGCGCTAAGACGGGCATTTTGGCGGGAAGACAGAGTGTGTAGCAGGAGAAGGTTGACTCACTCTCCACAGACCGACGCCAGCAAGCAGGCCCGCGCTGCGCCATTCCAGCTCGCGCGCACACAGACTGTGAACCATTAGAGACGGCAGCTCTGCTCACTGCTGACATAAAGAAGACAATCCGGTCCATACCGCTGACTGCTGCCGGAGTGCGACTCAGTACCAACCCGTTGGTGCATGCTGAACCTGGTAGCATTTATTTTGGCCTCAACAGGGCAGATAAAGTACGCCTGCGCAGGAGCACGACAGAAGCAAGGAAGAGGACGCCATTGCAAGAAAATTGGAGGCGCCGGACCCAGACCTGTGACGCCCATGGGACCGGACCGCATCGGACCGCCCCCCAGGGTGAGTATAATATAACTCGTTTTTCTTATCTTTCAGGTTACATCGGGGGCTTATCTACAGCATTACAGAATGCTGTAGATAAGCCCCTGATGGCGGTGGCTGCTGCTTATATACGAAAAATGGGATGACAGATTCCCTTTAAAAGACACTGTTTCACCTTTCTTCGGGATCAGGTCAGAGACTTCTCACATCACTTACGGCGCCACCGTGGGATTTTCCAGCCTCCTCCATCTGGGAACAACAGACTGATAAGTTAACCGTTTATTGAACTTATACTCTCTCTCTGTAACTGTATTGCACTTTATTCCCCTATACTCCCTCACCCTCTCTCTCCCTGCGTGGAGTATTTGTTGTTATGATAACCCGTTATAAAAATAACCCGTTTACTCTTGCTCTGCCTCCTGCTTTTCACTGCATCCCGCGTTCCTGCAGTTCCTCACACTTGGCATAGTCGGCAGGATGCAGTCTAACAGCATGGATGAAGCAGATCAAGCAGTTGGGGTTGGCCCTAGGTCCAGTATTTCCCTGGGGGCAATGATGAACAATCACCCTAAGTTCACGGGAAACAACACCATATTATGGAGCTTGACTGAACGCATTAGGGGGATGATGAGAATGCACCCCATGACCCCTGCGATGAAAGCCGAGTTGGCTATCATTGGGCTAGATGGAGAAGCCAGAGACTCAGTTATGCTACAACCCCCCCAGAGAGCGAGCCACCTTTAATAAGGTGCTCCAAATTTTGGAAGAGACCCATGGGGACCCCACGGACGTAGGGGAGCTGAGGATGTGTCTGCTTAGTCGTATGCAGAGGGAGGGCAAGACTGTGACGCAGTACATGAATGCACTGCTGGAGTTGCACACTGCTATTGTCAGGAAAGATGGCATAGGCGTAGGCCCTACTGATGTCATGCTGCGGGACCTGCTGATGAAACAGGCCATGCGGGAGAGCGTGCAGGTGAACCCTCGCATGTCCTTTTCTGAGATAGGGAGCAAAGCACGCACACGTGAACAGGAGCAGGGGGTGACAGTCCCGGTAGGGAAGGTCCGGAGCGGAGAGGTGTCTGTGAACAAGATCACCGAACTCCAATGGGTGGAAGAATTGCGGAAGAAACTTATGGATATTAGAGGGGAGTTGGCTGATGTGAAAAAGAAGTCTGGGAGGGCCCCAAATCCATCAGGGGCAGCCGCAATTCAAAAATGTTCCGTCGACAGAGATCCCTCACCTGCTTTAATTGTGGAGAAATTGGACATATGGCTCGGGAGTGCCCACGATGGGGCAGATCCCAACAACGTCATCTGTTAAACTAGGGACTCCGAGCCTGGGGGACGCAGCCCGAAGCCTGGACAGACACAAAGGAGTAGAGGAAGTCCCACAAATCTAGTCTCAACGTGCCCTCTTGTCTGGGCCGAATTTGATGGTCGAACAGTACGTTGCCTGGTGGACACTGGCTCACAAGTGACTATGATGCCCGAAACCTACTTCCGGCGACACTTTCCTGAAGCAATGCGGCCTGAGTGGGGCCCAGTGATAAAGTTGACAGCTGCTAATCACTTGCCCATTCCGGTAGCAGGAGTGGTGTGGATGCAGATCTCCATCTGTGGCAAGGATCTAGGATGGAAGTGTGGAGCCCAGCTGCGCTTGGTGCTACAGATCCTAGAAGGGTGCTGTCATGTATAGTGTACAGTTCCTATAGCGTCTTGTGCTTGGGTGCGAGGAAAACACATGAGACACAGGTTGAAATGAAATGACTTGTATTACTTCATACAAGCATGCGGAAAAGGTCACACAGTTTGCAGGAACAGAGGCAGGAGACACAGCAGGCCAGAGTAACTTCAAGCTCTACAATAAATCTCCAAAGCAGGTTCAGGATCTCTTCTCTGTACCGTAATTCCTCTGCAAACATGGATTCACCAGACAGCAGGTTTCCAGAGTCCAAAAGTGTTCCAAAGTTCCTCAGTAGGAAATAGCTGGAGTCCAAAATCCTAGGTTTCCAGGAGTCAGGTCACAGGCTGACTGAAGCTTGATTCAGGAGCACTGATTGTTCAGCTGAGGCTGCTTAAGAAGCAAGAGGAGAGAATCAGGGCGGGAACATGAAAGCTGGAACCTCCATATTAACTGAGGGCAAGATAGCTGCAGCAAGACAGAAAGCAAAATGGCCGACGGAAAACTGAGTTTCAAGGAACATGTCAAAAGAGACAAAGAACCTTACATTACTCCCCCCTTAGGGACAACCTCCGGATGACCTCAGACTAGGCTTGTCAGGGTACCTCTGATAAAACTGGCGGAGCAGGCGAGGAGCATTTACATTATTGACTGGTTCCCATGAGTTGTCTTCCACTGGGTAGCCCTGCCATTTAATCAAATATTGCAACTGATTTCTGTACAACCTGGAATCTAGAATCCTTTCCACCATAAATTCTTCCTGACCATCGACCAGCACTGGGTCAGGGCAAGGAGAAGAGCGTCCAGGAAACGTATTGGGTGTTGCAGCCTTTAGTAGGGATACATGAAAGACAGGGTGGATTCTCATAGTTCTGGGCAGTTGAAGACGACAAGCAACAGCACTTATAATCTTACTGATTTTATAAGGTCCAATGTACTTATGTCCCAATTTAGACAATGGAATCTTTATTTTAAGATTTCTGGTTGACAGCCAGACCAAATCTCCTACCTTGAAAGCTGGTGCAGGTTTACGAAATTTATCTGCTGCTTTCTTGTACCTTTCCTGAGCCAATTCTAGATTTTCCTTTAGAAGATCCATATTCTTTTGTAAAGAAGTGATTCTTTCAGCCACTGCCGGCAAGGGCGTATCTATGGGAAATCGAGGAAGAATGTTAGGATGATAACCTAGATTGGAGTAAAAAGGAGACTGCTTAGTGGAGGCGCTCTGAGAGTTGTTATAAGAGAACTCAGCCAGTGGAAGTAGATCCACCCAATCATCTTGTAGGTGGCAGATAAAGCAGCGGAGATACTGCTCCAGGGTCTGATTGGTTCGTTCTGTCTGTCCATTAGTCTGGGGATGAAAAGCAGAAGAAAGGTTTACTTTAATGTCCAATGCGGCACAGAAATTTTGCCAAAACCTTGAAGTGAATTGCACCCCTCGATCCGAAATGACCTCATCCGGTACTCCATGTAAGCGAAACACATTCTTAATCATTAAGTCTGATGTCTGTTTTGCAGTGGGTAAACCGACACAAGGGATAAAATGAGCTGCCTTTGTTAGACGATCAACCACCACTAGAATGGTGTTCTTCCCTTGAGAGGTTGGTAACTCCACAATGAAGTCCATAGAAATGGATCCCCACGGGCTGGACGGGGTGGGAAGAGGCTGTAACAGACCAGTTGGTGAGGAGCGAGGTGTTTTGCATCTTGCACAGACTTCACATGAAGTGACATAGTTTAAAACATCTTTCCTGTAAGTGGGCCACCAAAAGAAACGAGAAAGAAATTCTTGTGTCTTTAGAATTCCCCTATGCCCGGCTATCTTGGAATCGTGGATGAGTTGCAATACTCTCAATCTGACTGTTTCAGGTATATACAGACGTTGTCCCTGAATCCACACACCATTCTTAAAAACAAGACTTAAGTCCCTTGGGGGTTGAGCCAACAAAGAATCCGCATGGTATGCTTCCTTGATGTCCTTAAGTAGGTCTTGATTATGAATCACTCCCAGGAATCTAGAGTCAGGAAGAATAGTCTTAGGAGGAGTAAGTGGACGTGTCTCTGCTGAATGAATCCTAGAGAGTGCATCAGCCTTTCCATTGCGCGATCCTGGTCTATAAGAAATTACAAAATTAAATTGGTTTAGGAAAGATTCCAGCGAGCCTGGCGAGGAGTCAGGCACTTAGCCGACCTGATAAATTCAAGGTTACGATGGTCTGTCAGGACGACTATTTGCTGTGCAGCTCCTGAAGAAGGTGTCTCCATTCCTTGAAGGCGGCAATAATGGCCAACAATTCTCTATTGCCCACATCGTAGTTCCTCTCAGCCGAAGACAACTGCTGGGAAAAGAAGGCACAGGGATGCAAGACATTCTTCTCACCTGTTCTCTGAGAGAGTATAGCTCCAATGGCACAGTCTGAAGCATCCACCTCTATTATGAAGGCAAGCTCGGGGTTGGGATGTACTAAGATAGGTGCGGTGGTAAATTTATCCTTTAAACAGGAAATGCTTCCTGCGCTTGCGGGGTCCAGGAGAACCTAGACTGTTTCCGGGTAAGTTGGGTGATAGGTGACACTACCTCAGAGAAATTCCTAATGAAACGTCTATAGAAGTTGGCAAACCCGATGAAGCGCTGCACCTCCTTCACATTTCTAGGAATTGGCCAATCCTTGATGGCTTGGGTCTTGCTTCCATCCATACTAATCCCTTGCGTAGATAGTACATACCCCAGAAATTGAATTTCGGTCCTATGGAATTCACACTTTTCAAGTTTGATGTAGAGATGGTTTTGTCTTAGGCGTTCTAAGACCATTCTCACATGTCCATGATGTTCCTCTGTGGAGTTAGAAAAAATTAGAATATCATCCAGATAAATCACCACAAATGTATCTAGGAGATCCCTGAAGATGTCATTCACCAAGTGTTGGAAAGTGGCTGGGGCGGTACTCAGACCAAAAGGCATAACTAGATATTCAAAGTGTCCATAGCGTGACCTGAATGCAGTCTTCCATTCATCCCCAGGTCTAATACGGACCAAGTTATAGGCCCCACGGAGATCCAGTTTAGAGAAAATTTTGGCGTGCCGCACTCTCTCCAACAACTCAGGGATTAAAGGCAATGGATAACGGTTTCTAATAGTAACCTTATTGAGTTCCCTATAGTCTATGCAGGGTCTCAGAGATCCATCTTTCTTCTTCACAAAGAAGATGGGTGCACCTGCGGGAGATGAAGAGGGGCGTATGAAGCCTTTGGCTAGATTTTCATCTATGTAGTCCTTCAAAGCTTTTAGCTCGGGCCCCGCTAGGGGGTAGATCTTACCAAAAGGTATCTAGGCTCCAGGCAATAATTCGATTGGACAATCATATGGACGGTGAGGAGGAAGCTGATCAGCGTTCTTCTTGTCACATAAATCCACATAGTCCTGGTATACAGCTGGTAGTTCAGGGACTGACATGGTTCCTTTAGGAACAGAGCAAGCTGAAACTCCTTGACTCATCTGTTTCTCCGGAAAGTGTAATTCCTTGGTCTCCCAGTTAATCGTAGGATTCTGCGCCTGTAGCCATGGTAGCCCCAGAATAATGGGAAAGTGGGGAGAAGAGATAAGCATAAAAGACATTTTCTCCTGATGATCTTTACCCATAAGGACCCTCAAAGGCTCTGTTTCCTGATCCACTGGTCCAGAGGTCAGCAGGGAGCCATCCACAGTCTCCATCTGTACTGGAGTAGCCTTCTTCACTGAACGTATCCCCTGTTTCAGAGCAAAGGAGATATCCATAAAATTTCCACTTGCTCCTGAGTCGATCATAGCAGAGCTAGACACCCAGACTGAGTCAACCCAGAGTTTGATGGAAAGGAAGCAATGAGAATTGTTTCTTTTACAACTCAGTTGGGACACCGCTGAGGAAACTTGAAAAATTGCAGCGTTTATACCGTCATTGTCCCCAGAACTAACAGAGTTTAAGTCCGAAAAATCAAGATCTCTTGCAGCAGATCTCTCTGGAATCTGAGGCTCGGGCATGACAGAGCTCCTCTCGCAACACTCACAGTGAATGACTGCTGCAGTAGTCTTACGAGAACGGCTGGGGCAGTTTATAATGAAGTGCCCTGACTTACCACAGTAAAAACATAGATTTTCCTTTATACGATGTTCTTTGCGTGCATCACTAACCCGTCTTTGTAAAGAGTCCACCTGCATGGGTTCAGGTTCTGGTTCCCTTGTGATCCTACTCAAAGGTTCCTTAGCTGAGGAGGGAGGTAGGAAAAGGTTAGTGCGATTATTTTCGAACCATCTCTCTTGTCTGCGTTCAGTCAGACGAGCATCAATACGGATACAATAGTTAATAAAGTCACCTAACGCAGTGGGAGGGTCGGCACGAGCAAGTTCATCCTTAATCAGTGGAGACAACCCTTTCCGAAAAATAGATTTTTTGGCGGAAGTGTCCCAAGTGGTATCAAGAGCCCATCTCCTGAAATCCAAGGCATATTCGGCTACTGAACGCTTACCTTGGCACAAAGTTAACATGGCTGCTTCAGCTGTTGCACCTCGATTGGGGTCATCAAACACCTGCCCCATGGCTGAAATAAAAGCATCAAGGTGATTCAAACAATCATCCTCAGTCTCAATCAGAGGGTTTGCCCACATCAAGCCTTATTGGTAAGCAACATGATTATAGTAAGCACTTTGGATCGTTCAGTGGGAAATTGTGAAGCATGTGCAGAGAAAAATAGATTGCATTGGTTAATAAATCCCCTGAATTTCTCACGTTCACTGCCAAAACGAAAAGGAGGTAACTTGGGGATCCCAGAACTCGGGGTTATGGCAGGAGCCTGGACTCGTTCCTCTAGAGCCTCAATCCTGGCTCGTAATTCCTGGGTAGTTTGTCCAAACACTTGCAAATTATGATTAGTGAGGTCCTGTAGGCTTGCAAAACGGGTCTTTATAGTCTGTATATCTGCAAGGATTGTATCAGTCACTCCGCAAAGCTCCTTTATGCAGGCCTCCATCTTCCAGATCTTTTAAGGCAGAAGTGCTGGAAGGAGAAGAGAAAAGGAAAAAAAAAACAATAGTGTTTACCTGTGGTAACACTGCAGAGTAACATTTAAGGGAATGCGCTCACCTGGAATGGTTGTGAGAAGTCACAACCACTGTCATCACAGAAGGTATTAAACGGACATCTGATATCCACAGTCACGGCAGACACGGCTTTCCCAGACCCAGCAGACACTAAACATTGGCTCCTGAATCTTGTCATGTATAGTGTACAGTTCCTATAGCGTCTTGTGCTTGGGTGCGAGGAAAACACATGAGACACAGGTTGAAATGAAATGACTTGTATTACTTCATACAAGCATGCGGAAAAGGTCACACAGTTTGCAGGAACAGAGGCAGGAGACACAGCAGGCAGTAACTTCAAGCTCTACAATAACTCTCCAAAGCAGGTTCAGGATCTCTTCTCTGTACCGTAATTCCTCTGCAAACATGGATTCACCAGACAGCAGGTTTCCAGAGTCCAAAAGTGTTCCAAAGTTCCTCAGTAGAAAATAGCTGGAGTCCAAAATCCTAGGTTTCCAGGAGTCAGGTCACAGGCTGACTGAAGCTTGATTCAGGAGCACTGATTGTTCAGCTGAGGCTGCTTAAGAAGCAAGAGGAGAGAATCAGGGCGGGAACATGAAAGCTGGAACCTCCATATTAACTGAGGGCAAGATAGCTGCAGCAAGACAGAAAGCAAAATGGCCGACGGAAAACTGAGTTTCAAGGAACATGTCAAAAGAGACAAAGAACCTTATAGGTGCATTAAAGGATTCATCCACAAGAGGCCCTCAGAGCATACACACACCTTCACCCTTCCTCAGACCACCAGAGGGAGCCCGTATAGGGAGATAAAAAGGAGGGAGGAGGCAGGAAGTTAGAACAGAAGTCTCAGAAGACTTTAAGAACAGAAGTCTCAGAAGACCTGAGAACAGAACAGTTGACACTCTAAGAACAGAGCAGTCTAGTCCTGCAGTGTGAGACTGAAGTAGCTCAAGTCCGCGAGCTAGGAGCGTGCTGACGCTCTAGAGAGCGGCAGAAGAGGCAGCCCACTAACTGCCAGTGTGTATAGCCTTGTGAGGGCCCGAGTAGGCCGAAGGCTAGATGAGAGAGTAGCAAGGGGGCAGAGGAGCCTTACCAGCTCACCCCAGAAAGCACATACCGGACACCGGGTCCGAGTTTACAGGGATCTCTATGACCCAGTAGGAGACAACCGGAATTCCTGGAGGACTGCAGGTCCCAGGATCACCAAAGAGCTGATACGTAACAGAGCCAGTGGACACGGAGACCCTAAAAGCAGGGAGTGTGTACTCCAGGAGAAGGCCCTACCACAAAGTCAGCCGATGCAGGACAGAGACAACGTTAGGCCTAGCTACAGGCAGGTCGGAAACTTACTACAGAGAGGCAAGAAACAGGAGGCCTTACACCTGCTCACTGGGGAGAATCCGGACGTGCACCCTTCACCCTACAGTACTCCGGGATGTTCCTGCACTAACTCCTGTAAAGGTACAGAAGTGACTTGTGTGTGCTCCCATTCTTGTTCTAACCCGGCTGGGTCCCCTCCGTCCTGCATCTCTACATTTACGCTGCCCTGAAGGCCTGTTCCACCTGTGGGGAGCGATATCACCTAAGCTGCCACAACACCGGCCTCAGTGGACTGCTGCAGCGCTGGTGATCCTCACCAGATACCACAGGTGGCGTCACGATTCACTGATATTATCCCCGGTAAATATATCCCCCCCTTTTCAGGGTGAGCGCCTAGGGCCACGGACCGAGCCGTGGCCACCGTGACATCACCCATAGAAATCAACGGGCTCGGGTCGAGTACCCCACAGCCCTGGCAGGCGGCTCAGAAGGGTGTGGTGCTAACCCTGGGAGAAGTGAATAGCGGACACGCAGTCACCCTGGGAGTGAACATATTGAAGGAGTTTGGGAGTCTCCTCATCAATGAGCCCTCTAACGTGACCTTGAAGCAGTGGAGCTCACATACTCCCCAGAGGAGGGTGTTTCAACAGTTGATCCGCGTGGCTCAAGTTCAGGAGTCCTCCAGTGAAGGGGGGACGTTTGGAAAAGTGATCGTTCCAGCCTCCGCTAAGCTCATTTTGCTGCCCATACAGATTGTACTCACCCTGCCCGTCCAGGCCCACACCCCACTAGAAGGAGTAGAGATCCAGATTGAGCAATCTATTTCATAACAACTTCCCCTGGGGTTCCTTGTGGCACATACTTTAGCCTTTATGCGTGATGGAACAGTTCCTGTACGCTGTGTTAACTTAGGAGATCAGGACATCACAATATCTCACAGAAGTGAGGTAGCGCGGACTGTAGGCATGCCAGAAGAAGTAATACCGCCTCAGGCCGTACAGCTGACAGTAAAACAGGGAGACCCTTGGACAGTGACGGTAAATTCCTCTCTGACGCCGGAGTCCCAGCATATCCAGGAAGGACAACTTATCTTAGAACAGATGCGGGCCAAACTGACTGATCTTACCCCAACACAGGTACAGCAGGTAGTAACTCTACTGGGACGATATAGAGACATATTCGCACAACATGAGGATGATTTTGGCTACACTACGGCCATCACACACAAGATACCTACTGAAAATACCGCACCCATAAGAGAGCGTTATTGACAAAAGGTGTTATTAGGGAGAATCAAAGTCCGTGGGCTGCTCCTATAGTTTTAGTGCCAAAGAAGGACGGCACCCTGCGTTTTTGTGTGGAAATTATCGCAAACTCAATGCCTGTACAGTAAGAGATTCATATCAATTACCCAAGATTGAAGAATCCTTGTCTGCATTGGGGAAAATCCAAGTTCTTCTCAACATTTTACCTCGCCAGCGGCTCCTGGCAAGTGCCGATGTCGGAGCGGACCGGTCGAAGACAGCCTTTATACTACCCATGGGCCTGTTTGAATTCAACCAGATGACGTTCGGTTTAGCCAATGCTCCTGGAACTTTCCAACAACTGATGGAGAGGTGTTTAGGTGATTTGAACTTCAAAGCTACACTCATCTATTTAGACGACATCATAGTCTATGCGGCTTCGCTCGAGGTCCATTTATAAAGTCTGGAACAGGTGTTGAGTCACCTATAGAGCCACAGATTAAAGGTGAAACCTCAGAAATGTCATTTGTTCCGCAATCAGATTGAGTACTTAGGCCATGTCTTTTCTGCTGAAGGGGTAAAACCATCTCAAGAGAAGATTGCTGTGATACAAGATTGGCCCACACCGGAAAGGGTGAAAGACATCCGAGCATTCCTGGGACTGACCGGGTATTACCGTCGTGTCATGAAGAATTTTGCCCGCATAGTGAAACCACTGTTAGAACTTCTGAAGGGAGTGCCTTTGGGCGCAAAGAACCGGACTATTCGTTGCGAGGAACGTCAGGAGAAGGCCTTTCAAGACCTGAAGAAGGCATTGACAGAAGCTCCTGTGTTGGCTTATGCAGACTTTCCTCAACCGTTCATTCTTCACACTGACCGGAGCTTGCATGGACTTGGGGCTGTGTTGTCGCAGGTGCAGGACGGGAGAGAGAAGGTGATCGCTTATGCGAGTCGGTCTCTTCATGATTCCGAACGCAATCCGGACAATTACAGTCCCTTCAAGTTAGAGCTGCTGGCGTTGGTGTGGGCTATGACGGAGAGGTTCGCGGAATACTTGGGTCCAAAGTACTGGAGTACTGGTGCGTATAGACAACAACCCGTTCGCTTATCTGGAGAATGCGAAGCTGGGAGCTCTGGAGCAATGATGGGTGGCCAGAATGGCAAAGTTTCAGTATAAGATCGCTTACAAAAGAGGGGCTGAGAACACTCATGCTGACGCCTTCTCCAGTGGGAAATATGCAAAACCTGGGTGAAAAAGGGATGAAGAGTTAGAAAATGAGGAAATCCCCAAGTTCCTAGACTCTGCCAGGACGGTGGTGGCTTTGCAGGATCAGGTACAAGTTTTGGCCCGGGAAGGCATCTTGGGACGATCCTGGGATGAGTGGGTCCGGTTTCAGCAGGAAGACGGAGAGCTTGCTCTACTTAGACAGTGGGTGACGTCAAAGAGACTTCCTAGTCTTGGAGAGAGAAATACTCTATCTCCGGAAACTCTGCAGATTCTTCAACAGTGGGAACGTCTCCAGATGAAGAATGGATTGCTATATCGGAAAGGTCAATTTCAAAAGGAGCTAGGAGTCACGTGGCAAGTGATAATCCCAGAAATGCAGTTACTAAAGGCTGCCACCGAGGCACATGAAAGAGGAGCATACTTTGGTCAAGAGAAGACTTTTCAATGGTTGCAGCGGTTTGTTTACCATCCTCGGCTGAAGGCTGTAGTGGAAGAGATTTGTAGGCTATGCAAGACTTGTGAATTGGCTAAACTACAAGAGCAGAGAGCCCCCATTCAAACTATCGTGACATCTGCCCCCCTGGAATTGCTAATGATAGATTATCTGACTATCGGGCCGGCTCATCAGGGCTACGAACATTGTTTAGTAAAGATTGATCATTTCACGAAGTTTGCCGTTGTGACCCCAACCCAAGATCAAACCGCGGAATCTGGCGCACATGCCATCTGTAAATATTTCATTCAAGTCTACGGTTGTCTGAAGCAAATCCATTTGGACCAGGGAGCCTGTTTCTTAGGTAAAGTGATGGAAGAATGGCATCGCATGTACCAAATTTAGAAATCTCATACCATGCCATATCACCCTCAGGGAAATGGAGCCTGTGAACGGTTCAACCAGACGTTAATTCAAATGTTGAGAACCCTGGAAGAAGACCGGAAAGCTCTGTGGCCTGAGTACGTAACAGAATTAGTGTGGGTATACAGCAATCAAGTACACCGAACCACCGGATATACTCCCTATACCCTACTGTTCGGTCGTTCAGGAAAAGGAATCATAGAGCTAGAGTTAGATCCAAAAGAGGACTACCCACAGACGGGGGTGTCTACCTGGGTTCGAGAACATAGTTATCGTTTGCAGACTTTGCATTGCCTGGTGCAGACCAGGTCTCGGGAATTGGAGCATGCTGAGAGGACTCTGCTGCGGGGGACAGATCTCCAAGTCGGGGACTGTGTATTAGTATGAGAAAAACGTCCATGGGACAACCTTGAAAACCGGTGGCGAGTGACCCTTATTGGGTAAACTGACGAGTCAGCTCTGAAGGACCTGTGTATGAGATTCTACCTTAAGAAGGAGGGGGCCCTCCTACTCGGATAGTACACCGGAATATGCTTCGGCCTTGTCTGTCAAGAGATCCTGTTCAAGTGGAAGAGGCATCGGATGCTCTTGAAATAGCTCCACCGGTTGTAGAGGAGGAAGAAGAAGAAGAGAGTTCTGAACGACTTCCTGAAGATGGACAAGCAGGGCAAGGACCCAAGGTCCCTGAAGAGTCTGTACCAGTAGGAACAGACACACCATCGCTCTCTCCTATGCAACCTGACTCGACCACTCAAGGGGACTCCACTACTCCTTCCGATTTACGACGCTCCGAACAAACCAACCAGGATCAGTTCATTTGGCAGCAAACTGTCCAAGAAAATGGAAAACGGCCACATGTTTCACAAAAATCCTCGCCAGTGGAATGTGAGCAAAATGTGAGGAGGAGTGTAGGGAGATGAACCGGGCCTGCAGTACCTCTATCTGGTCAGGCCCGGAACTATCGGGGCTGTCACCATTGTTGCCGGGGATAGGACTTTCTGACTGGAGGAGACCTTTGCACCTGACTGTAGGGGGCGGGTCGATGATAAAAGGGACTTGAGCACACCAAGACGGGGCTTTTTGGCGGGAAGACAGAGTGTGCAGCAGGAGAAGGTTGACTCACTCTCCGCAGACTGACGCCAGCAAACAGGCCCGCGCTGCGCCCTTCCAGCCAGCGCGCACATAGACTGTGAACCATTAGAGATGGCGACTATGCTCACTGCTGACATAAAGAAGACAACCCGGTCCATACCGCTGACTGCTGCCGGCGCTCGACTCAGTACCGACCCATTGGTGCACGCTGAACCTGGTAGCATTTCTTCGGCCCCGACTCCGGGACTCAGTCCGCCAACAGCTTCGCTCCGGGACCACAGGACTACACCTAGGAAGGCCAGGATACGTCGCTGCCGTTAAGAGACACTGTTTCACCTTTCTTCAGGATCAGGTCAGAGACTTCTCGCGTCACCACCGTGGGATTTTCCAGCCTCCTTCGTCCGGGAACAACAGACTGATAAGTTAACCCGTTTATTGAACTTATACTCTCTCTAACTGTATTACGCTTTATTCCCCTATACTCCCTCACCCTCTCTCTCCCTGCGTGGAGTATTTGTTGTTATAATAACCCATTTTAACAAATAATCTGTTTACTCTTGCTCTGCCTCCTACTTTTCACTGCATCCCATGTTCCTGCAGTTCCTCACACATTCTGCCAGTTAAAAAAGGTAATGTCTCCATGTGGTTCACAGGGACACACGGTAAGTGTGAAAACACAGACATGTAAGCAATGCCATAGATTATAATGTATGTACGGTATGTGTGAAAAAGAAACCACACACACCGGAAACATGGACCAGTGAACAGGGCCTAAAGGTGTAATGACAAATACACCAGTCACAGGACAGATGCTCATTGTTAGTTTGCTGCCCAATGATCAGTATGGCAATTGTGATCACCAGGGCCGGCGTCAGCACCCAGCACACCCGGGCAAGTGCCGGGGCCCTGAGAAGGCGGGGGCCCACTCGCAGTCTGGCACCCCCGCGCCCGTTAGCGGAGGAGAGCGGTGTCAGCGCCGCCGCTGGGTCCCCCCCGCTTGCTCAGGGCCCCGGCAGCAGCTGGCACAATACTCACCTCTCCCGTGCCTCCGCTGCCGCAGCTCCGGGCTCCAGGGGGCGCCGGCGCTTCCTCTCACAGCAGCGCTGCTGAATGACGTCATCATTCAGCGGCCGGCTGTGGCAGGGAGCGCGGACGCTGGACAGGTGAGACGTGTGTGTGTCTCTGTGTGTGTATGTAGTGCGGTGCTTTGTGTGTATGTGTGTGTATGTATGTGAGAGAGTGCTTGTGTGCTCTGGTGCTGTCTGTGTGTGATGATGGGCAGGCATTGATGATAATGGGGAGGCATTGATGATAATGGGGAGGCATTGATGATGGGGAGGCGATAATGATGATGGGGAGACGATGATGATGATGGGGAGACGATGATGATGATGGGCAGGCATTGATGATAATGGGGAGGCATTGATGATGATGGGGAGGCGATAATGATGATGGGGAGGCGATGATGATGATGGGCAGGCATTGCTGATAATGGGGAGGCATTGATGATGATGGGGAGAAGATGATGATAATGGGCAGGCATTGATGATGGGGAGAAGATGATGATGATGGGCAGGCATTGATGATGATGGGGAGATGATGATGATGGGCAGGCATTGATGATAATGGGGAGGCCATGATGATGATGGGGAGGCAATGATGATGATAAGGAGGCAATCATGATGATGGGGAGGCAATCATGATGATAATGGGGAGTCTTTCCACAGCGCCCTTTCCTGAGCCGTAACAGTGCAGAACGCAGTACAGCGCAGAGGAGAGCTCCATATTTTGTATGGAGCATTATATGGGGACCAGTATCCTGTATAGAGCGTTATATGGGGACCAGTATCCTGTATGGAGCATTATATTGGGTCCAGTATTCTGTATGGAGCATTATATGGGGACCAGTATCCTGTATGGAGCATTATATGGGGACCAGTATCCTGTATGGAGCATTATATTGGGTCCAATATTCTGTATGGAGCATTATTTTGGGTCCAGTATTCTGTATGGAGCATTATATGGGGGGTGACATCCTGCATGGGGTATTATATGGGTGATGAGGGGGAGACTGTGGTGCCCATAATATTGTATGGAGGACTGTACTGTCCAGTCTGTACTGTGCGCTGTGAGGATTTGGCGGTTTTTGAGCTATTGTACAATTTACAATAGATATCACTCATGTAATGGAAGAAGTGAAGTATTTGGCATTGTACTTTACCCATATTTCTCTGCTGTATCTGTGCATCATGAATCGTGGTCTGTGTTAAAGGGGCCCACTGAGGCTCTTTCGCCTGGGGCCCATAAAAACCTGGAGCCGGCCCTGGTGATCACCCCCATGATTGCTGCCGCTCTATAAAGCGTTAAGGCTGCTGAGGACACAGCCGAGTGTGGCTTTCTTCCTCAATAACCCTGTGATCTGCTATTGGACTCATTTACATGATGCCCATGGAAGAAAACAGAGTGTTTCCAGGTGTTGACTTATTCCCTTATGATTGTGTAACTCCTGCAGGCTTTATAATTCCATCCTGCAGAGCTTATAACAACAAATCACTCGTTGTTGCAACCAATGTTGAGTTTGTCTTCTTCCTTTCCTCCTCCAGATGCTTCCCGAGGCTGCTACACACATTGAGACTACGAGCGCTTACCCTTATAATGTATTTCTTTCCCTAGGTTTGATCACTGTAAGAGTACTGCACATTGCCGTATAGGCTTTCATGCAAGAGACTCGGTCCCATATTGCTAATGCCATGTAATCAGGAACATGGAGTCAACAGCGCAGAAGATGAGGACACAATGGTAACTTAACCATATTATTTGATTAACCTGAAGACCCACCTCTTCCGACAAGCCTACAATGATCCTCAGTCTACTGAACCATTGCACGACCAGCTCTACCCTTTCCTAGTGTATCCTCACCCATCCCTGTAGACTGTGAGCCCTCGCGGGCAGGGTCCTCTCTCCTTCTGTACTTGTGTGTCCCTTGTCTAGCACATGTTTATTGTACCTGTCTATATTTTCCCTTTTCACATGTAAAGCGCCATGGAATAAATGGCGCTATATAAATGTGTAATAATAATAATAATAATAATTAACACAAGTATAAGTGATGCCTACGGCATAATATAAAGAGTGAAGTGATCGGTGGAAGGAACATGAGTTATTGTACAGTAGAATACAGCTATTCGGCTATACAGGATATCAACACAATTCTAATCACACAAATAAACAAATATTGTCGTCAGTGATGTCTTAGCACCTTAATCTGAGGTGTGTCACCATCATTATTGGGCCCATTACTGACATCTCTGTCACTCTGTAGGCAATATGAGCTGTAATGCAGGCCCAAACTGAGGCTTATGATACATCGCTGTTAGGCCGCAAGCCCCATATCAGTGAGTCTCTGTGCACACCCTTTACCCTGGCCACCTTCGTACCCTAAAGCATGGCCCCAGTCCTTTGTGTGCCGTACCGGAAGTCACAGCTAATAAGAACATCCCTCGTCAACGGGCTGGTCGTCTCTTTTGGCTCTGCCTCTGCTCAGATCTTGTAGCTCTGGTCACTTGCCCCTGATTATGGTTACTTGATTCTTCACTCAGGTCTAGTCACTCGATTCTTTCCTAGGGTCTGATCAATGGAGTCTATAGTCGGGTCTGGTCACTCGAAATGGCGTCCATAAGTCAAACTCACAGCATCACATGTCCGTCCTGCTCCAAGCTCAGGCACCGACTCCAACCCAGTGTCCTCCTGGGCCTTTTATAATTATTATCTGTACCACAGTTGTCCCCTGACCTGGTGTCTCCTTCAATCTCTTCTCCTCAGGAATCAGGTACTTTGCTGTACAGTATTTCCTGAAGCAATCGTTTCCACTTTTTCTTGACCTAAAATCTTTGGCCAGTAGATTGCGGCACTGACTTGCGGACATCCTGTTATACATTAACTGTGGAAATCTTCCCTTTGTCCATCTCCTTACAGACACTCGGCTCAAACTCTGTAAGAAATTGAGCCTAGTGGCATCTGAGTTTGATCCGATTCTCTTGCTTGAATTTAATTTCTTCATCTTCTCCATTGACTCTATGCGATATTAGCATCGGATAGCACTCAGGTATGTTACACACTCTTGTGAAAGAGCCCTAAGAAGTAATATTTTGACTTCTGATAGCTACACTGTAACCAGCCTTGCACCACACGACCAGGACTCTGTAATGAACATTTCCATTCAATGACTTCTAGAAAACATCTTAAAAAGTTGCTTTGATTTATAAAGTGTATTAGAAAGCTAAAGGTGTGTAGTAAAATGCTGGAAATGTTCTACCAGTCCGTTGTAGCAAGCGCCATCTTTTTTGCTATCATTTGCTGGGGCAGTAGTGTGCGAGTAGCTGACGCTAATAAGCTCAACAAATTTATCAAGAAGGCAAGCGCGGCTGTTGGCCTTCATCTTGACTCTTTTGAGGAGGTAGTGGAGGATAGGATTCGAAAGAAGTGCAGGGCTATAATGAACAATAATACACACCCACTATACAAGCTGTTCTTGAATCAGAAGAGCACATTCAGCAGCCGTCTAATCCTACTAAGGTGCAAGAAGGAGAAATTCAGGAAATCGTTTGTGCCTACCGCAATGGGGATGTATAACAATTCACTAAGGGTGAAAGATGGCTATGACCTAGGACTGGCGCACTAATGGAAATGATCAAAGATTTGCGTACCTTTGTTTGTTACGTATTGTGGCTAGTCATGTGCAAGATTTGTGTATAGTAACTACTCTTTGTAACGCTGTTTGTAATGTTTTGTTTGTAATGCTGTTGTAACGCTGCTGTGATACCATAATTTCCCTCGGGATCAATAAAGTGTATCTTATAGTATCGTTAAAATTTTTATTATACATTGGATAAGTTTATTTACCAAAGCTGAAAGCCCCTTTAACAAACTAATCTGGGACAGAATCCTGGCAGAAGTGCTCGCTGTTAGATAACAGTTACATAATAGTCAACATTTCTGCAGATGTTTTCTTCCCGCCTCTAACCCACCCACCTGGGAATGCCCCCGAGGGACCCTGGAACATACACTTCAAGGCAGGTTTACATCCTAGGCCTCCAGGAGGTGACAGCTGTCCCAATCTTCTTTTCACGTTTTTCTCTCCGAACCAGTGGCATAATTAGAAATGATAGGGGCCCATAGCAGAAATGGGCCCCTCCTCACTGTAAGGTCAGACTTGTTAACTTTTAGAGTTGGCTTTATGGGATAATCATGTCTGCTGTACATGTGTAGCAGACATGCCAACTGTCTAGATAGAACTTGCTGGGTTTGTCCCAAACAGCCCTAATGAATTTGCGTTGACCTGTGCAGAGTGTGGCAAGGTTTATATAAACTCAGCCTGAAAATTGGTGAAGAGATCAGGGTGCACCAAAGTGTCTCCAAGGAACTGACACTTGGGGGAACAGATTTCATATTTATAGGGATCCCATTGACTTCTGAGCAGAGCTCCCCCTAGTGGCGGCTGCGGACATCCAGAATTTTATAATAAACTTTATGGCTGAATTTTAATATAGCAAAAAATAAAAATATGTCCATGTACAGATGAATTTGTTTTTGAGCACTATTATTTTGGTTAATAGTTTACTGACAGCTTTATGTAAACCACATTGTAATATTGTGACAAATGACAAACTCAGCTCAGCTACATCTTTACATGTTCACGTTTCTCTACTTTGGGTTGTAATACCGGCTACCTCCTTTAGGGGTCATTGTTGATCCACTGAACCCCGTGACCACAAGCTCAGCGCTCCCCGGCCTTGTATCCTCATAAGTTCTGACAATTATCACTGTGAAACAGAATGTGATATCTTGTAGTCTTTCATCGAAAAAAAAAAAATCAATTACAAGACAAATGTAAATACATTTTTCAATTTTATTTTTGGATAAAAGTAAAATTTAAATAATTTAAATTTTTCACTTTTTTTTTTCCGAGAATCAAAGACTTTCAAGTCAAGTCAATGAGTGACAATGTATTTTATCCCCAGCCTGGTCAGATGTGAAATGACTGCAGGCTGGATGAGGGGGGATCCGTCAGGATTCGTTAGAGGATTTCACCCTGGGATGAAACACAATGACATAAGAGAGAATGGTTTTGACTATCCTTCCCGTCTCCCCTGTAATTGATCATTGTGAGGCTAATTACCGCCACACTGGATGAACAAAGGAACTCAGTCCCACCTTATAGGAAGAATATAGACACTCACCGTTTCATTTTAAAATTTGGTGGTATAGTAAAAAAAAATGAAAAATTTTACGTTTTTCATTTTTTCTAGTTTTTGATTTCCCTTTAGACATGCCTAGACAAAGCTAAATCAAAAATGGCAAATGTTTCTAAATTCATGAATGGACCACCCGCTTTCCTTCAATAATGGGTGACCACCGCCTCCTACATTGTTCATGGAGATCCAGGACTGTCACCCAATGGCAAAAATGCCCGTAATCAAAAATATCAAGCTGCAAATTCCCCCAAACAGCTGTCCACACATGGGCGACAGTTTTCTAGTCATGGTTCAGGGTTCTTCCAAGTGCTAGACATTGACAACATACTTTCTGCTTGAGGAGAGATAATTTGCATATTTTTTTTCCAGGGAGCACAACCTGTAAGACTCCAAGTCCAGCTAGATTTCCTGCAGCAGGATAGTCAGTATGCCTTGGAGTTACATCTATGTATTTCACGCAGCCATCCAAGAACTGACCGGGGCAAGAACTTCCCAGCAGCTGTCTGCTGGTGCTTGGCTGGTTTGGCTGGAATCCATGGTTATTTTTTAAGGCACTTTAATGGGAAGGACATTGACTTATAGGGTAGCAACCAGACAGAGATTGTTTTCTTCTTTTTCTCCTACAAAAATAATTACTATTGCATCAGCCGGATTTTGGTGCCAACATGGTAGGCGGTGGAAGTTGTGCCCCTTTCTCCTGTCTGCATATAGGCACTGTAGAGAGGTCAACTATTGAATTGTGATAGGTACAGTTCATGCTGTGAAAGAATTTCTAGCACCTATAGTTCTGGTAGAGTCATGATGAAGTGAAACTATGGAATTACTTCAGCTGTAGCACTCGAGAACAACCAGTACACAGTTTAAGGCACTATATTGTCTCTATGCTAGTACCATGCCCCTGCCGAATTGTATACTGTATTACCCATGGGTTGCCTGCATGATTAGTGGTCCAAGCCTACAACTGTGCTCAATGCAACCTCCTTCCTGTTGAAGTGAAAAGAGGCCAGGCAGGTGGAAAAGGGACTCTCCCCACCAGGTTTTTTGGTCCTGAATATGTCTACAAGGAAACTGATGAGTACATTGTTGTCACCAATGTTAAGGGTCGTCACATTTGTAACTGTTCAAGTAAAGTGCCTATTAGGGAGAAGTGTGTATCTTCGTACCGTGTTAGCCAGTAGATAGAAAAATATTTAGACTTGAGAGTCCTCGGTGGTTGATACCTTTTAATGGCTAACTGAAAAGATGGTAACAAATTGCAAGCTTTCGAGACTACTCCGGTCTCTTCATCAGGCAAAGACTAAAACAAAAACTGAAGAATCACATATATATATATTCTCATCGCCACACGATAAGAGAAAAAAGAATGGATTTACCTGTGGCAAAACACTTTTGTATGCCCGGTCATAGCATGATGGATATGGAATTACTGGTATTAAAATCTAACTTCAAATCTGAGAAAGATAGAAAGGTTTGGGAATACAAACTTATGATGACCTTTGACACTCTTAGTGCTGGGATGAACGTGTCACATGGATTCATGTCATTCTATATCAATTAAGGAATCTGCGTCTCTGACCTTCTAGGGGCATCAAAACACAACACCAGACCCCAATCAGAGGGTAATAAAACTCTCTCCTTATCTATGATCTGTTCCAATATTTATGTTCATCCCTCTGCCATAATGACAATTCTGCTTCATGTCACTTGTCTTACCTATTGCACTATTCCTGTATCCTTTTGTGTATATATATATATGTGATTCTTCAGTTTTTGTTTTAGTCTTTGCCTGATGAAGAGACCGGAGTAGTCTCGAAAGCTTGCAATTTGTTACCATCTTTTCAGTTAGCCATTAAAAGGTATCAACCACCGAGGACTCTCAAGTCTAAATATTTTTCTATTAGGGAGAAGAAACCAGCAAGATCATATGCCCAATGTGGACTATCATGGGGATTGACACTACTTGTATAGTTCTGGACAATTTCTCGTCACCTAATGAAAAAGAGAATGGGACAAACGAAGGCTGGGACCCAGTAATGAAGCTACTGGGGAGGCAGAGGGTGAGGTCACCCCAGGCTCGGCGTTCAAAGGGGCCTATCAGGAGCTACCGTAACCCTTAATTGTATCGGTGTGCAGTAGAGCAGGTGGACACGATCTCCATGCACTACCGCTCTCCGTTCTGTGGGCCGCAGGTCACTTAGCACAGTATTGTGATGCACTGGCAGAGGCTCGACAAATGCACAGGATGTCAGAGTCCCAGTACGGTAGCTCTGACGTGCTGTGCGTGTATCAGCGCAATTATACCAGCTCGTTGGTCTGTAAGGCCTCAACAGGATCGTGGATTAGGTGAGTATATAATGTTTTTCATTTTAAATAAAACTTGTGTTGTTACTGTGGGGGCATCATAAACAACAGGGAACCCTCATACTGAGTGGAGGTTTCTGTGGGGACCCTGAAACAGTGTGGGTAGGCTTCATACATTGTAGGGACTACTGTGGAAGCCCCTTATAAAGTGTGAGGGACATTATATAATTTGGAGTGTTATGTTTCGGTAACTGAGGAGAAATAGCAAAAGCGGTAATACACCAGAGTGGCTGGAACCTATTGGATTGCAGTAACCTGAACTAACCACACAAGTAGAGGTAGCCGTGGAGCGTTCCTACGTTGATCCTAGACGCCTCGTCACAGCCTGAGAGATAACTACACCTAAAGGCAGAAAGATGAAAGCTATCTGCCCTGGAGCAGATCCCCAAAGAAAATAGGAAGCCCCCAAACATGTAATGGCGGTTAGACAAGAAGAAGCACGGACACAGACAGAAAATAGAATGAACAAACGCTGGGGCCCAATCTGTCTAGACAGAAAAGTACAGGAAAGAATTCTGACTGCAATCCAACAAAAACCTAAAAAATACCAGCACTTTTGATTGCCAAAAAACCTGAGATCACACGATCTCATCCACCTAAATCAGATCTCTGGTGCAACAAACGCTATTCAGCAAATAAAAAGTAACAAAGGAGCAAAGCAAAAGTGCAGACAAAAACGGAGCATAATTGCAGCGCCAGACCCCAAAAGGGGACAGGCTGCAGTCCACTGTAAGCAGCAAACCAGCAATGAAAATCAAACAGAGGAAAAAAAAAACAGCAAACACTTATCTGAGGGAGAGCAGGAACCTAGCAGTGCTTCAAGCAAGACAGAAGGAACAATTGATAACCGGCAAGGCTGCTGGGAACTCAGGCCACTTACCATTCAGCACCAGCTGAAGGCCATTCAGTAATCAATTCATTACCCTCAGCAACCACCGGAGGGAGCCCCAGCTCAGAAGCCGCATCCAGCATATTCACAACATTGGAGGCTAATTTAAGGGCCATTATACAGTGTCGGGGGCTCTCATACAGTGGGTGGGCCCCTCATATATTGCAGGGACATCTATGGGGGGGTCCTCATAAAATGTTGGATCCATTATACAGCATGGGAGCTAATGTGGGGGCCGTTATACAGTTTGGGGGTTACCGTGAGGCCATTATATAGTGTAGAAGCTAATGTGGGGCCATTATACAGGTTGAGGGCTACCCTGGGGGTCATCATAAAGTGTGGGGACTATTATGGAAGCCACTATACAGTGTGAGGACTACTGTGGGAATCAATATACTGTGTTTTGTGTGACCAGTGAGGACATCATACTATATACAGTGGGGAAAATAAGTATTTGATACACTGCCGATTTTGCAAGTTTTCCACCTACAAAGAATGGCGAGGTCTGTAATTTTTATTGTAGGTGCACTTCATCTGTGAGAGACAGAATTTAAAATAAATACAGAAAATCACATTGTATGATTTTTAAATAATTAAACTGCATTTTAATGCATGAAATAAGTATTTGATCACCGAAAACTTGCAAAATCGGCAGAGTATCAAATACTTATTTTCCTCACTATATAGGGGAGCTGTGCACCCATCATACTTTGTATAGAGGAGCTATGGGCCCACCATACTGTATATAGGGGAGCTGTGGGTGCATTATACTGTGTACAGGAGCGCTATGGGCCCACCATACTGTGTATTTAGGAGCTGTGGGCACACCGCAGTGTGTGTATGTGAGCTGTGAACCCATTATACTGTGTATAGGGGACAGGTGGGCCCATCATACCGTGTATAGGGGAGCTGTACATTAGGATACTCAGGGGACATTACAAAATGTTAAATGGGCACTTAAGAAGCATTATTGTTATAGGGGCACTCAGGGTATTGTGACTGGAAAAGATACGCAGGGGGCATTCTTACTTTCTAGAGGCAAAATGTGGGCAATGTTTTCTAGGGTATTTTCTAGGGGGCAATTTCACCATCTAGAAGGCACAAAGAATGCATTATTATTAAGTGGGGCAGTAAGAGGAGCGCTGTTGTTGTACCACATAGCATGTGCTGTAGGACACATATAGCAGCAGTGGTCAGTATTGGGGTATCAGGAGTAGTGTAAGGAGGGTCAGGGTTTAACCCTTTAAATGTCTTTGCTGCTATGTATATGTATATAATTCCTATGTATCTTATAGTGACGTATTTCAGTGTCTTTTGTAAGGTATTTCATGTAGATTTAGGTAAGGTAGTGCATCCTTTGGAGACATTAGAGGAGGGCACTTGTAGCATATTAGTTACAGTTGGGGGTAAGTGTAGTATTGAAAAGGGCCACTAGATGGGGGCATATTAGTGGATCCAGTTAGAGAGTTGTTAGATGTTTAGTGTAGGTTATTGGTAAGACACTAGGTGGGGACATTGAGCACATTCAGTGTAGTAGACGGTTAGGACACCAAGGGGTTAAGTAGGAAAAAGTGTCGGTCGGGAACTAGTGTAAGGGACTTCCTAGATAGAGCCAGTCAGCGGTGGACCCTGTTGCTGCTCGGATGTCCCTGGTCCTGAGCTGTGTAGCGGACACGAAGAGTAGAGTGAGGAAAGGTAACAGCAGTTGTGAAGTCGGTGAAAGAATCACCGTGGGACCGTCAGCCAAGAGTTGGTGGGCTGATGAAGTAGTAGTGTCAGTGGTAGAGCCACTGTGGGAACACTCGCCAGAAGTATGCATGCTGAAGCAGAAGCAAGTGGGCCGCCAGCGAGTACACGAGCAGGATAACCAGAAGGGTGTGGACGACCTAGTAGATGTGTATTTCCGTGACTGGATTGAAGTGTCTCAAGGGGAAGAGATCGAAGTGCCGTTTTCACTGGGCTCCTCGTCCCGCAGTTACTTTGTGGTCCTTTCTGGTGTAGCAGAAGAAGTGAAGTGGAGTTGTGGAAGATATATTGCTGGTACCATGTCAAGCGAGCTTATGGTGTCTTGGATGTGGTGTATCCGGAAGAAAATAAAGCAGAACTGTTTGAAGTTGTTCTGGACTCTGACTTGGATTATTTAAACTCTTTAACGGGTGAAAACTACCCCAGGATGAAGCAGCCGCCAGTGCGAAGAATGCAGATAGCGCTTGGTGAGTCCACCCCCAGGCCATGGTTCTACAGGAGGACACATACGGCAGCAGTGGCTCAGTATTGGGGTATCAGGTGCTGTAGGACACATACGGCAGCAGTGGCTCAGTATTGGGGGTGTCAGCAGGATGAGGAGGTTGCGCAGGTTGGAGATAGATGGGGACGGTGCAGGAAATGTGAGAAGTCAGATGTGTCTTTGCTGTAATCTCTGCAGACGAGTCCTGGCTGGAGAAGTTGTCATGTTGGTCTGGTCCAGATGGAAGAGATGGGAAAAGTGAACGACTCCATCAGAAAGAACGTCAGCAATAAGTCACTATATATAACTGTACTGTAATCTCTTATATGTTCTGTAGGATTGGTATCTACACTATATGGTCACCATATGGCGGCAATATTGGTCTATGTGTAGATTTATTTTCAGTAACAGTCTGGTCATCTGCTGAGGTTCTCCCAATTAGGGGTTTGCCCCTTAGCTGTAATCAGGGTTACCAGTTTGGAGCCCACTCAGATATTTCCCCCCTGAGCTGAACCTCGAGCTATGCCTCTGCTGGAGCCTCTCTCTCCATGGGCTCCACGTTGCCATGCCTCCATGTTATGCCCTCTTTGTCACTAGGGGGATTTTATATTGCTCCCACTTAAAGGGAATCTGTCACCCCATTTTCACCCTATGAGATAGGGCCACCGCCATCAGGGGCTTATCTACAGCGTTCTGTAATGCTGTACTGTAGATAAGCCCCCGATGTTACCTGAAAGTGAAGAAAAATGAGTTATATTATACTCACCCAGGCACGTTCCGCCGTCCGTTCGGGTCAGATGGGCGTCGCGGTCAGGTCCGGGGACTCCCATCTTGTGACGAAGCCAGCGTGTTCTTTCAGTCCCGTCGCGGCTCCTGCGCAGGCGCACTGCTCGGCCCTGGTGAGGGCAGAGCAGAGTACTACAGTGCGCAGGCGCCGGGAAAGGTCAGAGAGGTCCGGCCCCTGCGCACTGTAGTACTCTGCTCTGCCCTCACCAGGGCCGAGCAGTGCGCCTGCGCAGGAGCCGCGACGGGACAGAAAGAACACTGGCTTCGTCACAAGATGGGAGGCCCCGGACCGCGACGCCCATCTGACCCGAACGGACGGCGGAACGCCCCTGGGTGAGTATAATATAACTCGTTTTTCTTCACTTTCAGCTAACATCAGGGGCTTATCTACAGCGTTACAGAATGCTGTAGATAAGCCCCTGATTGCGGTGGCCCTATCTCATAGGGCGAAAATGGGGTGACAGACTCCCTTTAAATCACAAACAGCCACAGCTGTACAGAGTTTGCCCCCTAGTGGTGAGAACAGGCAGAAAAATACATTATAGGTTTGTAGCCCTGTATTAAAGTAACAGCAAAACTTCCCTATCAAGCATATTAAAGGGTTTGTCCTACTTTGGAAACTTTTCTACTTAAAGAACCACTCCAGCGTTTTTTTTTATTGCTCTCATAAACTTACATTGGGAGCTGGTGACCTTTACCTCTGACTTCTGGTCAGTCGGAAGTAGGGGTCACAGTATGGCGGCACAGGAACAGCTGAAGATGGCAGCTGGTAAGAACAATACTAGGATCAGGGAACTTAGATTAGTTGCACCAATCCAGAGCTGAAAGAAAAACAAAACAAAAAAATACTGGAGTGGTGCTTTAAGTGTATGTATTTGGCCTAAAATCTTTTTTTGCAATCATGGTGCTTGAAGGTATATTCATCTGTACATGGACATATTTTTATTTTTTGGGATATTGGGTGTTAGGGGTCAAGTTCCCACTTCTGCACAAGGGGAATCTCAAGCTTTCCAGCTGCAGTCTCCCATTTGTCTCCAGCCGCAGTGGACTCTGCTCAGCTTAGACATTGGTCCCAGCGTCTCGCCCAGTCTGGCAGTGTGCAGAGGATTACTGCTGCTCCTCCAGACTCTACTATTGTTGCCAGTACTGGTTAGCGGCGAGCAGACGTTTTTAGGACAAAGTCCTTGTTTTTCCCTTCCGAGCATGCCCAGGGTGAGATCTCTCATTGGAGATCAGGGGTCACATGCTCAGGTACTGCAGCAACTCCTATTGGTCCGCCAGGAAGGTCCTGTGACTACTGGTGTTCTGGAACAGTTTCATTGGTCCTTGTTTCTGACAGGTCCTGTAGCTGTTATTATAAAAAGGTGGCAATGCTGGGCCGCCATGCGCTAATATCAATCGTCATATGCTTTGCGCCAGTGTGGTCATGCGTGTGTGTGGTTAGGGCCCGGCTGAAATAAGCCCCTAGAATACCGACTTAATCGGTGAGGAGTTTGGTATGCTAGCTGGTCAGGGTCGGTGTCCTAGATGCCCTAGATTACCGGCATAACCGGTGAGGAGTTTGATTGCCGTATTCAGGGTCTGGCGTTCAGACGCCATAGATTGCGGGTGACTCCCGCGAGGACATTAGCGCATGATCACGTTTTATGTTCACTTAGCACTTAACTGTGTACCTGGGTGCCTGACAGGACACAGAAGTTTGTCTCAGCGGCTCTGTGACGTAACAGGGTTCGCTTTCAACGCTAGACAGCGCCCTAGCGTGTTTATTTTGCGACTCAGTTGTGTTCAGTGAGTTCGCACACATCGCCAAATAGAGCTGCGGCTCCTCTTCTAGCGGCTCTGTGGAGTAACAGAGTTTGCACATATTGCCACAGCGCATTGCAGTGTTTATTTTGGCGACTCTGCGGGATAACAGAGTTCGCGTCTTGCACTATTTTACTAGCAGCAGGTTCCGCCTGCACGGTGGACTCCGGGCTGCGAATGCACCTATCTACCTCATATATTTGGTGCGTTCCGCAGACCGTAACATAATACTAGCGCCAGGGTCTGGCTAGTAAAATGGCAGACGACCAGCGTCTACAGCAGTACATCCAGCAGCTGGAGGGTAGGTTGGCGGTTCTAGAGCGCACAACCTCAGCTGTGGATGTTACAGCTGTCGCTGTTCAGGCTGCTAGCGTGGCTGCAGCCAGTTTGTCCTCTGCCACCCCTGTTCCGACTTTATCCCGTCTCCCGCTTCCAGACAAGTTTGCTGGTGACAGCAAGCAATGTCGGGGATTCGTGAGTCAGTGCTCCATTCATCTTGAGCTTCTGCCTGCACGTTTTCTCACGGAACGGTCGAAGGTGGGTTTTGTCTTATCCCTCCTGTCGGGCAGGGCGTTGGAGTGGGAAACGCCGCTGTGGGAGCGCGACGATCGTGTGGTACAGAGTGCTTCTCTCTTTCTGGAGGCTCTGAGACAGGTCTTCTTAGGACCTCGTGTAACCCACGATACGGCGCTCCAACTGCTGGCAATATCACAGGGTTCCTCCATGGTCAGCCAGTTCGCCGTCCAATTTCGGACTCTGGTATCTGAGTTAGAGTGGCCGGAAAAAGTCCTCATTCCGGTGTACTGGAGAGGACTGGCGGATCATGTGAAGGATGCTTTGGCCACAAGGGAGATTCCCGCCACACTGGAGGAACTCATTTCCCTATCCACCCGCATTGATCTCCGTTTTAATTAGCGGAGGTTAGAGCGGACCCAGTGCAGGCAGAGGTTTCGGTTGGCTCCCACCTTCGCCAAACCTCTGGAATCTTCCGTTCAGGCGTCCGATTCCTCCGAAGCCATGGAGGTTTCTCGAGCGGGACCTAAGTCCCGGACCGCTCGAGCAACGGTGGTCTGTAATTTTTGCCAACAGGCAGGACACTATACTAACAGATGTCCACAGCGATCGCAGAGGCGATCGCGTCTAGTGACCCTGGGAGAAGGCTCACTAGAAACAGCGGCATTTTCCTCCAAGATGACACTTAAAGGGACAATCACTGTAGGCACTTCCACTCTCACAGCCGACCTTTGCGTGGACTCAGGAGCAGAGAGGAACTTCATGTCCTCTAACTTTGCTCGCCGCCACGCAATACCTCTGGTGGCGCTTGACAAATCAGTGACTGTCCGGGTAGTGAATGGGTCGACATTGCCCTCACAAATTACACACCAGACTGTTCCACTTGCATTGTTTGTATCTCCTTCCCATCAAGAGCTTATTTCTCTACTCGTCCTTCCCGAGGGAATAGACGAGATCCTACTAGGTATACCTTGGCTCCGTTTCCACTCCCCACATATAGAGTGGACTTCGGGTAGGATACTGGGTTGGAGTGATGCATGTAGAGGCAGATGTGTCAGGAGTTGCGTTCAGGTTACCACTACTGAGTTATCCACAGATCTTACTCCACTTCCCAAGTGCTACTGGTCATATGCAGACGTGTTCTCCAAGAAGGCTGCGGAGACTCTTCCGCCTCATCGCCCCTATGACTGTCTTATCGACCTCTTGCCTGGCGCAGAACCTCCTCGGGGAAGGGTCTATCCCCTCTCTCTTCCTGAGACAGAGGCCATGTCGCAATATATTCAGGAGAACTTGGCAAGAGGGTTTATTAGGAAGTCGGTGTCACCGGCAGGGGCGGGATTCTTCTTCGTGCAGAAGAAAAACGGAGAACTACGTCCGTGTATTGATTACAGGGGTCTTAACGCCATCACCGTTAAAAACAAGTACCCGTTGCCCCTGATTTCTGAGCTCTCTGATAGGCTTCGGGGAGCAAGGGTATTCTCACTGTCGGTGTACCCCAGGGCTCAGTCCTTGGCCCCTTCTCTTCTCTCTCTACACCGCCCCAATTGGACAGACCATCAGCAGATTTGGCTTTCAGTACCATCTTTATGCTGATGACACACAATTATACACGTCATCCCCGACCTTACCCCCGCTGTACTACAGAACACCACCGACTGTCTGTCCGCAGTCTCCAACATCATGTCTGCTCTCTATCTGAAACTCAACCTCTCCAAAACTGAACTTCTTCTGCTCCCGCCGTCTACTAACCTCCCTAAATCTGACATTTCCCTCTCAGTGGGCGGCACCATAATAACACCCCGGCAGCAGGCTCGCTGTCTGGGTGTTATGTTTGATACCAATCTCTCCTTCACCTCCCATATACAATCTCTTGCCCGCTCTTGCCGCCTACACCTAAAGAACATCTCTAGAATCCGCCCTTTTCTCACCATGGAAACAACAAAAACCCTCACTGTAGCATTGATCCACTCCCGCCTGGACTACTGTAACGCTCTATTACTTGGCCTCCCCATTACTCGACTATCCCCTCTCCAGTCCATCCTTAATGCAGCAGCCAGGGTTATCCATCTGGCTAATCGGTACTCGGACGCGTCCGCTCTTCGCCAGTCCTTACACTGGCTGCCCATTCATTATAGGATCCAATTCAAAGTACTTGTTCTCACCCACAAAGCTCTCCACACTGCAGCACCCCCCTACATCTCCTCCCTCATTTCTATCTATCGGCCTAACCGACTGCTGCGCTCTGCAAACGACTTTCGACTAACCTCTGCACTAATCCGTACCTCCCACTCCCGACTCCAAGACTTCTCCCGCGCTGCGCCAATCCTCTGGAATGCTCTACCCCAAGAAATTAGGACTATCCACAATTTGCATGGTTTCAGGCGCTCCCTCAAAACACATCTGTTCAGAGCGGCCTATCACATTCACTAATCAAAGTCATTCTATGTGTAAGTGTGTGTGTGTGTGTAGCCCATTCACTATCTCCATCCATCCCTCACTCCCTTAAGATGGCTGGACCATCATTGTAAATGCACCATTGTATATACACACCTGTATTTTGTATCTCCCCCACCTCATTGTAGATTGTAAGCTCTCACGAGCAGGGCCGTCTTATTTTGCTTTAATTACTGTATTGTTAACGTTGTTACTTATGACTTGTGTTTTGAAACTGTTAAACTGTAAAGCGCTGCGGAATATGATGGCGCTATATAAATAAAGATTATTATTATTATTATTCACTAAACTAGATCTGCGCGGTGCTTATAACCTGATTCGCATCCGTGAGGGGGACGAATGGAAGACGGCTTTTAATACCAGGGATGGGCATTACGAATATCTGGTGATGCCCTTTGGGCTCTGTAATGCCCCAGCCGTTTTCCAAGACTTTGTCAATGACATCTTTCGGGATATGCTCTCCACCTCGGTCGTAGTCTATCTGGATGATATACTCATCTTCTCTCCAGATATTGACTCCCACCGAAGAGATGTCTGCAGAGTCTTCGACCTCTTACGGGCTAATTCCCTTTATGCTAAGTTAGAGAAATGTATGTTTGAGCTGGAGTCTTTACCTTTCCTTGGTTATATCATCTCAACCCAGGGATTGGCTATGAATCCGGCCAAACTACAGGCTGTGATGGACTGGCAGGAACCCCACTCTCTTAAAGCGGTGCAGCGCTTTATGGGGTTCATTAATTACTATCGCCAGTTCATTCCCCATTTCTCTACCTTGGTAGCTCCCTTGGTAGCCCTCACCAAGAAGGGAGCAAATCCAAAATTGTGGTCGGAAGAGGTCTCCAAGGCTTTCACTTCTATTAAGTCTCATTTTACTAGCGCTCCCATTCTACATCGCCCCGATGTTGATAAGCCATTTTTATTGGAGGTGGATGCCTCATCCGTTGGTGCTGGAGCAGTCCTCTTCCAAAAGGATGCTCAAGGTCGGAAGCATCCTTGCTTCTTCTTCTCTAAGACCTTCACATCAGCGGAGAGGAATTATTCCATCGGGGATAGGGAGTTGCTAGCCATGAAGTTGGCCTTCTCTGAGTGGAGACATCGGTTGGGAGGGGCCCGCTTTCCCTTCCAAGTCTTCACTGACCACAAAAATTTGGTGTATCTGCAAACAGCCCAGCGGCTAAACTCTCGCCAGGCTAGATGGTCCTTGTTCTTCTCCCGGTTTCATTTCACACTCCATTTCCTCTCGGGAGAGAAGAACATTCGTGCCGACGCCCTCTCTCGCTCTGTGGTGTCCTCTGAGGAGGAGGTGGAGGAGCCTCGGCTTATTGTCCCCACAGAGAGCCTGAGAACAGTGGCCCCGGTTTCGCTAGAGTCTGTGCCCCCGGCAAGACTTTTGTGCCTACCAATTTGCGACCGGAGGTACTCTCTTGGGCACATTCGTCCAGGGTGGGTGGACACTTTGGGGCAAAGAGGACATCTGAATTGCTGGCGAGGACATACTGGTGGCCGCATATGGTCCGTGACGTTGGGGACTATGTTCGGGCGTGTGTCTCCTGCGCCAAGAATAAGTCTCCACGACAAAGGCCAGCTTGGTTACTTTACCCTTTGCCAGTGGCACACAGGCCCTGGGAAATGGTTGGGATGGACTTTGTGGTGGGCTTGCCCAAGTCTCGGGGTTGCACCATCATTTGGGTAATCACCGACCATTTTTCCAAAATGGTGCATCTGGTGCCGCTACCACGGTTACCTTCTGCACGGGCTCTGGCAGCGTTGTTCGTTAGGCACATCTTCCTCTACACAGCATGCCGGACAAAATTGTCAGTGACCGAGGTCCCCAGTTTGCGTCTCGGTTCTGGAGAGAGCTTTGTCGTCTACTCAGTATTGAGTTAAATCTCTCTTCAGCGTACCATCCTGAGACGAATGGGTTGGTAGAGAGAGCCAACCAGACCTTGGTCACCTATCTAAGACATTTTGTCTCAGCCAGGCAGGATGACTGGGCATCCTTGCTACCATGGGCTGAGTTTGCACTAAACAATGTTGTAGCTGACTCCACCGGACAGACTCCATTCCTCCTAAACTACGGTCAGCATCCGCGGGTTCCGGTGCCCATGCCCGTGTCTTCCGCTGACTCCAGGGTGGCAGACTGGGCTGTGGAGGCACAGGACATTTGGGACCGTACCCAGGATGCCATTCAAGCGTCCAAGGAGAGAATGAGGTCCTCCGCCGACGCACATCGGTGCCCCGCTCCAACATTTGCTCCTGGGGACTTGGTGTGGCTCTCCGCCCGTAACATTAGGCTGCGAGTTGAGTCCACTAAGTTGGCACCCCGCTATCTGGGTCCTTTCAAGGTCCTCGAGCAGATTAACCCTGTGGTATACCGTTTGGCTCTTCCACCACGCCTGGGTATCTCCGACACCTTTCACGTATCCCTCTTGAAACCCGTGCTCATGTCCCGGTTTTCCGAGTCATCTGCCGGGACATCAGGTTCGTCTACGGATGACCATGAGGTGAACGCCATCGTAGGGTGTAAGGTGGTATGGGGCAAAAGATTTTATTTGGTGGATTGGAGGGGTTATGGGCCTGAGGATAGGTCCTGGGAGCCTGCCGAGCACGTTCACGCTCCGCAGCTCATCGCTGCTTTTGAACGCAGCGAGGCCCAGAGAAGGGGGGGTAATGTTAGGGGTCGAGTTCCCACTTCTGCACAAGGGGAATCTCGAGCCATCCCTGCTGCGGTCTCCCATCCGTCTCCGGCCGCAGTGGACTCTGCTCAGCTTAGACGTCGTTCCCAGTGTCTCGCCCAGTCTAACAGTGTGCAGAGGATTACTGCTGCTCCTCCAGACTCTGCTATTGTGCCAGTACTGGTTAGCGGCGAGCAGACGTTTTTAGGACAAAGTCCTTGTTTTTCCCTTCCGAGCATGCCCAGGGTGAGATCTCTCATTGGAGATCAGGGGTCACATGCTCAAGTACTTCAGCAGCTCCTATTGGTCTGCCAGGAAGGTCCTGTGACTACTGGTGTTCTGGAACAAGTTTCATTGGTCCTTGTTTCTGGCAGGTCCTGTAGCTGTTATTATAAAAGGGTGGCAATGCTGAGCTGCCATGCGCTAGTATCAACCATTATATGCTTAGCGCCAGTGTGGTCATGCGTGTGTGTGGTTAGGGCCCGGCTGAAATAAGCCCCTAGAATACCGACTTAATCGGTGAGGAGTTTGGTATGCTAGCTGGTCAGGGTCGGTGTCCTAGATGCCCTAGATTACCGGCATAACCGGTGAGGAGTTTGATTGCCGTATTCAGGGCCTGGCGTTCAGACGCCATAGATTGCGGGTGACTCCCGCGAGGACATTAGCGCATGATCACGTTCTATGTTCGCTTAGCACTTAACTGTGTACCTGGGTGCCTGACAGGACACAGAAGTTTGTCTCAGCGGCTCTGTGACGTAACAGGGTTCGCTTTCAACGCTAGACAGCGCCCTAGCGTGTTTATTTTGCGACTCAGTTGTGTTCAGTGAGTTCGCACACATCGCCATATAGCGCTGCGGCACTCCTTCTAGCGGCTCTGTGGAATAACAGAGTTCGCACATATTGCCACAGAGCGTTACGGCGTTTATTTTGGCGACTCTGCGGGATAACAGAGTTCGCGTCTTGCGCCATTTTACTAGCAGCAGGTTCCGCCTGCACGGTGGACTCCGGGCTGCGAACGCACCTATCTACCTCATATATTTGGTGCGTTCCGCAGACTGTAACAATTGGGATTTTTAAATTCAGCCATTGAGTTTATTATAAAATTCTGGCTGCCTGCAGTTGCCACTAGAGGGAGCTCCGCTCAGAAGTCAATCGGATCCTTATAAGTATGAAATTAAAAATTTTGCATTGTTTGCCTTTTGCATCCTCTGTACTGCATTGTCTATTGGTGTCTGCAGAATGAGTTAACTGAGGATCCATCAGTGAGCTCATTCTCAGACAAAGGTATTGTAACTCTTTCAACTAATTTATGTCCACACATCGCATCAAAGTTGAATGAGCTGGGAAAACAAAAGCCTGTAAATTGCCAAATTATACAACATTTTTAATGACATCCAAGAGCAAAATTGATTTTTAACTCTAAATACATGCATTTAAAATAAATAAATAAATAAAATATCCCAAAAAGTAGACAACCCCTTTAAGGAAAAGCTTTCAATAATGTGATACAAATCTTAACGATAGAAATGCGTTTCTTACATACTTTTATTACTGATGGTCCCATGTCAGTGATTGTGATTTTCATCATCTTTGTTCCTATAACTGCAGTTGACAGCTGTGTAATAAAGAGAGAAAACCAGAAGCCTCACACTGTGTCATTGATAGGAGAGACCCTCAGGTGTCCCACAGTACATATTATACTCTTCCCATACCAGGACCACCTACCAGAGGTTGTTTTTTTTTTTTTCTCAGGGAGGTCCAGATTAGAAAGGTCACAATTTACACCTCACACCAAAGTAATTATCAAGAAGGCAAATGTCTGTCCCCAGCTAATGAGTCAACGTGTGATGAGTCAGTGGGAAGCGGTTCATGGAGGGTCAATCTGTTCCTTGAGACTGTGACTGATAGTGTTACTTAATAGCAGCATCTCATGGGCCTGCCCTCATTTTCTAGCTATCTGCAACCTACTTCTTAAAGATGTATGTAGGAGACAGAAAGAAAATGCTTGAGGCTGTAGGATCTGACTACACAGGGTTTGTTTGTAGTCTGTAACCATGGAGACACATCGGTGATAGAGAAAACAATTACATTTGGAATGTTGCTATTTGCTCATGTACGGGGCACAATCTGTATTACACAGCTGACACCCGACTCGATGCGCCATGCTCAGAGCTTATATTATGGAAGCTTACCGCCTTACATGCTGCAGTCAATGGTTCGCTTTGACGTCTCAACAGTTAGATGGGAATAGACCTCTCCTCTATCAACCCATCAATCTTCTGAACATGGAATTTCGGAGTGCCATTAAAGGAGCCCATGTTTTTCTATGTTTTGTGCTTCCCTGCCATTGTAGAATACGTACTGCAGTGTATTGTCATTGCAATCGCCTATAAATATTGCAATGTATCGTACAAATGATTAAGTAATCTTCAAGTTCTTTAGGGGAAAAACAAGAAAGGATATATATATACAAATATATATACAGCTCTGTCAAAAATTAAGAGACCACTGCACAGTTTTATAAGAATCGGCTTCTCTCCATGTCTGACAGCCATTCCATTCCAGTGTCAGTTGAATTCCAACCAGAGTTCACCTCATTCTACTTAATGTGCTTCTGATTAGGTGATCACCTGAACCAAATCTTATTAAACGAAGGAAAGTATAAAAAACACTGCTGTGGTGTTCACAATCCTCTTGCAATAGGACAAGCTGGATGGCAAAACAAGTGCTAGTAATATCCCAAAAGTAATAGGAATGAAAAAATAACTTTTACCATGCCAAAGGAGTTGAAAAGAAAACTCTTGAGTGAGGTAAAGAAGGTTCTGGCTCAATTCTGGCTTTACTAGCTTTCTGGCTTTACAACAAGGTCAAGCAGCAGACATTGGGCACAACAAAGCTACAGATCGGCAGAGGGAGAAAATGACTCTCCACTGACCGGGATGACCATCATCTTATTCGAATGTCACTCAGCAACCGCAGGATGACATCAAGTGACCTACAAAAGGAATGGCAAATGGCAGCTGGGATGAAGTGCACAGCAAGAACAGTTTGCAACAGGCTCCTAGAGGCAGGGCTCAAGTCATGTAAAGCTAGAAAAAAGCCTTTCATCAATGAGAAGCAAAGGAGAGCCAGGCTGAAGTTTGCCAAAGACCATAAGGATTGGACCATAGAGGACTGGAGTAAGGTAATCTTCTCTGATGAGTCTAATTTTCAGCTTTGCCCAAAACCTGGTCGTTTAATGGTTAGACGGAGACCTGGAGAGGTGTACAAGTCATAGTGTCATGCACCCAATGTAAAATTTGGTGGAGGTTCGGTGAAGATCTGGGGATGCTTCAGCAAGGCTGGAATTGGGCAGGTTAATCTTTGTGAAGGACGTATGAATCAAGCCACATACAAGGTTATCCTGAAAACATTGATTCCTTCTGCTCAGGCAATGTTCCCCAACTCTGAGGACTGGTTTTTCCAGCAGGACAATGCGCCAAGCCACACAGCTAGGTCAATCAATGTGTGAATGAAGGAGCACCCCATCAAATTCCTGTCATGGCCGCCCAATCTCCAGACCTGAACCCTATTGAAAACCTCTGGAATGTGATCAAGAGGAAGATGGATAGTCACAAGCCATCAAACAAAGAAGAACTGCTTACATTTCTGTACCAGGAGTGGCATAAGGTCACCCAAAAGCAGTATGACAGACTGGTGGAAAGCATGCCTAGATTCATGAAAGCGGTGACTAAAAATCATGGTTATTCCACAAAATATTGATTTCTGAACTCTTCCTGAGTTAAAACATTAGTATTGTTGTTTCTAAATGATTATGAACTTGTTTTCTTAGCATTATTTGAGGTCGGCAAACACTGCATTTTTCTGTTATTTTGACCATTTCTCATTTTCTGAAAATAAATACAAAATGTATTGCTTGGAAATTCGGAGACATGTTGTCAGTAGTTTATAGAATAAAAGAGCAATTTACATTTTACTCAAAAATATAACTATAAAGAGAAAAATCAGACAAACTGAACATTTGAAAGTGGTCTCTTAATTTTTGCCAGAGCTGTATATATAGACATGTATACAGTGGCATGTAAATTTTGAGCACTCCTGGTCAAAATTACTGTTATTGTGAACAGTTAAACAAGTTGAAGATTAAATGATCTCCAAAAGGCCTAAAGTTAAAGATGACACATTTCCTTTGTATTTTAGGCACAAAAAAAAAATATATATATATAGTAATCTTTTACATTTTAAAAATTTCAAAGCAGGAAAATAGGCAGATGCAAAAGTTTGGGCACCCTGCATCGCTTGTACCTAGTAGCATCCCCTTTTAAAAGTATCACAGCATGTAAACGCTTTTTGTAGCTAAACAAGAGTTTTTCAATTCTTGTTTGAGGGATTTTCATCCATTCTTCCTTGGAAAATTCTTCCAGTTCTGTGAGATTCCTGGGATGTCTTGCATCCTCTACTATTTTGAGGTCGTCACAGATTTTCAATGATTTTCAGATCAGAGGACTGTGAGGGCCATTGTAAAACCTTCAGCTTGCACCTTTTGACGTCTGTTGCGAATTTTGACGCTTGGTTAGGATCATTAACCGTTTGTAGAAGCCATCCTCTTTATAACTTCAGCTTTTTTTTTACAGATGTTTTATGTTTGCATTGCATGGAATCCATTTTTCCCTCTACCCATGAAATTTTACTCATGTCATTGGCTGCAACAGTACCCTAAAGAATGATTGATCCACCCCCATGCTTAATGGTTATCGAGATGTTCTTTTTCTGAAATTCTGTGCCCTTTTTTGCTCCTTACATACCTTTGATCATTGTGGCCACAGAGTTCTATTTTAACCTCATCGGTCCACAGGACTTGTTTATAAAATGCATCAGGCTTGTTTAGATGTTCTTTTGCATACCTCTGACGCTGAATTTTATGGTGAGGACGCAGGAGAGGTTTTCTTCTGATAACTCTTCCATGAAGGCCATAATTGTGCAGGTGTCTCTGAACATTAGAGCAATGTACCACAAATCCAGAGTGTGCTAAATCTTTATGAAAGTCTTTTGTAGACAAGCAGGGGTTCTGATTTGCCTCTCTAGCAAACCTACGGGCAGCTCTCACTAAAATTTTGCTTAGTCTTCCAGACCTTATCTTGACCTCCACTATTCTTGTTAACTGCCATTTCTTAATTACATTTCGAACTGAGGAAAAGGCAACTTGAAACTGCTTTGCTATCTTCTTAGTATAATCATAAACAGCTGCATGGATAAAGCATGGGGGATGTGGGTCACACAACACATGTGTGTAACCAAAAAATCACCACTCATAGAAATATGAAAATAAAGGAGAAACGGAGAGTCACTGGTGACCAAAACTTCATAATATAAAAAGGTAAATATTTATTATACAGGTAAGTATAAACGTAGCACAAAAAGACATATAAAAAGACAATGAGAACACATACAAAACGTGTGCAAAGTACAGGGAGATAGGTCTCCTAACGGTTAACAGGTAAGTGCTTGTGACGGTAGTAAATAGGCAGTTAATAGTACAAAATGTTACATATAATAACACCCATTGCAAAAAGGAAGGTAAAATATCATGACTAAACGATTACACACCACAAGAAACCCCAGGCATGCTTCATGGAGCGACAAGTGCTAGTAATAAAGGTCAGCAAAAATTAGTGCAACGCTGCCATGTCTACTCAGAAGTCATGCTTAGCAACAAGGGGTTAAAGAACCGCAGGAGAGAAGTCGCCCCATACAAAAAATGCCACCCCACGCACGTTTCGTGGCTGCCTGCCACTTTCTCAAGGGGATAATCACAGACTGCACAGAGGACCTTCAAATACCTCCTACTTCCTGGTCACGTGATCAGTTTCATCAAATAGGAGATGGTATAGCGGCCCATGCGCCGTTGGAGCCGGGCAGGCCCCCAGTGACGGCAGCGTTATGCACCTAGAGCCCAAATGCGCCCTGGATACAGGAGAGACGCCCCACCACGGGAGGAAAAGCCCAGACCAAACGGGGCATGCGCACCCCAAACTCCATGATGGTAAAAAAATATATATTACAATGGTATGAGGTTCAGTCACAATAATCAAAGAACAGGTTTACACAGCAAAAACAGTTAGACCTAACAGGTATATATATGTCATAAGCATAGATGACAAAAACACACATATGTTTTGCGGTTTGCTGTCGCTGTGTCCACACTCCTGTTTCAGATTTATCATTTCCTCATAGCCACCATATATATGGAAACGAAGGTGGAAAGTCCCGTGATGTATAGAGTACAGAAATAAACACAACTGTGGAAACAAATTAAAAAGAAACAAATAATTAAAAAACAAGAAGGCATCAAACGGAACCAGAAAAGAGGGGTATCAGAAGGAAATTAAATAGTCTATAAAAAAGAGGCAAAACTTAGAGACTCATTAAGGCCATTGGGCACCATTGTATCGAGCTGAACGATCCAACGGGCCTCCATTTGGGCTAAGATTTTTTTTATAGTCGCCACCTCTAACTCCAAGATGTAATACATCAATTCCACGGACCTTAAAAGACGTAGCGTCACAGTTGTGATAATTTTTTAAGTGACGGGGAATTGTCTTCAAATCCGAGGAGTCAGAAATGGACCTTGCTGCGCCAATGTCCCTAACGTGTTCCCTGATACGTACTCTCAATTCTCTAGTGGTTAAACCAACGTATATCCTTGGACAGCCACATGTGGCGTAATAAATGACATTCGAGCTGCCACAGGATATACGTTGGCGAATATCAAACACTTTGTCACCACCAGAGGAGGAAAAGTTCAGGGCACGTAGGGCATTGGCACATGCAAGGCAATGGCCGCAAGGAAAAAAGCCAACGGTAGGACCACGAGTGCCAAAGACATTTTTAGAAGGTGCAACATAGTGACTCCGGACGAGAGTATCTCGCAGATTTCTTGACCGTCTTGATGTCATGGGTGGGTAGTCACCCAGCGAGCGGCACAGGGCGGGCTCAGTTTTCAAGACATTCCAATGTCTAGTTAGAATTTTTTGGATGTCAAACCATTCATGGTTAAAAGTGGTAATGAATCTTATGGGTCCTTCCTCACTCCCCCGTCTGTCAACACAAGCAGTGTCAAGGAGACGGCCACGTGGAGTCCTCCTTGCCCGATCATATCCCTTTTTAATGCATCGATTGCTGTAGCCTCGCGCCCTAAAGCGATTACCGAGGTCCTTGGCTTGAGCCTCAAAGGCGTCATCAGTGGAACAAATTCGTCTCATTTGAAGGAACTGTCCGACCGGGACGGCCCTAATGGTGGCCGGGTGATGAGCTGACTTAGCATGAATTAATGCGTTTACAGAGGTGGGCTTCCTGAACACATCCGTCCGGAACCGACGACTAGCGTCAATCTCCAGGGATACGTCCAGGAAGTCCACTCTCTCACAACTATATTTATAAGTTAGATGGATGTTAAGAGAGTTCTGATTCAGCTCCACCATAAAATCCCCGAGCTGCTGCACCGTCCCATCCCACAACATCAAGATATCGTCAATATATCTAAACCAGTACAGCACATGGGAGGCGGCCTGTGTGCCCTCGTCGCCAAACAAAGATCTCTCCCAGGAACCCAGGAAGAGATTGGTGTAAGCGGGCGCACAGGCCGCGCCCATGGCTGTACCACGCCTTTGTAAGTAAAAGACGTCCTTGAAAACAAAAAAGTTGTGAGTCAGGAGGTAGTGGAGCAGCTCGAGGATTAGCTCACACATAGGGCCGTACATAGGGGTGGCATTTTTTGTATGGGGCGACTTCTCTCCTGCGGTTCTTTAACCCCTTGTTGGTAAGCATGACTTCTGAGTAGACATGGCAGCGTTGCACTAATTTTTGCTGACCTTTATTACTAACACTTGTCGCTCCATGAAGCATGCCTGGGGTTTCTTGTGGTGTGTAATCGTTTAGTCATGATATTTTACCTTCCTTTTTGCAATGGGTGTTATTATATGTAACATTTTGTACTATTAATTGCCTATTTACTACCATCACAAGCACTTACCTGTTAACCGTTAGGAGACCTATCTCCCTGTACTTTGCACACGTTTTGTATGTGTTCTCATTGTCTTTTTATATGTCTTTTTGTGCTACGTTTATACTTACCTGTATAATAAATATTTACCTTTTTATATTATGAAGTTTTGGTCACCAGTGACTCTCCGTTTCTCCTTTATTTTCATTTTGCTATCTTCTTATAGCCTTCTCTGGCTTTGTGGGCCTCCATCATTTTCAGAGTGCTGTGGAGCTGCTGTGAAGAACCCATGGCTGCTATTTTTTGGCACAAAGTTAGAGGAGGCTGGGTTTTTATAAAGCTGAGAAATTTGCATCACCTGGCCTTTCCTAATGATGATCGTGAACAAGTCATAACCCTAACAGGCTAATTAAGGCCTGAAACCTTGGTCAAAGTTATCTGAGCATACAAGTCTTCAAGGGTGCTCAAAATTTAGCATCAGCCCATTTTCCGTTTTGACATTTTTTATATGTAAAAGATGAAAATATATATAGTTTTTGCATAAAATACTAAGGAAATGTGTCATCTCTAACTTTAGGCCTTTTAGAGATCATTGCATCTTTAATTTGCTTAACTGTTCACAATACCAGTAATTTTGACCACTGTATATATTAATCACCCCATTTTCCATTTTGTAGAACAAGTCAAATATAAATTATATATATATATGTAAATATAAATAAATAAGTAAAGAAAATTGAACATATTTACGATCAAAGTGTCTGGAAAAATCCAAATTTTAAAATATCACATCTTAAAATCAAAAATTGATGATCGATCATAATGTCGTAAGTACCCCAAAATATTACCAACAAAGGTTACAGCATGCATGGGCAAAAATTAGACCTCTCACAGATCTATGGACAGAAAAATAAAATAAGTTTTGCTTTTCACGATATGGCGACACCATTTTTTAATAAAGGTTTTATATATTTTTTAAAAACGATTAAAAACCCTCATATATTTGGTTTAGCTAAACTGTAGAGGCCCATAGGATAAAGAAGAAAATGTCATTTTTCCAAATAAACAAAATAATAATGGCTGAATTGCATTTCTTTTTCGTAAAGATTTATTTCCCTCATTCTTCATTCTAGTATATTTATCTGGAAACTGGTCACATTTAAAATTATAAGTTGTGAACTAAAATAAGCCCTCAGAATGCTATGTTAATGGAGAAATAAAAAAGTTATGGTTCTTGGAAAAAAGGGAGTTAAAAATGAAAATTGGCCACAGTGGGAAGCAGTTACTAAATCTACCCAATAATGTTGATGTTGCCCGAATACACAGATAGCACATATGTAATCAGTGGTCAAAACTTTTGTATGTTAAGACTCCATGGTATTGGATTCTCCTTTTGCCCTTTGTTATAATCTGGCCTCAGCCAGAAAAGTTACTCCTATAGCTCCCATAAGTAGTTTCAAAAATTGCCATTGGTGTTCGTGTATATGACTCGCCCCACAATTGTGGATACCAGGGCTATGGGGTACTCGGAGCCGAGCCCATAGAAGTCTATGGGAGTTGTCACTGGCAGCGGGACTCGGTCCGTGGCCCTGGCAGTCAATGCGATGGGGGAATATTTACAGGGGATTATTAGGTATAGGTAGTTTGTGACGCCACCTGTGGTATCTGGTTAATTGAACCAGCGCTGCTATAAGGACTTTCACAGGGGATGTTATGGGGCAGCTTGGTAGTAAGTCTCCCACAGGTGAGACGGGTCCCTGGAAGTCTATGGTGACGATGATGCAGGGTGTGGATAATAATTCAGTCGCACACAATACAGCTTCTTTTCATACCTTTTACTGGAAGATGGTTCAAGCAGATCCCGGGGAGCTGGTCGGGGTGGAGAGTGCACATTCGGGTAACAGCTGAGCAGGTTAGAGGCCTCCTTTACTTCCATATACAGGTGAGTCCAACTTGCCTGAAGCAAAGTTAACTCTGAATCTCTAGCTTTCTCAATAGCTGTACTGCCCGGCCAATGTTGTGGTGGAGCCTTCTATGTGGTGAGAACAGAGTCCTTTTATGCGGGGCCCTGCTAAAAGTCCTTGTTCCTCCTGACTCCGATTACGTACTGACACTTAGGGCTGCTCTCTGCGACCTGTAGTCCAGATGCCTCCGGTTTTCTTGTTACTATGCTTGAAACAATAGCAACGCTTCGGACCCCAGTGTCCGGCAATTTAGTGCAGGCAATCCAATACCTGTTGCACTTCTCTATCTTCTCCACTTTGCCCTTCGCCCTGCTCTCGCTCTTAGCAATAACACTTGGAGCTTCGATGGTAATGTCAACTCTCTCCAGAGCTCGCTGAGCAGCTCTCAGTATCCTCCTTGCTTCAGCTTCTGCTGAGGTACTGATTAAGGGTAGCTCTGACTAGGCTAGGATGATCCACTTCACCCGTACTAGCCTCCACTTCTTTGTCAGGTGAGCTACGCTAACTCTGCGAGGATTCAATCCTTTCTCCTCTCCTTCCAAGTCCAGACTCCACTGGAACTGAACTGCACTGTCCGAAGACAGGAAACAGACTGAACTCTGATTGCTAAGTGTCACTTCCTCTTGTACCCCTGATGGGTGTGTCTAAAAGTGTGAGTGAAGTGCATAGATATCAAGCTTTGCTGTTACCTTCCTGTGCACTCTCCTGGATTTTTATGTGTGCCTGCGTAGCTGGGCTACACATATACATAGTGTTAGAGGCTCGCCTAGTAAGGTGGATTCTCTAAGCCATCAGTCAGGGTGAGCAACATAGACTGATGACAGGTGGAGTAGCAGGGCAGGACTTGCTGGACAACACGTGGATCAGTTAAGACCATGACAGCCAGATATGCAGGGCGGCAGGCAAGACAAAAACACAAAGCCAGGAGTGCGGATATACACAGGAACTGTAGATCCATCCATTGATGGTTCAGAACTCACAGCAGACAAATAGTAAATGGAAGAGTTGTATGCTATCAGCAGATAGATGGTGAATGGCAGGGACATATACAATCATCAAACTTATGATTAACTGAAGTCAGCAACCAGCAAACTGAACACTTGATTGCAAAGAAGGTAACTCACTGTTGCAGCAAAGTTTATAGTGCGAACAGCTCCAATAATAACAGAGAAGAAAATGAAATGCTTAGAGCTGACAAATAGTTAACCACAGGGCAGAAATGATGAGCAGGCAAACTGGATACTTGCTTGTAGAAAATATTACACACTGCTGAAGCAGTGAAGTAGTGTGATCAGCACAAGTGTTAGCGGAAGAATGTTTGTTATGCTTCCAGGAGACAAATGGCTAACCAGAGGTCTGACCTGGCAAGGAAATGCAGATAGTTGATACACAAGCAGGAGGCCGCTGAAGAGATGATTACCCAGCTGAGTGAAGTGGATAGTGAGACAAATTCCTGAAGTAAAGCTGGTAATAGAGTAATGTGCTTAATGCATACTCTGCATACCCAGACAACACTAGCTATCTGAGTCAGTCTTAAAGGGGGTTGTCCAGTTTTCTGCTAAAATTGTGCAGTCACTCTATGTGACTGTAGACTTCTGAATCTTTACAGCTTGCACTGGACACTGTTTTTATTCTCTGGTATTGCCGGTGAGAGTTGGTAGTCGTAGACCGCAAGTATATGATTTGCATACTTCTGGCCACGGTCCGATTAGATGGGGTCATCCTCAATTCACTTCCTGTTGTATTGAGTGAGGACGAGCATGTCACATACTTGCGGTCCCATGACCATCAGCTCTCAACTGCCATGTCATACAATGCTGACAGCATGGTAAAATCCCCAGGAGATGCCTAGATAAGTGTCTAGTAAAATAATAAAAGAATGCCTAACTACCAGTTCGGCACCACTTCTCCGCTCCAAACGATTGGTGTCCCCTTAGTTTATGACATTGTTTGTATCACATGAATGCTATAGTTTATAAGCAGCTGCCTGATGGAATTGTGCAAGCTGCACCCCATATGCTGCAGCAGTCGAGTTATTGTCCAGTAAAGAAAAACCCCTTTAAAATTTGCTTTTGCAGCTGCTGCTTGACATTGTGTACCGATGCTTAGCTTACTTTCATTCTCTGATCCTTCTAAGCTGTGCTCTCTGGAAATGATAGAAATAAGAAATAATAGATTCCGCAGTCTGAATACAGGTATATCTGTTATTGGGTTTGTTGAGCGCATTGCTTTATTGTTTCACCTGTTTTCCTTCTCATTATATCCTTTTACGTAGTAGAGCGCAAAAATGTAATAACATATTGGTGATATGATTGAGATAAGTGTAACATTACAATGGGATTATGTTTTCTTTTTCATACCATACACCTCGAAATTTTATTTGCTTTTGCAGCTGCCTCCTGACATTAATTACCGCTGCTTATCCAAGTCCTACTTTTATTAATTTTTCCAGTTTTTCTCATACTGTACACCCCAAAATTGTATTTACTTTTGTAGCTGCTGCCTGACATTGAGTACTACTCCTGAGCTGACTTGTAACTATTATCCCCAAGTACTTCTTTTATTCATTTCTCCAGTTTTTTTATCCACATGTTCTTATCCACTCACATAATTTACAATCAATTTTTTTCGGGTTACTTTCTTATCCCCATGTTTTACTTTTTATATACTGACAATGTTTATAACCATGAAACATATTACATTAAGTAGAAGATGTGAAAGACTGATGGGAACATTTTTTGACCAATTTCACAAAACAGCTCCAGGTTATTTCCTTTGTCCTTGGAGACAAGATACATACGGTAAATACACAAACTTATAATATCCAAAATATACTCAATACCAAAGTTATGAAGAGAATTTTACTTCGTGGCCGCCTCCGGGGATGTGAACACTGTGGGTTTCATTGGAATCGTGAACGAAAATAGACCTCAAACCAAGAAAAATGCATCAAACCGGAGAAGGAAGGTGCATGAGTGCTTTGTCTAAATAACCACATATGATGGGAATGCTAAAAGGAGAACATCCTCCAAGGGGAGAGGATCAACACATTTCTTCACACATTTCTAGGATTATTTTTCTGCTGGAAAAGGTGATGAAAAATGCGCAGTTAGGTGCAAATCTCTGCTACATAGTCCTGGGAGGAATAAATCCGCTATAATGTGGGGTTATCAATGGGAAAAACATAGAAGATATACAACAAATAATATAGAAAAACGTCTGGTGGACAGGATGGCCAAGTATCTAAGAATAAGAGAAACAATGGAAACATAGATAGATGGATAGATAATAGATAGATAGATAGATAATGGATAGATAGAAACTACATGAAAACAGAAAAAGGGGGACATAGGAGGTCCATGCCATCATGTACTATTATCCTACAATAGAATGATTCAAGACATGTATCCTTCTACCCATTGGCACACATAGACCTATAGCAAACTTAACATTTAGCCCTTCTTCAGGAATAATTGACACAATCTTTCCCCATATCCACAGGGGACAGAAGATTAATGTGTCTCCATATCTATTTTAATGAGTTAAATACTTTTATCTTCTCTTGCAGATTCTCCTTTACTGTAGGTTCAACTGAAGGCAGGAAAACCACAAAGGACTACATATGGAAAAAGGAGTGATAAAACACATGAGAAATCAAACAAAATATGTGTTAAACCTTAGGTTCCATCAAGTATCCCCCTTTACTCTGATGACATTTTTTCACCTCCTTGGTCTTCTCTCGATAGCTTCATCAGATCGTCACCTGGAATGGCTTCCAACAGTGCTGATGGAGTTCTCAGAGGTTCAGAGTGTTTGTTGGCTGCTTTGTCCTCACTCTGTGTCCAATTCATCCCAAACCATCTCCACTGAGGTGAGATCGGGCGATTGTGGAGGCTGACACAGCCTCCATTCCTCTACTTCTTGGTTATGTAGCCCTTACATTTCCTGGATGTGTATTTGGGTAATTGTCCTGTTGCAACACAAATGATGGTCCCACTAAGTCCAAATCAGATGACATGGCATGTCACTATAGTATGCTGTGGTCGCCATGCTGGGTAAGTGAGTCTTGATTTTGGACTAAATCACTTTTAGTATCACCTGCAAAGCCTCACCACAGCATGACTTTTCCTCTCCAAGCTTCACAGGGGGCACCACAAATGAAGAAAGTGTCTGCTCACTATTGCTGCATCTTACAAAGACATAGTGGTTGCTACCAAAAAATATCAAATTTTGACTTATCAGACCACATTACAGATTTCCACTGATCTAATGTCTTCCTATTGTGTTGCTCAGCCCAAACAATTCTCTTCTTCTTTTTTGAAGTCTTCAGTTATGGCAGCAATTTGACCATCTGTTTCTCCAGGCTCCTCTGGACAATTGATGTTGAGATGTGACTGCTACTTTTGCTGTGCATCATTTAATACAGGGGTCCCCAACCACCGGTCTGCGGCCCAGGACTGGGCCGTTGCAGTTCTGTTGATGGCTCAGAATGCTGCAACACACGGGGAGCCGGCGGCTGTAACACTGTAGTGACAGCTGCAGCCGCCGGCTTCCAGAACCAGAAGACATCGATACTCACCTTCCGTCGCTGCATCCCTGTCCCGGCGCAGCAGCTTCATCCTGTGCAGAGCTGTCACATAGTACCGCTCATTAAAGTCATGAATATGGACGCGACTCCACTCCCATGGGTGTGGAGTCCATATTCATGACCTTAATGAGCGGTACCACGTGACCGCTCTGCACTGGAAGAAGCTGTCGCGCCGGGACAGGGATGCAGGGACAGTGTCAGGGTAAGTATAATGGGGTAGGAAGGGGGAGCACAGCCATGCATACAAGATGGGAGGGTGGGAGCCGAGCCATGTATACAGGGTGGGACAGGGGAGCCATGCATACAAGGATGGGAGGGTGGGAGCGGAGCCATGTATACAAGATGGGACAGGGGAGCCATGCATACAAGGATGGGAGGGTGGGAGAGGAGCCATGCATACAGGATGGGACAAGGGAGCCATGCATACAAGGATGGGAGGGTGGGAGCGGAGCCATGTATACAAGATGGGACAGGGGAGCCATGTATACAAGGATGAGAGGGTGGGAGCGGAGCCATGTATACAGGATGGAGGGTGGGAGCGGAGCCATATATACAAGGATGGGAGGGTGGGAGCGGAGCCATGTATACAGGATGGGACAAGGGAGCCATGCATACAAGGATGGGAGGGTGGGAGCGGAGCCATGTATACAAGATGGGACAGGGGAGCCATGTATACAAGAATGAGAGGGTGGGAGCGGAGCCATGTATACAAAGATGGGAGGGTGGGAGAGCAGAGCCATGTATACAGGATGGGACAAGGGAGCCATGCATACAAGGATGGGAGAGTGGGAGCGGAGCCATGTATACAAGGATGGGAGGGTGGGAGTGGAGCCATGCATACAGGATGGGACAGGGGAGCCATGCAAACAGCAGAGGGAGCCACACAGAGCAGGACAGGATGGGGGGAACCACACATACTGGGATAGGAATGAGGGGACAATGCATACCCGGTTTATACTCGAGTCAATAAGCTTACCCAGTTTTCCGTGGCAAAATTAGGTGCCTCGGCTTACAGTATACTCGAGTATATACAGTATATATATATATTGTAAGCTTTTCAGGGGATATAGCTCTGGGATCGCCATCCGGGTAGACGGAGTGGCATAGAAACAGTTCATTCACAGCAGTACTGGTGCAACTGGCCGCAACCAGTTTTATTTAAAGTCAAAAGCAAACAAGACATAAAACAAATCATAAACAGAAGACCTGGGCTTGTCCAGCCACTTACTACACTTAGATAGATTTCCCTATCTATCCGGGACCAGACTCTACCAGCCTGGGCCAAAACAACACATATGTTCAGCATTTACCAGCATGGAGTTTCACAGAGTCTCCTCCTTGTGTCTGAAGGCACCTTCAACGTCCAGACTTGAGAGAGCTCCCCTCCTATTCAGCAGCTATCCGCATGGATTCTCACAGAGACTACTCCTGTGTCCGGGGTACATCGAGCACCCAGACTGAGACAGCTCATACTCCTGGAGACTGCTTCTTGTGCCTGGACTCCTTGTCCAGACTAAGCGAGCTCCCCGTCTGTATTCCCAGACACCTACTTCTGGTTTCCTAATTATCACCTGAGTGGCCACAGGTTTGAGCTGCAAACGTGTACTTGAATGGATGGTGTAATGACCTTTCTCCACCACTAGTTTTACAAAGCCACACATTTCCCTTATACCAGTTAGCAAAGTATCTAGGTGAAATGTACACCCCATTCAATACATATGCTTTCACTGTCTCACATATCCCCCCCTCTTCTCCAGACCGGAGGGCTGGTCATCCAGACCGGAGGGCTGGTCAACAATCCAAAAGAGACAGTGAACTCCGGACCAGTCATGGCCATCATCGACTTCATCTTCACTACCGTCAATTTACCTTCCAAGGCCACTAGCATCCACACAGGATCCAGTCTCTGACCTTTCAGGCAGTCAGGCTTCACTCGGCCTCACATAAACGGTGTCCCCCACACCAGGGGAACAGGAAACAGGCCTGACGCCTATCACTGACACACCTGTCTCCAATTAAGCAGGGTTTATATACCCTTACACACACCCACACACACACACACACACACACGGGACCTGAGCTGATGTCATAGTCATGTGTTCAGACTTGTGTGTGTGTAAAAGGACCTGTGTGATGTCACAGTCATGTGACTAGTCAGCTGGGGGAAGGAACATGGACAGTCAAACACACACACTGAGCCATTAAATGAATGCCAGCCAAGGGCTGCATTACATATTCCCCCCCTTTTTCAAACTTGTAGGGTTGAACACAAAATACATCCAATCACATCAACCCACAGTTCACACAGAGACCATGTACTTGTCCATTGCTCTGTTCAGCCCCCCGGAATATTAGTCAATGACATTCGCTCATTCCTTAGGGACCTACCGTCTGTCATTGTCACAGACTTCGTCCAGTCACATTTCTGGGTCGTAACCTTGTCAGGTCTCCCCTTCGCTCCCAGCGGTCAATCGTAACCTTGTCAGGTCTTGCCTGGGTATCTAAGGTCCGGTTAGACTTCGTACTGTCCCGTACTCTATCGGGTCGTCTGTATGGGCCTCTCAAACCTGAGTTACTGGAGGTCTCACTACCTCTAAACCCACGCCCACTACCCTCAGGACGTCTTGAAAGGTCTCTAACTTCAGCCTTAGCTGTTCTGTTATTTAGGGGGCCCTTTCTCTGTCGGGTCTCACTATTCTTAGACGGCTGCCATCTTCTGCTGCTCAGATGATGCTGTCTATCTACTCGCTGTCTAGCGAGATTCAATTGTTCTACCTCTCGCAGGTAGGTCACACGGTACGCCACCAGCATGCGCACATATTCCAGACTTTCTTCCGTTCCTATAGCGTAGAATGACACCATGCCGTCTTCATCTGGTATCCAGTCCCGACGATCACGTGGACTGCTTACTTTCACCACACCAGACCTCTTCACCATCATCTGCATGGCTCGGCCATTTCTCCCAATCAGCTTTCTCACCAGAACATGAGGCACCCGGATGACCTTTTCCCGCAGACTGTGAGCATTTCTCATAAGCTTCAGTTGTCTAACGGCTTGTTCTGTCTTCAACCGGAGAAACCGCTTTGTGCGAATACATCGCCAGTGCATGTCACTTAGGATTGCCACCCTCTTCACTGTAACTTCAGTCGTGGACAAGACCACCAGCTGTTTAGCTCCTGAGGTCGAGTACACCTTACAGGCTCCCACGGCCTTCTTAAACGCTTCATGCACAGACTCACGGGTGCATTCTTCTCTCAAGTCCTCGGGTACATCTACGAGGCACTTGTACCGACACGTTTCGGTCTCACCAGTGGTTTTCAGACGATCAATCAGCTCAGGGTTCAGGGACAACTGACTGTCAGCTTCTTCCCCCTTTACGCTTCTTCTGAGCTGACTCACAGCTACAAATTCGTGAATTTCCGTCCTGACCACTTCCATTTCACATTTATCTTCCGTTACCACACTCTTAGCTCTCCTCAGGTCTATCTTCTCCTGGCAAAAGGGAGCGAGTGCAACGTGTTTGCCCTTTTCTTTCTCCAAGGAGGCCTTGTTCACGAGTGACACTGTATCAGGCGACTTTTAAGCCCGAGAACTTCTTCCTCTAGTTCCGCCATTCGCCTCTCAGCTGCCCGTCTCTGAAGCTTCTCTTGCGTCCACTGGGCTTGTAACCACTCCTTGAGCTCCTTGATCTCGGCTCCGACATCCACCGAATCATCCGAACTCACATCACTCGAGGAAGTATCTGCTTTACACCTCTCATCTCCAGTGGCTAACTCCTGGCCCTGGTCTGTAGCTTCTCTGATGGACTCCTCCATCTTTTCCCGCTCAGCTTCCATCTGTCTGAGCTTTTCCTTAAGGCACATCTCCGCCTTCTGGAGAGTATCACGGGACCTCTGTAGCTCCTTCACCTGAGCTTCCAGACCTAGGGTCTTTCTGCGCAGATCACCATTTTCATCACGGGTGTCCTGCAGAGTGGTCTCAACCACCTGGCGCATTTGCTCTGCATCCATCTTATCCTCTTCTAGTTTTTCTTTGACCCTGAGGAGATCCACATAATCTCTCTTCATCTGTTGCAGTTCCCTACTGCGTTCACCACACTCCTTCTTGGAGTCACACAGCTCCTGGTTGAGCTGTTCGCGCAGTCGTTCTAGGATTTGTTCACTTCCAGAAACTCCATCCTGCAGCGCCTCCTTCTCACGCTTCAACTGCAAAACCTCTTCCTTGATTTTGCGGCGGTCCTCTTTAATGGCGTGGAACATCTCTTTCCACAGGGTAACTTCCTCGTTGCTTCCTTCTAGATTTCGCTGGTCTGAGGACACGTCCTCCAGGTTTTCACATAATTGCAGCATGTCACTCTGATACTGCAGCCGAATAGGTTCCAGCTCTTGGCCATGACTGGCCCCCTCCTCTTCTACCTCTAAAGGAGAATCCACACTTGAAGCATAGGCAGACAGTACTACATTCTCTTCATTTTCATTTTCAGCGAGTACTACCGGAACAACCTTTTTGTGGCCCTTGCGCCGTCGACGACGAGAGGGGGACTCTCTTCCCTCGTCTAGCCTCTTCTGACTGACCTCACTTTTTACTTTCATAGTGTCCCAGTCAGCTACGGGGTCTGTGTCACTCCCCACGGTGTTGTGGACTAACAGGTCACCTCCCACTTTGACGTCACCCCCTTCTACTGGAGCTACCCCGTTATCAACGGTCACATTGTCATTTTTAGGAGGTACCAACCCACAACCAGTAACAATTTTCAGTTTTCCACACTCTACACTCTTGTGAAAATCCGCCCCTTTTTTAGACTCCGCCCCCTTTTTAACAACCACACCGGCAGGGTAATTTTTACACAAAAAATCAGCAGTAGTCTTAGGACTCAGTTCACAACATCTCTTACCACCTCCCCGGGCACTCTGTGACAACACTGGCACCCCCGGAGAGTCCATAGAATGGTCCACTGCCGCCATTCTATACGGTGCCCACAGCTCCCGCACCATGTCCAGTTGCATGTCCAGTAGACATTTCTCAAATATGCGGTCCGACTCGTCAGACCCATTCGTTGCTCCGTTCACAGCCATCGCGGAGCACTGTTCACACCAGAACTTCACCGCTTTCCCTTGAAAAAATCTTCGTGGCCCCGCCGAGCCACAGCAAAACTGGATTTGAGTGCGACGACAATCTTCGCAACCCCACCGAGTTGCAGCCAAAACCCGGATTTGAGTGCGACGACAATCTTCGTAACCCCCACCGAGTCACAGCAAGATGCCTTCGTGACCCCACTGAGTCACAGCAAGATGCTTGTATCCACACTCGTCGTCCATGCTGTCAGACTTCTCTGTCTCAACAACGGCAGTCTTCACTCAAGACATACACACTCCACAGCCTTTTCCACAGAAAATTTCAGCTTTGCTGTGCAGACACTTTTTTTTTTTTTTCTTTGCAAAGTCTATTAGGGCTACTGTCTCTTTAAGACTGCTCCAACAGACGTTCACCTTTATTGCTGTCTCTCGCCACTGTGCTGCCCGCATTCTCCACCAATTGTAAGCTTTTCAGGGGATATAGCTCTGGGATCGCCGTCCGGGTAGACGGAGTGGCATAGAAACAGTTCATTCACAGCAGTACTGGTGCAACTGGCCGCAACCAGTTTTATTTAAAGTCAAAAGCAAACAAGACATAAAACAAATCATAAACAGAAGACCTGGGCTTGTCCAGCCACTTACTACACTTAGATAGATTTCCCTATCTATCCGGGACCAGACTCTACCAGCCTGGGCCAAAACAACACATATGTTCAGCATTTACCAGCATGGAGTTTCACAGAGTCTCCTCCTTGTGTCTGAAGGCACCTTCAACGTCCAGACTTGAGAGAGCTCCCCACCTATTCAGCAGCTATCCGCATGGATTCTCACAGAGACTACTCCTGTGTCCGGGGTACATCGAGCACCCAGACTGAGACAGCTCATACTCCTGGAGACTGCTTCTTGTGCCTGGACTCCTTGTCCAGACTAAGCGAGCTCCCCTCCTATTCAGCAGCTATCCGCATGGATTCTCACAGAGACTACTCCTGTGTCCGGGGTACATCGAGCACCCAGACTGAGACAGCTCATACTCCTGGAGACTGCTTCTTGTGCCTGGACTCCTTGTCCAGACTAAGCGAGCTCCCCGTCTGTATTCCCAGACACCTACTTCTGGTTTCCTAATTATCACCTGAGTGGCCACAGGTTTGAGCTGCAAACGTGTACTTGAATGGATGGTGTAATGACCTTTCTCCACCACTAGTTTTACAAAGCCACACATTTCCCTTATACCAGTTAGCAAAGTATCTAGGTGAAATGTACACCCCATTCAATACATATGCTTTCACTGTCTCACAATATATCAATCAGTACTTTTTGGGACCATCATACTATACATGGGGGGATTATATGTGTGGGACCATCTTGCTATACATACTACAACTCTGTCCATAGCCCCGCCCCATATGACCAAAGCCCCGCCCCCTCCATCCCCGCCCAGCTGGGCCATGGAAGAATGATTTTGCTTGAAGACGGTCCCTGGTGCAAAAAAGGTTGGGGACCATTGATGTAATAGGGTTGTTATCTGAGATGCTATCAGTCTGCTGTTTCTCAATCTGATAACTCTGCTAAACTTATCCTCTGCAGCAGAGGTAAGTCTTTGTCTTCTTTTTCTGGAGCGATCCTTATTTGAAGCCAATTTAATCATAGCAAATTATGGTTTTCATGACAGCGCTTGACAATACCTTTAAGTTTCTAGCAATTTTCCAGCTTGACTGACCTACATGTTTCAAAGTAATGATGGACTGTTTTTGTGTAAGGAGATAGACCGGACCGCGGGTACCTGTATGCCGGGTCCGGAACTGAAGAGGCTGTGAGTCGCTCACGTACGGTACCAGGGCTTATGGGGTACTCGGCACCGAGCCCGTTGAAGTCTATGGGGAATGTCACAAGTAGCACAGCTCGGTCCGTTGCTCTGGGCGCTCATTCAAAGGGGGATATTTACAGGGAATTGTAGTAATAGTTCGTGACGCCACCTGTGGTTTCTGATCGGATTGACCAGCGCTGCAGGGTGAATCTTCTGAGGGGATGTTAATGGGCAGCAAGATGTTAAGTCACCCACAGGTGAGACTATTCCCTCAAAGTCTATGGTGGTGCAGGGTGCAGGTAATGAAGCAATCACACACAAATCAGTCTCTTTCCATACCTTTACTGGTAGTACTGGCAGGTATGTCCCGGGAAGCTGCTCAGGGTGGAGTATGCACATCCAGATAATCACAGAGTAGGTTTAAGGCCTCCTTTCCCTTTAAAGTGTATGAGTCCTAACTTGCGTGAAGTCAAGTTTAACTCTAAATATAACAGCTTCGCCCGGCCAACATTGTGGTGGAAGTCTTCTTTTGGCAAGAACTAAGTCCAGGTGGCTGATCAAGCCGGACTCCTGTTCTCCCTGACCCCGGTTACGTATCGGCACTTAGGGCTACCCTCTGTGACTTGAAGTCCAGCAGGGATTCCGGTGTTTCTCCCACTAGCCGTGAAGGTTCTAGCAAGTCTTCGGACCCGGTGTCCGGTTAGCAGAGTGGAGGTGCTATGTCACCTATGGCACTCCTTCCTTTAGTCACCACTCGCCCGTCGCCCTACTCTCACCCTTAACATAAGCACGGGTAGCAGTAGGTGTAGTCGTCAGCTTTCTTCCTTCCACAGCTCACTCACTGTTTCTCAGTTAACTCGATGTTCTAACAACTGTAGTCCCCTTCCTTCTTTTCCTTCAAAGACTCTGTCCAGAGTGGCTATCAGGACCTTCCGTCAGACTGATTTCATGCTCGCTCCGAGAGTCACTTTCCACATGCATAGGGTACTAGCAGTCAATCTGTTCTGAGGTAAACAGCTTGCAATCTTTCTCCGTCTGTCTCTGACTAGAATGTCTCTGACAGGAAATCTCCATCTGTCTGGCTAGTATGACTCACTCCTGAATCACACCAAGGCTTGAATGAGACTGAACACCCTGCTACGTCTCCCACACCCTTAAATAGTCTAAGGTTCCCTCTAGTGGCACTGTTGGGAAGTGTGAGTGAGTGTGAATGACTATCAGGTGTTGCAATTACCTTTTAGTGCATACCCCTGGGAACATGTGTACCAAGCGCAGCTGGGCCACACAGCTGCATCCCCTGTTCCCGGGGGAAGCCTGAGAGAGGTGTACCTTCCCCTGCTGCAGGGGAAAGGAGAGAGACGGAGCTTTATGCTGACATGAGGGGGTGGGGCGAGCCTAAAAAGAGTTCGCAGACAGAGAAGGAAGAGAAGGGAAAGCGCGCGCTGCAGAGAGGGTCGGCGCCTAGTGATTGCAGCACGCAGAGCGGTGATTAGAGCGCTCTGCATCCCCCACCAGAGAGTGCTGGGCCTGTGACAGGCCGTGTTGCTGCTGTCCCAGACAGGAGCTGTAGTGCTGGGGAAATTAGCCGTGCAGAGCCGGGCTAGCAGAGCTGTACAAAGCCGAGCCAGCAGAGCTGTACAGAGCCGTGCCAGCAGAGCCGTACAAAGCCATTCCAGCAGAGCGGAGTCGTGCGTAGCTAAGCCAGGTGCTGTACCCAGCATGATAGTGAGCACCGCACACGCTCTGCCCAAGAGTGACCGCATACCTGACAGACCCCTTGCATACAGGTCCACTGGAGGTGGGCAATAGATTGACAGTGTTTCGCCACCTGTCACGCCAAGAGGTGACTCAACTTTTGAGGAGAGAGAGACTGTAACGCAGCGCAGTGAGGAGCAGGTGACTAAGCCATAGCCCCGTAGCCGAGGACCTGTGTACACCGCGGAGCGACATCTCGCTCCGGCGGTCCCTCACACTGGACTCAGGACCGTGCTAGACACGTTTGAGCACGGGAAATCTTCTTGCCTCTCAGAGTCTTCGCCGAGACGTCACGTGCCGCTGTTGCTGGTGCCACCGTGGGATTCTCGCCTGTCAGAGACGCCTTCGAGATGATCTGCGCCGCTGTTGCCGGTGCCATCGTTGGAACCTTGAACTTGCTCACAACAGAAGTCTACAGTCCGATAAGTTTTACCTCTTTATTACTGAACTCTGGTTCGTCCCTCACCTACCCTGCCATCTTCCCAGTTCTGCCCCATTCCTTACCGTCACCCTACAATCCCCCACTCCCAGCGTGGAGCACATCCCCCTGTAAATAAACCTGGTTAACCCTTCCTCTGCCTCCCAGTGCGTGACTGCATCCCGTGTTCCTGCAGGTTATTACATTTGCTCTTTACTTTATTGAGAGATTCTTGCCATATTCTGGCTTAGATATAAAGAACAAAAAATAGTGCATAAGTCCAAATATTAGATATAAAAAAGATAATTTTATTGGTATCAAAAAATAAAAGGTAATTGGGACAGACAGCAGGGCTAAAAGAGCAGCACATATATCCACAAAAGCCCAGGCGGACAGACAACATGGAACCACCTATGCACTGCAGCAAGTAATGGAAGTGTATCGAATGGGCAGATATACCAAGTCAATGCAAACAATAAGAAAAAATCAATCAGATGTATAACTAGGGTCACATACTAATCACATAATGTTCCACAAATCCACACCTGGATACACCATAGCCCAAAATGGATCATAAGTAGCAGCAGACAGATAACAGTAATAGGTACATACCAGGTGGCGATGTGTCTCCCGCCCACCCCGACGCGCGTTTTGGAAATTCCTTCCTCAGGGGGCGTGACAGGATGAGGAACGGAAGGAATATATAGTTACCAAGGCCGGAAGTGCGCATATGCAGGCACAGATGACGCCGCGTCCTCCTCCACGACACAAACCCAGCCTCCGACGGCCGCACACATGGGGCCCCATGTGACCTGACGTCAGAGGCGGGCGGAAGTGGAAGAGGCAGGGCGGAAGTTGGGCCAGCTTGTTAGTAAAAGTATATCACGACCATGTTACAAAAGGGCAGCGGTGAACTCATGTACACCCTGCACACAATATAACAGTATAGCTACAGCATAGATTGTTCTGGCGCATAGTATCCCTAAACTAACCGATCAAGTGTCAAATTGGTATAAGGAAGAAGATATGAAAACCAAAACAGCATACAATATATAGAAAACCGCAGTCATATCAATAATAAGCAAAAATAAATGGCACAATACAGTATCACAGTAGCAGCAAAATACAGTATATACATATAAATGCGCATACATCAAATGTCAACTGCGATACAATGCATAATATCATATTAAGAGTGTAATAAAAACTTCTCATATAAATATATGTGTATGTGTAGGTAAACAGAGAACCGCACAAATACACACATATAGGAGTGTATACACACAACAAATCCCCATATAAATACGGCTACAAAATAATAGTGCACAGTAACAATATGTATACACAACCACCATATAGTATACAATAATCTTTACATAATGTGTAACATAAGTAATCAACGTTAATCGCTATTACAATACATGAGATTGGTATATGTTACATGACAAACTATTAAAGCAGTAGTACACCAATTGACAGTATATGAGTATATACAAAGATATTAATAATATGAAGTTCATTTCCACAATACGATAGCGTGCTGATAATCCTTCCAGAAGAGGTCCTCATTATGGCAATATGGCAATGAATAAAAAATCACTAGAACAATAAGATAAAAGTTAGAAATACTGAATAAAAAAACAACCAAAATAGGTGCAAACAATTATGCGGACAGATCTGTATTAGTGTTGAGCGATACGATAATGCAAATATCGGCTATCGGCCGATATTAGCTCTATCGGCCTTTCGATAATTCGTTTCGATATTTTCGTCTTATCGAATACCGTAGTCGGATTTGTCACTGTCACTGTGAGTGTCCGTCGGTCGGGTCTGTCAGGAGTCAGCGGCACTTACCTGGCAGAAGATCTCCGGCGGTCACGTCCTGGACTGCTTGATGGCCGCCATTATCTTCTCCCTGGCGGTCACATGCAGTTTTTCGCGATAACTGCAGTGACTGCAGGGTAATCCCGGCCGTAAACCAGTCCGATGACGTCACCGCCGGGGAAGCAGGTAATCAGCTGTGCTGCGCCGGGATTCTGATGTAGCAGAGCTGGATCGTCGTGGGACACTCGTTACTATGGACTGCGTCGGACAGGTGGTATACTGCTGGTTTTTTTTTTCATTTTTTTACAGGAGATCGATGGCGTTGCAGGATGAGACTGTAATAAAAGTAATGAAAACTGTGTTTTTTTTTTTTTTATTAAATTAAAAAACTTTTTTATAAACATTCACCCGTCCGGGTACATAAACAATTTAACTATTTATCAACAATTTAACTATTTACATACAGGGACCCTGTCCGGGTTATTTATACTTCTTTGGCAGGGGTGTTCCAGGTACCACCTGGTACTCTTCTGATGCTTGCCAAACATCCGAGGCACCAAGGACCACCAGGACCTGATGACGTCATGTGGCCTGTACAGTCAAGTCGTGACCCGCTATCTGGGTCTGTGTGGCCACCTCTTTCATCTCCCTCCGGGTCTGGAGCCCTATGTCCCGGACTGAACGAACCCCAGGGGGCCTAACAGGCGCCGGGTACGGGCCAGCTATACTTATCATGTCCATAGCTGGGGCTGCTGAGGAGACCACTGAGGGAGGCTTGGGAGATTTACGGCGTGGGGTGGGCACTTTTGCAGAGGCCTGGATGTGGGAGGCTGAAGGCTCCGAGGGTCTCACAGGTTCCTGACACACTGGGGAGTAGGGTCGCACCTGGTAACATTTAGGGCGTACCATCCATTGTAACCCCAGTGTCGGGTGTAAGTCACCAAGTCTCCTGGCAACAGGTCCCTCCCCGGGTGTCCTTCTGGGAGGTGAGCCTCCACGTCCCGCCGGTTCACAAAGACTTCTAAATAAAGTCCAGGCTCCTTGATGAAGCCCCACCCACCTTTCAATTTAAAGCTCCGTACTGCACCCTTACGCCGCGGCTCACACAGGGTTCCTTTATCCTTTCTCATCCGGTCCTTATCTGCCCGGTCCTTCTCCAGGTTACGTTGCCGAAGTTTTTGGGATTCTCGCTGCTCCCTTTGTCGCTCTGCTTCCCGCTCCCAACGTCTCCACTCTTCCTCCTGACGCCGGTTGAAATTCTCCTCCACCAGCTGCTCCATGTCTCCACCACTCCACTGCAGCTTACAGTGTCCGGTTTGCGGCAGCTCTCCTGTCGCCCCCCAGTCCTGGCGGCGCTCCCCTGCGGAGGAAGCAGACGGCTCTAAATCAGATGACAGTCGGGGCTTCCTTTACAGGCAGGTAGTGCTCTGGTGCCTGCGCGGCCTCCTCCATGAGGACGGGTGTCGCTTCTTCTGTCTCAGCGACGGGGGCAGACAGCGGGATCTGGGGTGCTGACGGTGCTGCGGTTTTTGCAGGAACGGGTGCCTCCACTGCGACAACGTCAACCGGATCACATTGCAAGGACTCCTCTACTAGAACGGGTGCCTCACCTTCCGGTACAGACACTTCAGGTAAGAGGGATTGGCGCCGCTCCAAGTTTAGTTTTAGGGCACGCCAGCTCGCTTCCATCCTGGCGACCTCCTCCCGGTGCCGGGCCAGGCCTCTTAGGGTATCCTCCGCTTCTTGCAGCGTAGGAGGGTTTCCAGGCCGGGTGCCCAACGGTGGTTCCGTGGCGATCGGGTCGCTTCCGTGGGGGGAGAGCTCTGACTGCTCCATCCCTTCACACTTCTGCTCGTGTCCATTAGCCATCTCTGCCAAGTCACATGTGTCATTAGCATCTGGAGAGGGCCCCTCTTTTGTAGGGAGGCGGGACCTTCGTGTTAGTTTCCACACACTGAGGAGGATGAGGAGGCGGAACTGAAGAGCTGTGGGGCACGATCTTACATTGCAGTACCATTTAGAGCTATCGTTTTCGCGTCACTGAGTGAGTGTACAGTACACCCATGAAGAGCACGCCCTTCTTCTTCACCAGTGCCTCGTCGTGACGCAGATATGGCGGAAAAATGGCAAATACATTCTCTGATGATTTTAGCAATTCTCAAGCACAAAACCAGTTCAATTCAGGCACACAGGACTCGCTTATAGCGACCTACAGAATCCTGTTCGTGACACCCAAGTTGAGTCGCACAGAGCCAGAGGTTTTGGGGGTACTCGGCACCGAGCCCGTCGACTTCTATGGGGTATGTCACGGCTTTACCCGGCAATTGAATCAGAGTCTATTTTACTATGTAGAAGTGTATAAACTATAAATATATGTATATATATGTCACAATGACATGTATATATATATATATATATATATATATATATGTATTCTATGTGTGTATATTTTGTGTTTACAACGTAAGAAAGGTTTTTTTTTGTTGCGATATTTTGTTCCCATAGACTTGCATGGGACTTCCGCTATCGAAATCGATTATCGACGATATTTAGTGATATCGGCGATACAATTTCGATGCGATATTTTTAGATATCGAGCAATATCGCTCAACACTAATCTGTATACTCTAAGATGTCAGATCCATTTGGTCTCCAGCCTCCCCAGACGTGTAGATAGTCCACCTCCTCTAATATTTATCCTGAGGGCATCAATACCACGTGCCCTCAGTAAAGAACCATCGCAATTATGAAATTCTTTAAAGTGTCTTGGTATTGTTTTCAGGGTGGCTACATCCTCATGGCATAGTGCCGCCTGAATCCCCAAAACATGTTCCCTTATTGGGACCTTGAGTTGGCGAGTTGTTAGCCCGACATAAATTAGGCCACAGGGACACGTGGCATGATAGACCACATACCTTGTTGTGCATTTGATACGTTGTTTAATCCTAAATGTTTCAGTACCATCGGAATTAGAGAAAGTATCACACCGATCTATGTTGGGGCAGGCGACACATCTGCCACAAGGAGTGCAGCCAACCCTGAATCGAAAATCGTCCAAGAAGGTGGACACCTTTTGTCCAACATAGTGGCTAGAGACCAAATGATCCCTCAAATTCTGGCCCGTCTGAAGGACATAGACGGTTGGGCTGGAATTAATTTACTGATGATTGGGTCAACTTTAAGTATTGGCCATGCCTTTTGAAGAATGGAACGAACCCTATTGGATTGCGAGTTGAATGTAGTCACAAACCTAACCACCTGATGATCCCCATCTGTATGCCTAGATGTAGCCTGATATAACAAGTCATGTCGTGGAGTATATTTTGCACGGTGATAAGCCGTCTTCACTGACCGACGACTATATCCGCGGACCAGGAAACGTTGTTTTAGTTCCTCCGCCCTCCGTTCAAAATCAATATGAAGAACAGATACGACGAAGGTGGAGGAACTGTCCCACGGGTACCGCCCTAATTATGTGGGATGGATGTCCCGAAGAGGCATGTAGAAGTGTATTTGTGGCAGTCTCCTTTCTGAAAATATCCGTTTGCAGGATACCTCCAGAGTCCCTCCTAATGGTCACATCCAGAAAGTTCAATGAATTCACACTAGATTCAAATGTCAGATGAATGTTGAGGTCGTTGCTATTCAAAGTACTGATAACTTGCTCAAGGTCGATGGGGGTGCCTTGCCAGATGAAGAAGATGTCATCGATGTACCGTGTCCAAAAGGGGACACGGTCCATCAACCCCTGTTCATCTGACAAGAAGAATTCCCTCTCCCACAGCCCCAGGAAGAGACCAGCATAGGCAGGCTCAAAAGCCTCCCCCATAGCGGTCCCCTGGAGCTGCAGGTAGAAGGAACCCTTGAACACAAAGGGCTTAGAACAGTTGTGGAACAGGCTTCAGCACAGTATGTATCTGTGTATCAATACTGTCTCTTTAAAACACACCTTATTACCACTTTCTGAAGGCCGGTGATTCCACAAATGAACTCTTGACGAGGCATACATGTTCATTAGAAGCCTCAGCAGGTGGGTGTACCTCTGTCCAACTGATTCGTGCTAACACTTCTATTTTTTAAAGCATTCTTTCTTTGCATCATTTTTCCCATACCTGCCTAAACTTTTGCACAGACATGACAAAGACCTGTCAATCAACTGAAATTAGTACGGTCTCTCCTTATAGTCTTTAGCCGGATTTTTAAACTGTGCTGTCTCTGAAATGCAATCACGCTGCCAGGCTCATGCTTCCCTTTGTCCGGGCAGCATGAATCTGATGACAGTTTCCCTTTAAATTTACAAACATCCCCTAGTGACAGGTGACTGCCATGACAATTTCACAAGAGACGGGAAGCAGTTTGGTGTGCCCTACCTGCATGGTCAGATGTCTCTCGATGGGGTACAGCAGTGGTTCACAATGAAACAGACACTCATTACTAACAACTTATTAAACCCTGAAAGATCGCTTTCATTAGGAACCAGTAAAACAAAGAAATTGGACAAGTTAACTGCTGGTCTTGTAGCGCTGACTTCCTCTCCGAGGCCCCACTCTTCTATGACTCCTCGAGGAATACGCTCATCTGTAATCAGGGAAATGTTTGAGATCTTTTCCAATATGTTGGCAAAATAAACAGAATTGCAGAAAACTACTGGAATGATCAGCACATGGTAACCAGAGTTTGCAATTGAGGTCTGAAACATAAACATCAGCGCGGTTACATGTATATATTGTGGGGTCCTGTTAATCCTTTAAGGATATACAGTATATGACTTCAAAGGCCTCAGGGATATATTGAGTGCGCCCCCAGGATCGGCCCTGTTTTATGCACCCTCCAATGCTTGCAGATTCTGCCATCGGCCTCCTGTTCAGTTCTACCTCATAGCGGGGTCTGCATGTTGGAAAGTCTCCTTGGTAGAGACGTTTCTGCGTGATTGAGGACAATTAGCCTGAGATTTGGTGGAGACTCATTAGCACTTCTATATCCTTGTTTTTTTGGGACAGGACAGCTGGGCTTCCACTGACACCTATTAGTTTGTTGACTGCTAGGAAGGGGTCTAATCCCCCGCTTACACGCTGAGCTTCTCATTTCTTGGCCCCACGTCATACAGATCACACAGTGCTGACATCTGAGAGATTGTGTGGGTTTTGTGGTTCAGTTTACTGGTTTGCTATTTTGCCATAAATCTCCTTGTCTGTCTATCTATCTATCTATCTATCTATCTATCTATCTATCTATCTATCTATCTATCTATCTATCTATCTATCTATCTTTTTATCTACAGTCTACACATCCCTGTTAAAATGCCAGGTTTTAAAAAATCATCAAAAGAATAATTTCAAAACCTTTAAAACTCATTGAAAAATAAACTAAAATCTTTTCAGATGCAAACATAAAAATAAAGAACTAAAATAATGTGGTTGCATAAATATTCACACCCTTAGATTAATACTCTGTTGAAGTACTCTTTGAATGTATGACAGCACTCAGTCGTTTTAGGTAGGATTCTATTAGCAAGTCATATCTAGGATTGGCAATCTTTACCCACTTTTGCAGCAGCTCCACATCTGTCAGATGGCTGGGGCATCTCCTGTGTACAGAGCTTTCTTCAGGTCACCCACAGATTTTCACTTGGATTCAGGTCTGGGCTCTGGCTAGGCCATTCCATAACTGTGATATTTTTCTGACACAGCCATTCTTTTGTTGATTTGGAGATCGCTTAGGGTTGCTGTTATGCTAAATTGTGATATTCCTCTTGATCTTCAGCTTTGTAGCAGAAGCTTGAAGGTTTGGTTCCAAAATTGACAGATATTTGGAACTGTATATAATTCTCCCACCTTGAGTAAAGCCTCAGTTCCAGCTGCCAAAAAACAGCCCCAAAGAATAATGCTGCCTCCACCATGCTTCTCTATGGGTATGGTTTGTTTTTGGTGATGCGTAGTGTTGGTTGTGCGCCAAACATTCCTTTTGGAATTTTGGCAAAAGGTCCACCCTTAGTCTCATCAGACCATTACTTGTTTTCCCACATGCTTTTGGCAGACTTGATGTAGGTTTTGGAAAAATATAGCTTTGCTTGAATGCTTTTCTTTGTAATAAAAGGCTGCCATTTTGTCAACCTGCCCCATAGGCCAGACATATGAAGAAAACAGGAGATTGTTGTCACATGCAGTGCACAACCGGTACTTAATTGAAATACCTGCAGCTCCTTTAAAGTTGCAGTAGGCCTCTTGCCAGTCTCTCAGACTAATTTTCTTCTATACTTTTTATCAATTTTTGAGGAACATCTAGTTCTTGTTAATGTCACTGTTGTACCTAATTGAAGCCCCTTCTCGATGATGTCTTCACAGTGCTCCATGGTATATTTAACGCCTTGGACATTTTTTGTATCCTTCTCCAGACTGATAATTTTTAGCAGTGAGATCCCTTTGCTGTGTTGTAAGCTGTTCATGGACCAGGATATTTGTTGTAAAATGCAACTAAGAAAATGTCAGGAAAATCCTCCTAGAACAGCAAAACATTATATGAGGTTAATCAGAATCGCTGTAAATGATTGCAGCCATGTACTGACTTCTATTTACCATGAGTGGAAATGTGATTGGTTAATTCTGAACACAACCACATCCCTAATTATAAAAGTGTGTTCAAACTTATGCAACCACATTATTTTAGTTTTAGTTTTATTTTCCTCCTAAAAATGATCTCAGTTTATTTCTCAATGGATTTGGACAGATTATGGTGACATTGTGGAAAATGTTCTGAAATGATTCTTCTTAGTATGATTTCTTTTATGATAAAAATCTGGCATTTTAACAGGGGTGTGTATACTTTTTATATCCACTGTATGTATCTGGCTTGAGAAAGGATCATACTATGAACCGAAATGTCATTACATGAGCTACTAAAACTTAACATTTTTACAGTTCATCTTTTTTTGGAATGCTGCCTCCATTTACTTTCATATATTGGTTTTCTAACTACCTGGGAGACTTAACACCTAGATGTTTTTTTGGCTGGTGCTGCTTCATCTTTTTTCCCCTACCTGCAAACGAGCGCCATGATTGCTTTGTTGTGGCGCTACTTGGCTAATAAGCCAATGAGTCTTACTCACATATTGACAGCCCAATGGGCAAAATATATCTGCCACTTCTGTCCCCTGTGTAATACTTCCATAATATAACCTAAACAATACTTCAGGTATGTATCAAAATAATTCCATGATATGGTGCTGAAAGATGTTGTCTAGTCAAAACATATTGATGATTTTATCCTTAGGATGGGTCAACAATATCAGATTGGTGGTGGCCAACATCAGGCACCCTCACTGATCAGCTGTAACAAGCTGCAGCAGAAGTTAGATGTCAGCACGTAGAACAGAGCTGCATTGTACAGTGTGTAGTGGTCACTGCCAGGCACTGCAGAACAGCTATTATTCAGGAGAGTAATACTCGACACCATCAGCTGTTATAAGATTTAGTGGTCGAATGTCAACAAATTGAAAGGAGCTGCATTGTGCATCTTCATCTGATGTGTAGTGGTCACTGCCAGGCACTGCAGAACAGCCGAGTGTCAGCAAATTGAATGGAGCAGCATTGTGCATCTCCATACGATGTGTAGTGGTCACTGCCAGGCACTGCAGAACAGCCGAATGTCAGCAAATTCAATGAAGCTGCATTGTGCATCTCCATACGATGTGTAGTGGTCACTGCCAGGCACTGCAGAACAGCCGAATGTCAGCAAATTCAATGAAGCTGCATTGTGCATCTCCATACGATGTGTAGTGGTCACTGCCAGGCACTGCAGAACAGCCGAATGTCAGCAAATTCAATGAAGCTGCATTGTGCATCTCCATATGATGTGTAGTGGTCACTGTCAGGCACTGCAGAACAGCAGAATGTCAGCAAATTCAATGAAGCTGCATTGTGCATCTCCATACGATGTGTAGTGGTCACTGCCAGGCACTGCAGAACAGTCGAATGTCAGCAAATTGAATGGAGCTGCATTGTGCATCTCCATCCGAGGTGTAGCAGCTGTTCTGTAGTACCTGGCAGTGGCCACTAAACATCGAAAGGAAGCTGGTTGCCACTAAAGCTTATAACCACTGATCAGTGGGGGTGCCTGGTGTTGGACCCTCACCAATCTGATATTGATGACCTATCTTAAAGGATATCTTCTGACCGAACAACCGCTTTAAAAAGTAAGCGCTATACATTGCCTTAATAATATCACCATACAATAGATATGACATCAAATTTATCAAATTAACAAGACCTCATAATGCTCATATGACGCTCTATAATGTGTAATCAGTAGTGATAAAATGTATAAATGCCAGATGTGATTTTTCAGCAAGGTCACAAGGAGGAAATTTAGAATTGGTTAATTGTGGTGAGGTTGGGATGGTAGAGGATCCTTGGTTGATGGAGGTCCGTAGGACAAATATTATCCTAATATATCTATAACTCTCTAATCCTCTGTAAAAGTTTGACGAATTTTAGACGTTCCAGTCAAGCAATCAATTTTCACCTCTATAAAATACATCATATATTTACGGGTCACCGGAAGGCCTCGTGCCGCTGACTCACAGTGCCATGTATGTTACCACTTTTCTGCCTTGTTTTATTTTTCAGAACTCATATACAATGAAGCTTTAGAAAAACAAAACATGAGGCTTAAATGGGGAAGCATCAATGAGGCCAATGGAGAGAAAAATTGCTTGCTTACATCACCCTCCACATGACTGACGGCTGCTTACCTTACAGGAACAATGTTGTATAGTCTTAATGTTAATATTCTGTCCTATGAGCTACACAAGAGGAAACTCGCTATAAACTTCTGTGTCGGCTGCCGAGCTGCCAATGGGAATTTGACTTCATTTCAGTTTTTTCTCCTTTGTGACATTCGGTAAAAACAGATCAATATCCTCCATGTCGGATATTGTCCTTTTAACGTGTACTTTCCTGCTACAATTCCTAATGAGAAACATATTACACCTGCTTTTCCTCAGTTTTTAAGTATATAGCACGTTGGTAAGCGAAATCCCAGATAGGGAGATATTATCCTCAATCTAATATTTTTTTTACCCTCTAATTTTTTTTTATTGGAATCGTATCATTAGCTCATGGTAGCTCATATACCTTGGCACTCAGATGTTGGAGGTATGCGGGCACAGATCACGTTTCCTGGTCTCCAGTGGGAGTGTAATAGTTTTCTTACTGTCTGTAGAGGAAGAGAAAAGGGGTGGCTGGAGATAATATGTTTTTGTTCTTTTTTTTTTAGTCATCATCAGATGGGTCAATACCGCAGCCTCTGCCCCCAATCTTAAACAGTGTCACCAGTGACCTCTACTGAGCATGCGTCGGTTGTCAATATCAATGTAAGCTCAGTTGCTCAGTAGGATTTTATTACTGTACAATATACACAGTGACAATGCACATTGTCGCTGACTCTGATGAGAATTCACGAGCCAACAAGACAACACAGTGTCAGTGCACACTGTAAGGAGAAAACCCAAGGTGCAGGTAAAACAGAGGCCAGCACTGCCCCCAACAGTGCTCTCTATTGCCTGCTCATTACTTTTTATCAAAGCTTGCAAGGGAGTGCACTGTCACTATGCATATTGCCTTGTGACAAGATCCTACTGAGCATACATTGAAATTGTCAACCGACACTTGCTTAGTAGAACAGAGACTAGACCAGCCCCTGAAACGGGCATCAGTGATGCTTCCTTAATTCAGGGCGTGGACAGACGCTGCCGTGATGACTTATTTAAGTATCCAAGCATAAACTGGAAAATTGTTTGGGATGCAAAGAAAAACCCACAAATAACATCAGCTGAAATACAGGACTCTCTGACAACTAGCGGTGTGGCTGTTTCAAAATGCACAGTAAGGAGGCACTTGAAGAAAAATGGGCTGCATGGTCGATTCGCCAAAAGAAAGCCATTACTGCACAAATGCCACAAAGTATCTCGCCTACAATACGCAAAACAGCACAGAGACAAGCCTCAAAACTTTTGGAACAAGGTAATTTGGAGTGATGAGGCCAAAATTTAACACAACCATAAACGTTACATTTGGAGAGAGGTCAACAAGGCCTATGATGAAAGGAACACCATTCCTCCTGTAAAGCACGGAGGTGGATTGTTGATGTTTTAGGGATGTGTGAGCTACAAAGGCAAAGGAAACTTGGTCAAAGTTGAAGGAAAGATGAATGCAGCATGTTATCAGCAAATACTGGAGGCAAATTTGCACTCATCAGCCCGGAAACTGCGCATGGGACGTACTTGGACGTTCCAACATGACAACGATCCAAAACACAAGGCCAAGTCGACCTGTCATTGCCTACAGCAGAACAAAGTGAAGGTTCTGGAGTGGCCATCTCAGTCTCCTGACCTCAATATCATTGAGCCACTCTGGGGAGATCTCAAGCGCGCAGTTCATGTTTGACAGCCCAGGAATTTACAGGAACTGGAGGCTTTTTGCCAAGAAGAGTGGGCAGCTTTACCATCTGAGAAAATAAAGAACTTCATCCACAACTACCACAAAAGACTTCAAGCTGTCATTGATGTTAGAGGGGGCAATACACGGTATTAAGAAATGGGGTATGTGAACTTTTGATCAGGGTCATTTGGATTTTTTGGGTTGCCATTATGATGAAAAAAAACAGTAGTTTGACAATAAATGGCTTCATCCAACCACTAACCATGAGAGGAGAAAAAGTTTTGGTGTTATCATTCATATTCTCTGAAAAAAGGCTAATAAAGCAAAATTTTGCCAGGGTATGTGAACTTTGGAGCACAACGATATTATATAGAGTTATTACACACAGAGTGATCTATTTCAAGTGTTTATTTCTGTTAATGTTGATGATTATGGCTTACAGTCAATGAAAACCCAAAAGTCATTATCTCAGTAAATTAGAATACTTTATAACACCAGCTTGAAAAATGATTTTAAAATCCGAAATGTTGGCCTACTGAAATGTATGTTCGGTAAATGCCCTCAATACTTGGTCGGGGCTCCTCTTGCATCAATTACTGCTTCAATACAGCGTGGCATGGCGGCAATCAGTCTGTGGCACTGCTGAGGTGTTATGGAAGCACAGGTTGCTTTGATAGCAGCCTTCAACTCGTTGGGTCTGGTGTCTCTCAATTTCCTCTTGACAATACTCCATAGATTCTATATGAGGTTAAGGTCAGGCGACTTTAGTGGCCAGTCAAGCACAGTGATACTGTTGTTTGTAAACCAGGTTTTGGTACTTTTGGCAGTGTGGACAGGGGCCAAGTCGTGCTGGAGAATTAAATTTCCATCTCCAAAAAGCTTGTCGGCAGAGGGAAGCATGAAGTGCTCTAAAAGTTCCTAGTAGACAGCTGTGCTGACTTTGGTCTTGATAAAACACAGTGGACCAACACCAGCAGATGACATGGCTCCCCAAACTATCACTGATTGTGGAAACCTCACACTAGACCTCAAGCAGCTTGGATTGTGGCCTCTCCACTCTTCCTCCAGACTCTAGGACCTTGATTTACAAATGAAATGCAAAATTTACTTTCATCTGAAAATAACACATTGGATCACTGACAACAGTCCAGGTCTTTTTCTCCTTGGCCCAGGTAAGACGCTTCTGGCGTTTTCTATTGGTCATGAGTGGCTGACACAAGGAATGTGACAGTTGTAGCCCATGTCCTGGATACGTCTGTGTGTGGTGACTCTTGAAGCAATGTCTCCAGCAGCAGTCCGCTCCTTGTGAATCTCCCCCAAATTTTTGAATGGCCTTTTCTTAACAATCCTTTCAAGACTGCGGCTATCCCGGTTACTTGTGCACCTTTTTCTACAACAATTTTTCCTTCCACTCAACTTTCCATTAATATTATTGGATACAGCACTCCATGAACAGCCAGCTTCTTTAGCAATGACCTTTCCTTCACTGTATCTTTTGCTGCTTCCTCCTCCTCTCATCTTCCCCTAACTGTTGGGGTTCCTCAAGGATCAGTCCTAGGCCCCCTCCTCTTTTCTTTGTATACCGCCCTATTGGACAAACAATCAGTAGATTTGGTTTCCAGTACATCTCTAGGCTGATGACACCCAATTATACACTTCTTCACCCGTTATCACGCCTGCCTTTTTAGAAAACACCAGTGATTGTCTTACCGCTGTCTCCAACATCATGTCATTCCTCTGTCTGAAACTGAACCTGTCAAAAACTTAACACCTCGTGTTTCCTCCCTCTACTAACCTACCTTTGCCCGACATTGCCATCTCTGTGTGTGGTTCCACCATTACTCCCTAGTAACATGCCCGCTGTCTTGGGGTCATACTTGATTCTGAGCTTTCATTCACCCCCCACATCCAATCACTGGCTCGCTCTTGTTATCTGCACCTCAAAAACATCTCTAGAATTCGACCTTTTCTTACTTTCGACTCTGCAAAAAGCCTTTCTGTTTCTCTTATTCGTTCTTGTCTGGACTATTGTGACTAACTACTAATCCGTCTCCCTCTTACCAAACTCTCCCCTCTCCAATCTGTCTTGAATGCTGCCTCCAGGATCATATTCCTCACCAATCGTTATACCGATGCCTCTACCTTGTGCCAGTCATTACACTGGTTACCCATACACTACAAATCCAGTACAAACTTATTACCCACACCCACAAAGCACTCCATGGCTCAGCACCACCCTACATCTCTTCCCTCATCTCAGTCTACCACCCTACCCGTGCCCTCCGTTCTGCTAATGACCTGAGGTTAGCATCCTCAATAATCAGAACCTCCCACTCTCGTCTCCAAGACTTTTCTCGTGCTGCGCCAATTCTTTGGAATGCAGTACCCTGGTTAATACGATTAATCCCCAAACCCCACAGTTTTAAGCGTGCCCTAAAAACGCATTTGTTCAGTCTGGCATACTGCCTCAATGCATTAACCTAACTATCCCTGTTGGCCCATTCAAATTTTTTTTACCATAATCAGGTACCTCGGGTCATGTTCACACCCGCTTTATGCATTTAATAGCCCTCTGTGTCTGTACTGTTACATACATTGGCTGTTAACTGGTTCATGCAGCATTACATGAACACCCGATTCTTACACTATGGCTGGTCCGAACAATGAAAGCAACTGTTACCATCTACCTTTCGTGTCTCCCCTTTTCCTCATAGATTGTAAGCTTGCGAGCAGGGCCCTCATTCCTCTTGGTATCGACTTTGATCTCTGTTTATTGTTATACTGTAATGTCTATTGTCTGTACAAGTCCCCTCTACAATGTAAAGTGCTGCGGAATATGTTGGCGCTATAGAAATAAAATTATTATTATTTATTATTTTTATGACCTTTTGTGGCTTACCTTTCTTGTGGAGTGTGTCAATGACTGCCTTCTGGACATCTGTCAGGTCAGCAATCTTCCCCATGATTATGGAGCCTACTGAAACAGACTAAGGGACCTTTTTAAATGCTTAGGAAGCCTTTGCAGGTGTTTTTTGTTAATTATTCTAATTTACTGAGATAATGACTTTTGGGTCATTCCATGTCAAGTGGACCAGTGGTCCCCACTCGACCTTCTCCGATTTTGCTGAAAATTTATAAGGATGTACATGTATGTTGGAAAAGAGGTTCTGTAAATTTTTAGGGCCAGATCTCAAATACATTGGGCACTGTTGACCTTTCACTGGAGGTTCCACCAAACCTGCGGCTTCAGCTAAGAGGATTTTGCAAACTTTGGCGCATAGCCATTAGAGTTCTATACTGGCTATGATGCTGAAATTTGGCATACTAGCTCAACTTTTGCTGCTAAACACGATAAAATTATTACCGGCTATGACAAAACAATATTTCGGCCGCAATTTTGTGTCAAAGTAGCTTGTAAAACGCGTCGCATAAAATTTATGCCAAACTTTGCCCATATATAACTCAAGACCAAAAACCAATAGTAACTGGTGCTTTGCCCTGTACACCAAACATCTACATGACTTTGCATTGCTGCAATATCACGGTCAAACCATATGTATTTGTGGAAATATTCACACCCACATATGATGAAAAACTTAAAAAAAACAAATTTTACCTATTTTTAGGTCAAATTTCTCAAAAAGGGTACCCCTAAAATATATTAATTCTGATATCATTAGAAAGAGCACATTTTTCTCTACAAGGATCATTGGGTTTTTTTTTGGAGTCTTTCAGTTTAAGAAAAGAAAAATGCCACTGAACATGGTGTTATTTATTCGCGTAATGCATTGATTTTGTGTTTGATTTTCAGATTCTTATCACATGTTACAGAGTTGTATTGTTACTAGCAATGTCTATTATAATCAAAAACCTATAAACCTTTCTGGTTATGAAAAGTTATTGACTATTGTTACATTTTAATGCATATATTATTTATTTTTTAGTGATGGAGAATGAAATTGATGAAGAATCGGCCCAGTGCTTTATCGGCCTTGCGAACAATTCGAAGTGCCACCTTAAGACCATTCACCCATAGCAAGGATGAGTTGAAATTGTTTACAAGCTTTGGATTGGATGAACAGAAATTGCTGCATCGACGAGTGGGACTAAATTTTGACGAACATTCACAAATCTGTTTACACCATGAAGCTTCATTCTTGACCAAATATGAGCATTTGCAAAAATCGTGTTGCAATCCTTTTGGGAAGAAAGGTCATAACACCAAAAAGAATTTGCGAGCTATCAATTTGTTAGCAGCTGACCAGTTGAATGAATTTACAAAGACTGATGTGAAGCCTGGCCAGAAGATGTGTGCATCATGTCGAAAAGAATTTGCTAACAGGAAAAAATCAGCTGATCCAGTTTCCTCTGAATCAGATCCAGATGGAATGGAATGTTCTCCTGAAAGTCTAAATTCAAGCTTAACATCCATTGGCATCTCTCCTCTGAAATATCCACGGGTAAGCCAGTGGGATTCACTTGGATATGCAAGGAGAAAGATAAGCAAGGTACAAAATGCATTTTCTAGCAAGATTGCTTCAATTGGAGGGCTTGAGTCGAAAGACATTGAGCAAACAAAAACAGCACAGTGCAAAATGTGTCTGGATTACAATCACCTTTTGGCAGATTTGAAGCAAAAGCTGCAGGTGTCCAGTCGGGCAGAAAAGGTCCAAATCTTGACATTGGCACCTAAAAGTTGGTCCATTAAGGCTATATCAGGTTTTTTTAAGTTTTTCATCATATGTGGGTGTGAATATTTCCACAAATACATATGGTTTGACCGTGATATTGCAGCAATGCAAAGTCATGTAGATGTTTGGTGTACAGGGCAAAGCACCAGTTACTATTGGTTTTTGGTCTTGAGTTATATATGGGCAAAGTTTGGCATAAATTTTATGCGACACGTTTTACAAGCTACTTTGACACAAAATTGCGGCCGAAATATTGTTTTGTCATAGCCGGTAATAATTTTATCGTGTTTAGCAGCAAAAGTTGAGCTAGTATGCCAAATTTCAGCATCATAGCCAGTATAGAACTCTAATGGCTATGCGCCAAAGTTTGCAAAATCCTCTTAGCTGAAGCCGCAGGCTTGGTGGAACCTCCAGTGAAAGGTCAACAGTGCCCAATGTATTTGAGATCTGGCCCTAAAAATTTACAGAACCTCTTTTCAAACATACATGTACATCCTTATAAATTTTCAACAAAATCGGAGAAGGTCGAGTGGGGACGATTTTTAAAACTGGTCCACTTGACTCTTTTGGCTTTTCATTGGCTGTAAGCCATAATCATTAACAAAATAAACACGTGAAATAGATCACTCTGTGTGTAATGACTCTATATAATATATGAGTTTCACTTTTAGTATTGAAGAACTGAAATACATGAACTTTTTGATGATATTCTAATTTTATGAGAAGTACCTGTATTATTTGAACACGCCAAAGTCACTTGGTTACCTCCTGAGCATGGGCGGATAACACATTATCTGAGCATTTTAGCTCATCACTAAAAACTATCTACAGATATGGTAAAAAACAGGGTTTGCTTATACAGTGAGTTCTTACAACCTTGTTTGCTGCTTCAAGGTATGGACTATCCTGTGCGGAGGGCCTCAGTTCTGGATTTTATCTTGTAGAAGATAAGTTAAGATTTTGGAAATACAGGATATCTGAGACAGGACTGCTTGTGTTGAGTGACAGGCTGACAGCATTCATGACACACAACAGGATGAGCAAAGATGTGAATTCTGTTCCTGATAACAGAATGTGAGATGTTAATTGGTACTTCTTACCCTACATGAGACTGCTGCTTGTCTGCGGGGAGTCCACATAATGCAGCTAGACCCTGACCCTTGTGACATTGCCCTCAGGTTCTAGTGGATAATGATTATCATCCAATCTCTCAGTTGTTCCCCAGATTTGTTAGAAATCAAGCCAAATTAGCTGACAAAACCAGGTTCACGTTTTCATTTATAGCCCATGAAGGCCACATTGTTACAGTGTGTGTCCTGGAGAACATGGTGGCATAAATTCTAATCTCTAGGGAGTGATAAGCTTGCATGATTGACCTCACATGAAAGTGTCACTCCACCAGATAAGAAAACATTGTCTGTCACAACTACATTGCCCATTAAACACTGAGCATTAGAGAAAGGGGTTTTTCTGAAGATTTTTAGTCTGTTATTAGCCATTATCCCTTACATATGACTTATTTAACCCTTTTAGATCCTTCATTCTTGGACTTTCAAGACCAAGTGATTTTTTTTTCCACTTATTTTATGTGTGAACAATGGTAGTTTTTATTGCCACCATTTTAGATACATTTTTTGATTATCCTTCATTAATTTTTTGGAAGGAATGGAACAATTCTGCCATAGGCTTTTTTTGATATATTGTTCTTTAGATGAACAAAAACATGTTTAAAGCCAGATATGTCACTCGAAGCAAGGATCACCAAGCTACGACTTGTCTATTTTGGGCACATCATACGAAGAGAGCAATCACTGGAAAAGGACATCATGGTCGGAAGAATAGAAGGAACAAGGCGAAGAGGAAGACCAGCAACCAGATGGCTTAATAGTATAAAGATAACGGCGGAGAAGACCCTGGTGGACCTATCTAGACTTACATAAGATTTATCTTCCTACAAATCGTTCATCCATCAAGTCACCATGGCTCGAAATTGAGCAGAAGACCGTAAATAAAAATGACAGTTAAAAAACATGTCGTTGCCATATTCGAACATCAATTTTTTTTCAATATTTTCATAGATAAAATGTATTGTGTTTATACTTATTCCTTTTTTTTTATAGCACAAAGAACAAAAACACAAATTTTGCTATTGTTTTTCTATTTTATGATGTCATTGTCACAGTAAAATCTTTTTTACGTCATCACTCAGCAGTCATGGTGATAAATATCGCCATGAATTAAGACTATCGCTCCTCCACATGGGGAATTTGGGACTCTACTTGACTGTGCTGGTCCGTAATCTTATACCTAAACCAAAATTTTCCTTTTGCTATGGGCAATTTCTCCAACAACTCCTTTCTTTAGAGGTGCAAGGAGATTATTGGTGATAGGTAAGGAAAAGTGAATAACAGTTTTAACATGATCTGCATGGATCGGGGACCTCTCACCCAATAACTATAACTTCTTGGTCCAGCCTTATTGACCTCCAATTTTGTCATTGCCTATGGTCCAGTCTCTAGGTGAAGGATTTTCATCTCTCTCCTGGGAAAATGTAATATGTAAAATGAAATATATGACAGAAAATGCTCTTTCATATTCCAATTTCATTGCATGAAGATTATTGGACCTGTTCTCCAGAGTTATGTCTGATAACCAGAAATTAAATGAAATTCTCTTGAACCTAAGTGAAGTTGACAGTCTTCTCCTTATGGACAGATATTTCAGATTTCCGTATAGGATTCATAGCTACTATGTGAAAGCCTTTAAATGAAATAAAACAATGCTGTACGTTATGTACTAGGCAGCTTTTTGGTATCAGGAGGTTTCTGATAAAATTGGCTTATTTACACAATAGCAGTCAGCTAAGGACACTCGAGCCTTAGAGGAGCCAGGAACTTTAAAAAACATTTCATATTTAAAATACATTATATTGCAAATCGTAGGGAGATTTTGTTTTAGAATTCATAATATCTAATTTGCCGTGTCTTTCATTAAGAGGTTATGATCTATCCAGATTTCTATGTAAAAACCTATTGATGATCAGTTGATCGTCATGAGAGAAGATACAGGTGGCCACACATTTTCCTGCAGTGACTACTGCTGGAGAATTGAGGTATTGCATGGTAACTATTCAAATTGAATAGTTCTCATTGAGTCATGCTATGTTAATGCTTAAAGGGGTTGTCCAGGCTTGAGGCTCAATATCTGTAGTCATCATATGTGACTGCATCCTTGTGAATCCCCACAGCATGCACAGTGCGCTCTGTCAAAATTCTACGGCGCCAGTGCCGAACTTGGGTCGTCATGTGACCGCAAGTAAGTTCTGACTAGATGTGTGAGGCCTTGTTCAATTTACTTCTAAGGAGCAAAGGTGCAAAGTCTAGTCGGCACGTGATCACATGTATATAAATTTTAAATTGCATACTTGCTCACCCGCTTCCGGCGCCAGCACCGGAATAATCCTGACAGTGTGCACTGTGCATGCTGTGAGGATTTACAAGTCTGCAGTCACATAGAGTTAGTGCAGATTTAAACCCCAAGCCTGGACAACCCCTTTAACTCAAAGCTCCTAGATCCTAATGCTAAGTAACTGGAGGGCGATGGTCATAGCTCAGTTGCAACCCCTATGCCATCTCATTCCCCGGTCCGGGCCTGATGTTTGCTTGTTGAGGTGAACCCTCAAAAGGTGACCAACCCATAGGACATCCATAGACCCCTATAAAGCATATGAACAGGGTTTGTCCTAAGAGAACAATCTCTTTAAGACTAACAGAATAAATAACCCAATCTAATCCATTTTCTTTGTTCAAGAGAAATGGTGCCAGATATGTCTCACCTTAATGGGCAAGTTAATCGTGGATTCAGGAGGAACAGCTGTCAACCAACTCATAGCTTGTGAAGGTTTAGTCTACCAGAGTATCAACTGGATTGGCATGTATCGGGGATCTACATCTCCATGTAGGACGATTGGAGTGTTTTTAGGTGCTACACAACTCCTGGGTTTTGCTGTAATGACCTCCAATTTCCAAATTGCCTATGGTTCCACCCTAAAGTCTAATCATTAAGCAAGGAATTTTTCTTTCTCCTCCAGGGACCTTCATAAGACCTCTGAGCGCATGCATAGGTGTCTAGAAGAGGAGGTCGAAACTACCAACTGATGTGGAAAATGAAATACATAAAAGAAAATAGTTAAGGGAGTCGTATATTCCATATTCCTATGTCCTTGCAGTACAATTGTGTGGACCGATCCTCCAGGGTTATGTTTGGTAGCTGGAAATTAGATGAAATTTTCTTGAACCTAAATGAAGTTGACAGTCTTCTCTTTATGGATAGATATATCAATTCTCTGTATAGAAGCTGTCGCTACTATGTGAAAGCCTTTAAATGCATGGAGCGATCCTGTACGTTATGTACTAAGCAGCCTCTTGGTTTCAGGAGACTTTTGATAAAATTGGCTCATTTACACAATCGCAGTCAGCTAAGGACACTCGAGCCTCGGAGGAGCCAGGAACTCGAAAATGCATATTAAAATTGATTTTATTACAAATCACAGGGAGGTTTACATCTAGAATCAATGATATCTTATCTCCTCATATTGCAATGTAAAATCCTTGGGATGTCAATAACATACTTAAAGGGGCTGGACAGAATTCCAAATGAGGACCTGCTAATGATTAGTTACTCGTCGTGCTCCAGGTGGCCGCAACTTTCCTCAGCAATGAAATGGCGAACTGGGGTGTTATCACTGATCAAATTGTGTGGCCCAGCTGCGCTTGGTACACATGTCTCCAGGAGGATGCACAGGAAGGTAATTGTAAAAACCTGATATTCATTCACGCACACTTCCCAACACGGCCACCAGAGGGCATCTTAGACTATTTAAGTTAGTGTGACGTAGCAGTTAGGGTTTTAGTTAGTGAGTGAGTTCTGTTCTGGTCTTGGAGGGAGAGGAGAGAAGACTGATTCCTGACAGAGCTTAGGTAGCTCATCTTGAACTGAAGTGGAGGCTAGTACGAGTAGAAAGGAAATTACTCTAGCCTAGTCAGAGCTATAACTGAATCTGTTATCTCAGAACAAGCTGCCTGTGTTCTCTAGAACGTGGAAAGTGACTCTCGGAGCTACAGCGTGTATACAGTCTGACGGAACGTCCTGTGAGCTGCTCTGGACAGAGTTTTGAAAGGAAAGAAGGAAGGGGACTACAGTTTGCAGAACATCGAGCTAACTGAGAGCAGGTCAGTGAGCTTGGAAGAAAAGCTGACTACTACACCTACTGCTACCCGTGCTTATGTTAAGGGTGAGAGCAGGGCGACAGGCGAGTGGAGAAAGAAGGAAGAGTGTTTTCGGTGACAGATCACCTTCACTCGACTTAACCGGACACCGGGTCCGAAGCATTGCTAGTACTTCACGGCTAGTGACAGAAAACCGGAGACCCTGCTGGACTTCAAGTCGCAGAGGGTAGCACTAAGTGTTGATACGTAACTGGAGTCAGGGAGAACAGGAACTTTGAGCAGGACGCTGCAATAGAAGGACTTCGTTCTTGCCAACATCTGATTATCAGAGACAGAAAAGGCTCTACCACAATGTCGACCGGGCGTAGCTGTTGCATCTGGAGTTAAACTTGACTTTATGCAGGTTAAGACTCATACACATAAAGGTAAAGGAGGCTTCAAACCTGCTCAGCGATTACCTGAATGTGCATTCTCCACCCTGACCAGCTTCCCGGGACATACCTGCAACCATCTACAGTAAAGGTATAGAAAGAGAACAACTTGTGTGTGACTGACTTATTGCCTGCACCACCATAGACTTTGAGGGAAAAGTCTCACCTGTGGGAGACTTAACATCCAGCTGCCCCATAACATCCCCTCAGAAGATTCATCTTGCAGCGCTGGTCAAATTGATCAGAAACCACAGGTGGCGTCACGAACTAATCCTAAAATCCCCTGTAAATATCCCCCATTGAATGAGCGCCCAGGGCAACGGACCGAGCTCTGCTGCCAGTGACATCCCCCATAGACTTCCATGGGCTCGGTGCCGAGTACCCCATAAGCCCTGGAACCCAGTGTTGTGCGACTCAAAATGAATGGGGGAAATTTTAATACCTAATCATACTGAGTCCTCCTGAGCTAGAGGTGTAATGTGAAACCCTAAACTCTAATTCACAGTGCATATAAGGACCACTACCCATCATGTGTGATTTATATGGCCGAATTTCGGCCTCCTCAGGTACATGGGCTGTAACTTTTGTGCGATTCCTAACTCTGCGACCTCTAGAACTAAGGCCCTCTCTAGAGTTATAGCTACTTTTTGCAGACATAAGAGATCCCTCAGCGGAGGACCTCCCTGATTCCCATACACCCCATTAGACTATATGGCCAAGACATGTCCTAATTGCACAAGCTTTTTGCAAACTATATCACTGTAAAATGCAAAAAATAACCTGAAAATGTAAGTCCTTTAATTGCAGGCAGAATTTGAGTGTGGCCTTTTGATGCTAAAAACTGCTCCCATCTAGAAGATTTGTATATATGGATAAACCACGGTGAAGGGGCTGTACTGCTGGAAAGATGTGTCTTCAGGGGAAATTTTGGAAGTTTTTTTTTATTTATAACGCGTTTCAGCACCAGTCTGGGTAATTCCCCTCACCCCTCACATACATTAGTAGGAGGCATAGAGCTTTGCAGTGACAGTATTACGAATCACAAAAATTGGCAGTTATACCACTAGGAGGCACAGAGCTTGGAGGAGACAATACTAGGAAGCACACGTTTTGATGGTTACACAACTAGGAGGCAGAGAGCGTGGCAGTGACACAATTAGGAATCGCAAAGCCTGTTACTTATGTAAAGGTTCGTCAGATGCAGTAAACAGCAGGAGGCAGAGAAGGGGTTAACAAGAATTTACTTAAACAATTTTTAAGTATGAATTCAAGGAAACCTCCAGGCAGGGAGATGATTAGGCAAATACTGAACTCCCATAAACAGATACACAATAAACGTAAGAAGAAGGGGGAAAATGAAGGTAATGACTTATCGAGTGGAGCTCTTGTTGGGGAACGGTTGGAACAGCTCCTGACGGCGTCGCAATCCGTGAACAAAGTCTCTGGCTCTGCTGGGTAGGAACGAGATGCACTGTCTCCTGACCATGCAGAAGTATCCGGATCTGTTGGTCTTGAGTCCGTTGATCTTGGTCCGTTAAAGCATGGGTATAGATCACCAGCGCTGCAGCAGTCCACTGAGGCCGGTGTTGAGGCAGCTTAGGTGGTATCGCTCCCCACAGGTGGAGCGGGCCTTCAGGGCAGCGTAAGTGTAGGGATGCAGGACAGAGGGAACCCAGCCAGGTAAGAACTAGAAGGGGGGCACACACACAAGTCACTTCTGTACCTTTACTGGAGTTAGTGCAAGAACATCCCGGAGCACTGTAGGGTGAAGGGTGCACGTTCGGATTCTCCCCAGTGAGCAGGTGTAGGGCCTCCTGTTTCTTGCCTCTCCGTAGTAAGTTTCTGACCTGCCTGTAGCTAGGCCTAACTTTGTCTCTGTCCTGCACCGGCTGAATTTGTGGTAGGGCCTTCTCCTGGAGTACACACTCCCTGCTGGTAGGGTCCCCTGGCTCTGTTACGTATCAGCTCTTTGGTGCTCCTGGGACCTGTAGTCCTCCAGGAATTCTGGTTGTCTCCTACTGGGTCGTAGAGATCCCTGTAAGCTCGTACCCGGTGTCCGGTATTCTGGGGTGAGCTGGTAAAGCTCCTCTGCCCCAACTCTACTCTCTCCTCTAGCCTTCGGCCTACTCGGGCCCTCACTAGGCTATACACACTGGCAGTTAGCTGGCTGCCTCTTCTGCCACTCCCTAGAGCTTCGGCACGCTCCTAGCTCGCTGACTTGAGCTATTGAGTCTCACACTGCAGACTGACCTGTTTCAGTGTCTCAGAGTCTTCTCTGCTAGAGCGAACTGCACTGTTCCTAGAGTGTCCTCTCTAGAGTATGCTGTTCAGAGTCTGGAGTGGACTGGACTGTTCTAACTTCCTGCCTTCTCCCTCCTTTTTATCTACCTATACAGGCTCCCTCTGGTGGTCTGAGGAAGGGAGAAGGTGTGTGAATGCTCTGAGGGCCTCTTGTGGATGAATCCTTTAGTGCACCCTTCAAGGATTTGTGGCACCAAGCGCAGCTGGGCTCCACATTCCCCCCTAGAAAAGCTCAGCACTCCCGGGCTGTAGTACATTTTTCAAAACATAACAATAAACAATCTTCCCTTTATGGGAGATGAGGACACTTGAACGTTGCATAAAAGGTAAATAACTATATACATACATATATATTGCAAAAGCAGTAAGGAATGAGCAACCAGAAAGTCCAAGTCTCTTTCGGAAAGGTTACTCAAAAGGGAATCAAATGAGCAAGTGTCCATATCACTTGGATTGTCCATTAAGGGGAAAAATATAAATTAGTAAGCAGGTATGTCAATGAACACATGGAAATAACAAGATATACAGTAATATACAATACCCCAAGGGTAACTACATCTGTCAGAGGTTTGACTATTCTCTGTACCTAGCAGGGGGTTGACCTCTTGTGCTACGTATTGATCTGCGTGGTGCGGTGGTCTGTGAGGTATCGTTGTCTGTATTATCAGTTACCCTGTCTGCTCTATGTGTGGGTAAGTTGTAAAATTGCCTTAACCTTTCTATGGGACTGGCAAGTGTACCATTGGCTGGGCCATCTGGCTCTGTTTCTGAAGGGAATCCTTCTTTCTGGGATTCTTCTTGAGCAGGCTCTTCTGCGGCACTAGGCTCTTCTGCAGCACTTACAGGTTCAACTTGCTGTGGAGGTTCTTCTGGCTGTTGGAAGAATTGGAGTACTGGGATTATGACTGCTTCTCTGATTCGAGGCCAATCTGTCAGAAAGTCTCCCAACTCAGTATGCATTACTGCTTCTTAAGGTTCTTCCGAGGTGATGAAAGGCACTTCTTCTTGGGGCTTTAGCAGATCTGGACACCACATCCGGTGATCCCTAGATACCGTTGCAGTCGTTCTTCCTCCATCTTTGCTGATCAAACACGTTTTTCTGTTATCAAACCTTGAATTCAACACAATGTAGGGCTCTCTCTCCCACTGGTCATCGAGTTCGTGAGTCTTCCTCTTTCTTTTCAGCACGACTTCACCAGGTGTGAAGGGTTCTGCGGGCGCACGCTTGTTGTAGTGAGTCTCCTGCTTGTCCCTCACCTGAGTGAGACTTTCTTCGAGGCAGGCCTGTACTTTTCTGTAGTGCTCCTGTCTGGTCGTGTCCCAGTCCTCAGTGGTCGCATCTGCTTCTGGTTCTACAACACCAAGCTCCAGATCCATGGGCAGCTTTCCTGGTCTTGCCGACATGAGGTAAGCTGGGGTGCAATTGGTGGAACTCACAGGTATGTGATTGTACAGATCTACCATGTCAGGTAGTAGGTCTGGCCACTGATTTCTCTCCTCAAGTGGTAAGGTCTTCAGCAGGTCGATGACGATGTTGTTCATCTTTTCACAGAGACCATTGATTTGTGGGTGGTACGGTGTGGTTCTTATCTTTTTACATCCGTACAGATGGCAGAACTCTTTGAACAATTTGGGCTCGAAGGCTGGGCCTTGGTCAGTTAGCACCTGCTCAGGGTATCCATGGGGTCTGCAGAAATATGCTTGGAACATCTTTGCTGCTGTCTCTGCCGTCAGATCTTTGACACGGGCGACAACCAGGACCCTGGAGTAGTGATCCACCATAGTCAGGGCATAGGAGTATCCTGACCGGCTGGGTGACAACTTGACATGGTCCAGGGCCACGATCTCTAGGGTTCGAGTCATCTTGATGGGTTGCAGGGGTGCCTTCTGGCTGCTGTAGTCTTTTCTTCTGAGGCCACAGGGTCCACAGTCTCTGCACCATCTCTCAATGGAGCTGAGCATTCCCACCCAGTAGAATCGACACTTCAACAGGTTCTCTAGCTTTTTCCAGCCAAAGTGCCCCGCCTGATCGTGGTAGGCTTCCAACACCATCTGGATGTCTGTCATGGGGACTACTATCTGCCATATCATCTCATGGGTTTTTGGATTGACGTACCTCCGGCACAGCTTCTCACGGTAGATAAACAGCCGGCTTCTCTCATTCCACAGCTGCCTTGCTTGTAGAGGCGCATCCTTCTCCAAGGAGGAACCTTCTTGAGTTATCAGCTCCTTGATACGAATGACAACCGGATCACTGTCCTGGGTCTCCTTCCAGCTGTGGTGAGGTAAAGGGTTTAACGTCTTACCACGCTGCCTCCTGAAGGCTCGTTGCTTGAGGCTCATCCCATTCCTGTGAAAGGCAGGTAGTTCAATCTCCTCCAAGTCATCCACTTCTTCTTCTGTGTCTGACTGGTGAGGCATCCTGGACAGGGCATCAGCGTTGGCTTTCTTGCGGCCCGCCGGTACTTGATTGTGAATTGGTAGTTCGACAGCCGAGCCATCCATCGTTGTTCCATGGCTCCCAGTTTGGCTGTTTCAAGACGCGTCAAGGGGTTATTGTCAGTGTAGGCAGTGAACTTGCTGGAGGCTAGGTAGGGCTTGATACTTTCAGTAATGGCCCAGACCAGCGCCAGGAACTCCAACTTGAAGCTGCTATAGTTCTCTGGGTTCCTCTCGGTCGGGCGGAGCTTCCTGCTTGCATAGGTGATGACTTTCTCTAGGCCATTTTGCTTCTGAGTTAAGACAGCTCCCAGTCCTTCATTGCTGGCATCTGTATACAGCAGGAACGGTTGGTTGTAGTCAGGGTAAGCTAGGATCTCGTCACCTGTCAGGATCTCCTTCATTTCTTGAAATGATTCAGCCTGTCCTTTACCCCAGTGGAACGGGGGATTTCTGCTCTTGGGGGACTGTCCTACCAGGAGGTCTTGCAGAGGCGCTGCTTTCTTAGTGTAGTCTTTTCCAAACCTCCGGTAGTATCCTGTCAGTCCCAGGAACTGATGCACCTCTTTGAGGTTCTTCGGCTCCGGCCATTTCTGGATGGCAGTGACCTTCTCTGGGTCTGGCGCTACTCCCTCTGAACTGACAATGTGTTCCAGGTACTGTACCTTTTGCTTGAGCAGGTGGCACTTTGAGGCCTTCAGTTTCATCCCATACTGGGACAGTGACTCAAATACTTCCGCCAGGTACTTCAAGTGGTCTTCATACGTTTTGGAGTACACAATCACGTCGTCCAGGTATAGTAACACAGTCTCAAAGTTGAGGTGTCCCAGGCAGCACTCCATCACTCTCTGGAACGTTCCGGGGGCACTGCAGAGTCCAAACGGCATTCTGTCGAACTCACAGAGTCCAATCGGGGTGGTAAAGGCCGTCTTCTTTCGATCCTCCTCAGCCACAGCTACTTGCCAGTACCCACTAGTGAGGTCAAGGGTGGAAAAGTAATTAGCAGACTTTAAGGCAGCTAGAGATTCCTCAATACGTGGTAAAGGGTATGCATCTTTATGTGTAATGCGATTTACTTGTCTGTAATCCACACACATTCTCATTCTTCCATCCTTTTTCCTGACTAGAACTAGGGGAGCTGCCCAGGGACTACAACTATCCCTTATCACCCCTGCTTCCTTCATGTCACGCAACATCTCCTTGGCTTCCTGGTAGTGTGCTGGAGGTATAGGCCTGTACCGTTCCTTAATGGGGGGATGGTTGCCGGTGGGGATGTGATGTTGTACCCCTTTAATTTTCCCAAAGTCGAGTGGGTGTTTGCTGAATACCTGAGCATACTCCTGAACTACTCGTATACTCCTTGTTTCTGGTGGGCTGGAGTGGTGTCTGTCCCGACATGGAGCTGCTGACACCAATCCTCCACCTGGGTTGCCGGGCCATTAACCTCCATTGGTTCTGGGGAGGTTAAGGACTCCGTCGTGTGAATGGAGTTATTATCTACAGCATGTAACTTGGCAACAGTGGCATAACGTGGTAATTTGACTTCATCTTCCCCCCAGTTGAGAAGACAGACGGGCACCCTCCCATTGCATACGTCCACTACCCATCTGGCAGTTAAGAGTGTAGGTCTGTGCTCTGAGCAAAGGTGTTCTACTACTGCCTGGTAGCTCTGGCCTTTCAAACCTATTGCTGCTCTACACCAGATAAGCATTTCACTCATTGGGGAATCACAATGGGTGTCGGGTCTGTTACCCGCACATTACCAATCTCACCACCGGTTAGTTCCACTTGCTGCTGGCACATCAGGGCCCGGATCTCATTCTGGATTACTCTCTTCTGCCCTGGTCTGGCAACATCGGCGAGCTGTTGGAGTAAAAACACAACCTCCTCCAAACAGTTACCAATAATGTTAGTGCCTAGTACCATATTCAGTCCATTTTCCTCATTGACAGTCTTCACTACAATAAGTCCCTGGTCCTTTAACTCCACCCTCCCCACTTTTACTGCTACATTCTTGGCCCCAAGTAAGTCAAGAGGGAGGCCGTTAGAGGCGTATACTGCAAAGTCGGGGTTTGGGGGTTGGAGACTGTCCATGGACCAGTATCTGTTGTAAAGGATATCAGGTATGATGGTTACCTGGGATCCAGTGTCCAGCAGGGCAGGTATTGCGATGCCATCCAGTATGATGGATAGGAAAGGTCTTCCTCCCACAAACCTGCGGTGCCAGACTGAGGGGCCTGATGAGTCTATCCCTGGGTGCTGGCCCTCGGACCCAGGGTTTGCTCATTTAAAGGACACTGGCGTACGGTGTGACCTTCCTTCTGGCAGCGGTAGCAGACGATCTCCCGGTGAGGATGGCGCTGGTCGTTGGTCCTTCCTGGGGGTGGCGTTGTCCTCCTCCGGGTGGCGATGTCCTCCTCCGGGTGGCGTTGTCCTCCTCCGGGGTGGCGACGTCCTCCTTCTCTGGTTCATCCAGGGACATCCTCAGGGCAGTCGGCTAGCAGGATCCTTCCTTCCATCTCTGGCTCCTTCCGTAGTTGCAGGGCACTCATTACAGTGGCCAGGTTTCTGGTCAACTGGTGCACTTCTGAGCGCAAACAGTTCAGCTCAGTGGGGGGCGCTGCCTGCGCTTTGGCTTCAGCCACCAGCGGGGAAAAGGTGGTTGCTGCTGGCGTTAGAGTAGCCTCACCCTGGTAACGTTGGGTTGCGGTATTTGCTGTTTCCAGGGTTGCAGTCCCTTTATAGCCATGTCCTTAAGGGCATCAAAGGTAGCATCTGGATGATCCAAGGACCACCAACGCACAGTCCTGCTCTCCGATTGGGACCTCAGCCCCCGTACAAATTGTTCTTTTAGCATTTTACTCTCATTGGTGACGCTAATTGGATTAACCTGTTTAAGAGCTCGCAGAGCCCCTTGTAAACGGCAGGCATAGTCCCGAACGCTGTCCTCTGGTTTCTGAGAGCATTGGTAGAATCTCATCCGGAGGTCTGCTTCAGTGCGGTCCTCAAAGGCAGTCTGTAACTTTTTGAAAATTGCGGGCACTGATTCCTGGTCTGCGGCCGACCACGTCTCTACTTCTCTCTCCGCAGCACCAGTCAATTGTCCCACAACTACTGCAGCCCTTTGTCTGTCTGACATAGAATACATGTCCAGTATGCTGCATATTTTGCGCTTGAATCCCGAAAGGGTGTCTGGCTTGCCGCTGTACTGGGGAAGCCACTTTGCTCCAGGCATGTACGGTAGAGTCAGGAGTACTATGGGGCTACAGTCCCAGGTGATGGGGCGGCTGCGCCGGCCTGCGCGGCAGCGATCAAGGGCTGATCATCAGGGTTGTCGGCCTGGGCCGTGCCGTCGGACGAGGGCTGCGACATCTTGGCACCCCCCTAGTGAACCTTCCTTTGTAGGCCGCAGCTCCGCAGGGCACAGTCTGCTGGTAGGACCTGCGTCGCCGACGTCCCACGTCAGAGCGTTCACTGGAGCTCCCTGCCAGGACCTGCCGCCGCATCAGCGCGTGGGGGCGTGTCCAAAACTCAGCGCGCTTTTTCAAGTTCGCCTCCTAGTTTTCCCGTGGTGATGTGATAATGGCGGACAATGGCGGGAAATCTTCACCACCATACGATATACAGTCATGGCCAAAAGTTTTGAGAATGACACAAATATTAATTTTTACAAAGTCTACTGCTTCACTTTTTCTAATGGCAATTTACATTTACTCCAGAATGTTATAAAGAGTGATCAGCTTAACAGCAATTACTTGCAAAGTCAATATTTGGCTAGAAAATGAACTTTATCCCCCAAAACACATTTCAACATCATTGCAGCCCTGCCTTAAAAGGACCAGCTAACCTCTTTTCAGTGATTGCTCCATTAACACAGGTGTGGGTGTTGATGAAGACATGGCTGGAGATCAATCTGTCATGATTAAGTAAGAATGACACCACTGGACACTTTAAAAGGAGGCTGGTGCTTGGCATCATTGTTTCTCTTCTGTTAACCATGGTTATCTCTAAAGAAACACGTGCAGTCATCATTGCAATGCACAAAAATGGCCTAACAGGGCAGAGTATCGCAGCTAGAAAGATTGCACCTCAGTCAACAATCTATCGCATCATCAAGGCTCCATTGTTGCCAAAAAGGCTCCAGGGCGCCTAAGAAAGAGCAGCAAGCGCCAGGACCGTCTCTTAAAAGTGTTTCAGCTGCGGGATCGGGCTACCAGCAGTGCAGAGCTTGCTCAGGAATGGCAGCAGGCAGGTGTGAGTTCATCTGCACGCACTGTGAGGCGGAGTCTCTTGGAGCAAGGCCTGGTCTCAAGGAGGGCAGCAAAGAAGCCACTTCTCTCCAGAAAAAAACATCATGGACAGACTGATATTATGCAAAAGGTACAGGCAGTGGACTGCTGAGGACTGGGGTAAAGTTATTTTCTCTGATGAATCCCCTTTTCGATTGTTTGGGACATCAGGAAAACGCCTCATTCGGAGAAGACAAGGTGAGCGCTACCACCAGTCTTGTCTCATGCCAACTGTTAAGCATCCTGAAACCATTCATGTGTGGGGTTGCTTATCAGCCAAGGGAATTGGCTCTCTCACAGTCTTGTGTTGTGAATGGACTTGAAATGAGTTCTGAGCAGAGGCTCCCTCTGGTGGTTACAAGCGGTACTGGAGTGTCCAGTGAAGATTGTGAGGAGTGGGAATCAGGTGTTACTGACTGGTCTTATATAAGGGAGTCGCCTTCCCATCAGGGTTGCCGGTGATCAATTGTTCTGGTCTCACTCCATGATTCCTGTTTCCCTTGTAGCCTGCTGTGTCGTGTCTGCATCTCCTGCTAACAGATAAGACATTTTCTTCGTTTTGTTTTTGTGCTTTATTTTTGCATTTTGTCCTGCACTTCTGTGGGGGCCTTCAGGGTCCCCTCCGGGGGCTTTTGCCCTCTCAGTTTAGTTCAGCCACTGATGTTTGTACTTTTGCTTTTTCCAGTTTCTTCAGTGGCTGCTGTTTTGATTTTGTTACACCAGAGAACTAATTTAGGTGGTAGAGGTCGTGTGATCTCAGGTGTTTTTGAAATTAGTAGAGTTGGTGCTTTGCAGGGTTTTTTGGGATTGCAGTAAGTACCCTTCCTATCCTTTTCTATTTAGTTAGTTTGGGCCCCAACGTTTGCTCATACTATTTTCTGTCTGTGTCAGTATTTCTTCTTGTCTAACAGCCATTACATGTTTGGGGGCTTTCTATGTTCTTTGGGGATCTGCTCCGGGGCAGATAACTTTCCTATTTCTATCTTTAGGTGTAGTTAGTTTCTCAGGCTGTGACGAGGCGTCTAGGACCAACGTAGGAACGCTCCACGGCTGCCTATAGTTGTGGTGGTTAGTCAGGGTACTGCAATCTCATAGATTCCAACTGCTCTGGTGTATTGCCTTCTTTACCTGCACTCCTCAGTTACTGAAACATAACAGTATCACCGGCCAAAAATTTAAAGTTGTATGGTACTCACAGAAGGGAAAAATATTGTGAAAGAAAAAACGGTTGTCAGAGTTGTCAGAGATATTTTTCTGTTTGTTGCATTTTTTTTTTTTCCCTCTGTATCTCTGGGTGCTGGGGAGGATTTTTTCTCTCAATGGAGTTTGCACAGTTGTCTGGCCGTGTGGATCAGCTTGCCACTGAGGTTCAGAGTATTGCTGCATATCTTGCTAGGTTGCCTGTTGTGGAACCTAGGATTCCCATGCCAGATTTGTTTTTGGGGGATCGAGCTAAGTTTCAGAATTTCAAAAATAATTGTAAATTGTTTTTTGCCTTAAAATCTAAGTCCTCAGGGAACGCAGCGCAGCAGGTTCAAATTGTCATCTCTCTCCTGCGCGGCGATCCTCAGGATTGGGCTTTTTCCCTGTCACCTGGGGATCCTGTTTTGAGTGATATTGATGCATTTTTTCAGGCTTTGGGGTTATTGTACGATGAGCCTAATGTCACTGATCAAGCTGAAAAAGCCTTGTTGGCATTAAATCAGGGGCTTGATGACGCTGAGTTATACTGTCAGAGATTCCGTAGGTGGGCAGTCCTGACCAAGTGGAATGACGACGCTTTGGCGGCCCTTTTTCGGAAGGGTCTGTCAGATAATGTAAAGGATGTTATGGTGGGATTCCCTGTCCCCTCTGGTCTCAATGATTCTATGTCATTAGCGATTCAAATTGACAGACGTTTGCGTGAGCGGAGAAGTATGCGTGGAATAGTGTTGCCTTGTGAACCTGCTTCTGAATCCATGCAGTGTGATAGAGTGGTGTCTGGGGCACAGCGTCATGAGTTTCGAAAGCGCAATGGGTTATGTTTCTACTGTGGTAATGCCTCTCATGCTATTTCAGTCTGCCCTAAGCGGGGAAGACGTTTTGCACGCTCAGTTGTCTTGGGTAGTGTTCAGACTAAGTTTTTATTAACTGTCACTCTGATATGCTCTCTGTCCTCATTTTCTGCTCAGGCTTTCGTTGATTCTGGAGCAGCTATTAACCTGATGGATTATGATTTTGCTAAACGTTGTGGGTTTCCCTTGATACCCCTACAGAAGTCTATTCCCCTACTGGGGATCGATTCTACCCCTTTGGCTGAGAATAAACCTCAGTTCTCTACTCAGGTGATAATGAGGGTTGAACCTGATCATCAGGAGTGCTGCAAATTTTTGGTTCTGTATAATCTGCATGATATTATCGTACTGGGTTTCCCTTGGTTGCAGTCTCATAATCCTGTTTTGGATTGGAAAACTGTGTCTGTAACCAGTTGGGGCTGCCAATGTGTTAATACCAACACTCCTGTTTTTTCTGCCTCCCCCAGGCTCAGGATGTTCCTGACTTTTTGATTGATTTTTCTGATGTGTTTAGCGAAAGTAAATCTGCATCCTTGCCTCCCCATAGGAGCTATGACTGCGCTATTGAATTAGTGCCTGGTAGTAAATTCCCTAAAGGTCGCCTTTTTAACTTGTCTGTACCTGAACATGACGCTATGCGGTCTTATATCAAGGAGTCATTGGAGAAGGGTCATATCAGACCATCCTCTTCACCCTTAGGTGCCGGTTTTTTCTTTGTGGCCAAAAAGGATGGTTCATTAAGGCCGTGTATTGATTATCGTCTTTTGAACAATTTTACTGTGAAATATCAATATCCGTTACCCTTGATTTCTGACCTGTTTTCCAGGGTGAAAAATGCTACTTGGTTTACCAAGCTTGACCTCAGGGGGCATATAACCTTATTCGCATTAAGCACGGGGATGAATGGAAGACGGCATTTAATACCCCTGAGGGCATTTTGAGTACCTTGTGATGCCCATTGGGCTCACTAATGCTCCTTCTGTCTTCCAGTCCTTCATGAATGACATTTTCAGGGATTTTGTGGATAAATTTCTGATTGTTTATTTGGATGATATCTTGATTTTTTCCAGTGACTGGGACTCTCATGTGAAACATGTTCGAACTGTATTCCAGATTTTGAGAGAGAATGCTCTGTATGTGAAGGGATCAAAGTGTCTTTTTGGCGTACAGAGGATCTCATTTCTGGGATTCATTTTGTCCCCATCTGTTATTGAAATGGACCCGGTCAAGGTTCAGGCCATCTGTGATTGGGTCCAACCTACTTCATTAAAGGCTCTTCAAAGATTTTTGGGTTTTGCCAATTTTTATCGTAAATTTATTGGTAATTTCTCAGTTATTGTTAAACCTTTAACTGATTTGACCAAAAAGGGTTCTGATGTGGTGAATTGGCCTCCTGAGGCAGTCTCTGCATTTCAGGAACTTAAGCAGAGATTCACTTCTGCTCCTGTTCTAACGGCAGCCTGATGTTTCTCTACCATTTCAGGTGGAGGTTGATGCCTCTGAAATTGGGGCAGGTGCCGTTTTGTCCCAAAGAGATCCAGAGACCTCTAAAAGTAACCCTTGTGCCTTTTTCTCTCGAAAATTTTCTCCTACTGAACGTAATTATGACGTGGGTAATCGGGAGTTATTGGCCATGAAGTGGGCTTTTGAAGAGTGGAGACATTGGCTGGAGGGAGCCAAACATCAGGTGGTGGTCCTTACGGACCATAAGAATCTGGTTTATCTGGAATCTGCCAAGCGACTTAATCCTAGACAGGCCAGGTGGGCCTTGTTTTTCACACGTTTTAATTTTGTGGTTTCATTTCTTCTTGGCACTAAGAATGTTAAGGCGGATGCCCTCTCGAGGAGTTTCCTGGCGGACTCTCCTGAGTTATCTGATCCTTCTGTTATTTTGAAAGAGGGTATAGTTCTTTCCGCCATCTTGCCCAATTTGAGACTGGCTCTGGAGGGGTGTCAGGAGGATAAGCCCGAGCGCTGCCCTGTTGGGAAATTGTTTGTCCCGGACCAGTGGAAAAAGAGTGTGATGTCTGAGATTCATTGTTCCGCGCTGGCCGGTCATCCCGGAATTTTTGGTACCAGAGACTTGGTTAGTCGGTCCTTTTGGTGGCCTACCTTGTCTCGTGATGTCAGGGAATTTGTGCAGTCCTGCGGGACTTGCTCTCGCTCCAAGCCTTGCTCTCGCTCTAGTGGTTTGTTGATGCCATTGCCTGTGCCCAAGAGACCATGGAACCATATCTCTATGGATTTTATTTCCGACCTCCCTGTTTCTCAGAGAATGACCATCATCTGGGTGATTTGTGATAGGTTTTCCAAGATGATACATCTTGTGCCATTACCTAAGTTGCCTTCCTCCTCTGAATTGGTGCCTTTGTTCCTTCAGCACGTGGTTCGTTTACACGGCATTCCTGAGAACATTGTGTCTGACAGAGGAGTCCAGTTTGTTTCAAGATTTTGGAGGACCTTTTGTTCTAAACTTGGTGTTCAATTGTCTTTCTCCTCGGCGTTTCATCCTCAGACCAATGGTCAAACTGAGAGAACAAACCAGACATTGGAGACTTATCTAAGATGCTTTGTGTCTGCTGATCAGGATGACTGGGTCTCTTTTTTGCCTTTGGCTGAGTTTGCTCTTAATAATAGGGCTAGCTCTGCCACTTTGATGTCTCCATTTTTCTGTAATTCTGGGTTTCACCCTCGATTTTCTTCAGGACAGACGGAGGCTTCTCTCTCAGGAGAGGGCCCAGCGGTTTGCTAACCGCTGGTCCTCGGTTTAAAGTGGGGGACTTGGTCTGGTTGTCCTCAAAAAATATTCCTATGACAGTGGCATCTCTTAAATTTAAGCCTAGGTTCATTGGACCTTATAAGATCATGGAGATTCTTAATCCTGTTTCTTTTCGTTTGCTTCTTCCAGGGACATTTAAGATCCATAACGTGTTCCACAAGTCCTTGTTGAAGAGGTTTGTTGAGCCAGTGGTTCCTACTACTGTGCCTCCTGACCCTGTTTTGGTTGAGGGCAATCTGGAGTATGTGGTTGAGAAAATATTGAATTCTCGTTTTTCTAGACGGAAACTCCAGTATTTGGTTAAGTGGAGAGGTCAGGAGAGGTCAGGAGAGGTCAGGAGGACAATTCTTGGGTGTTTTCTTCGGACATCCATGCTAGGAGACTCATCCGTGCGTATCATAGAACTCATCCTGACCGACCTGGTTGCTCAAATGAGGGTTCGGTGACCCCTCCTCAAGGGGGGGTACTGTTGTGAATGGACTTGAAATGAGTTCTGAGCAGAGGCTCCCTCTGGTGGTTACAAGCGGTACTGGAGTGTCCAGTGAAGATTGTGAGGAGTGGGAATCAGGTGTTACTGACTGGTCTTATATAAGGGAGTCGCCTTCCCATCAGGGTTGCCGGTGATCAATTGTTCTGGTCTTACTCCATGATTCCTGTTTCCCTTGTAGCCTGCTGTGTCGTGTCTGCATCTCCTGCTAACAGATAAGACATTTTCTTCTTTTTGTTTTTGTGCTTTATTTTTGCATTTTGTCCTGCACTTCTGTGGGGGCCTTCAGGGTCCCCTCCGGGGGCTTTTGCCCTCTCAGTTTAGTTCAGCCACTGATGTTTGTACTTTTGCTTTTTCCAGTTTCTTCAGTGGCTGCTGTTTTGATTTTGTTACACCAAAGAACTAATTTAGGTGGTAGAGGTCGTGTGATCTCAGGTGTTTTTGAAATTAGTAGAGTTGGTGCTTTGCAGGGTTTTTTGGGATTGCAGTAAGTACCCTTCCTATCCTTTTCTATTTAGTTAGTTTGGGCCCCAACGTTTGCTCATACTATTTTCTGTCTGTGTCAGTATTTCTTCTTGTCTAACAGCCATTACATGTTTGGGGGCTTTCTATGTTCTTTTGGGATCTGCTCCGGGGCAGATAGCTTTCCTATTTCTATCTTTAGGTGTAGTTAGTTTCTCAGGCTGTGACGAGGCGTCTAGGACCAACGTAGGAACGCTCCACGGCTGCCTCTAGTTGTGGTGGTTAGTCAGGGTACTGCAATCTCATAGATTCCAACTGCTCTGGTGTATTGCCTTTTTTACCTGCACTCCTCAGTTACTGAAACATAACAGTCTTGCCTAAAAACACAGCCATGAATAAAGAATGGTATCAGAATGTCCTCCAAGAGCAACTTCTCCCAACCCTCCAAGAGCAGTTTGGCGATCAACAATGCCTTTTCCAGCATGATGGAGCACCTTGCCATAAAGCAAAGGTGATAACTAAATGGCTCAGGGAACAAAACATAGAGATTTTGGGTCCACGGCCTGGAAACTCCCCAGATCTTAATCCCATTGAGAACTTGTGGTCAATCATCAAGAGACGGGTGGACAAACAAAAACCAAAAAATTCTGACAAAATGAAAGCATTGATTGTGCAAGAATGGACTGCTATCAGTCAGGATTTGGTCCAGAAGTTGATTGAGAGCATGCCAGGGAGAATTGCAGAGGTCCTGAAGAAGAAGGGTCAACACTGCAAATATTGACTTGCTGCATTATCTCATTCTAATTGTCAATATAAGCTTTTGTTACTCATATGTTTGCAATTATATTTCTGTCTGTGATAAAAACATCTGTCAAACACACACATAAAAACCAGAGGGCAGCAGATCATGTGAAAATATAATATTTGTGTCATTCTCAAAACTTTTGGCCATGACTGTACAGTCGTTTAGTAAAGCGCACAGTACCCGGTGGCAATGGGCACAACTTCTTCCGTTGCCGCGGGCACACGATCCTGTTCGTGACGCCAGTTAGATGATCCGCCCAGCAAGTGCTGTGGGGTACTCGGACCCGAGCACGTTGATCTCTATGGGGGATGTCACGGTGGCCATGGCTCGGTCCGTGGCCCTGGGCGCTCACCCTCAAAAAGGGGATATTTACAGGGATAATGTCAGTGAATCGTGATGCCACCTGTGGTGTCTGGTGAGGATCACTAGTGCTGCAGCAGTCCACTGAGGCCGGTGTTGTGGCAGCTTAGGTGGTATCGCTCCCCACAGGTGGAGCGGGCCTTCATCTCAATGTAAGTGTAGGGATGCAGGACAGAGGGAACCCAGCCAGGTAAGACAAGAAGGGGGTACATACACAAGTCACTTCTGTACCTTTACTGGAGTTAGTGCAGGAACATCCTGGAGCACTGTAGGGTGAAGGTTGCACGTTCGGATTTACCCCAGTGAGCAGGTGTAGGGCCTCCTGTTTCTTGCCTCTCCGTAGTAAGTTTCTGACCTGCCTGTAGCTAGGCCTAACTTTGTCTCTGTTCTGCACCGGCTGAATTTGTGGTAGGGCCTTCTCCTGGAGTACACACTCCCTGCTGGTAGGTCTCCGTGTCCCCTGGCTCTGTTACGTATCAGCTCTTTGGTGCTCCTGCGACCTGTAGTCCTCCAGGAATTCCGATTGTCTCCTACTGGGTCGTAGAGATCCCTGTAAGCTCAGACCCGGTGTCCGGTATGTGCTTTCTGGGGTGAGCTGGTAAAGCTCCTCTGCCCCAACTCTACTCTCTCCTCTAGCCTTCGGCCTACTCGGGCCCTCACTAGGCTATACACACTGGCAGTTAGCTGGCTGCCTCTTCTGCCACTCCCTAGAGCTTCGGCACGCTCCTAGCTCGCTGACTTGAGCTATTGAGTCTCACACTGCAGACTGACCTGTTTCAGTGTCTCAGAGTCTTCTCTGCTAGAGCGAACTGCACTGTTCCTAGAGTGTCCTCTCTAGAGTGTGCTGTTCAGAGTCTGGAGTGGACTGGACTGTTCTAACTTCCTGCCTTCTCCCTCCTTTTTATCTACCTATACAGGCTCCCTCTGGTGGTCTGAGGAAGGGAGAAGGTGTGTGAATGCTCTGAGGGCCTCTTGTGGATGAATCCTTTAGTGCACCCTTCTAGGATTTGTGGCACCAAGCGCAGCTGGGCTCCATACAGTACAACAGTACACAGGGAGCACAACGCCATACAGGCTGCAGGAGTGGCAAGGCCTCGCACGGAATCACAAAGTTCTAGGAAAGACAGTACATCTGCTGCACTGCATGCTATCGCCAGGTTCGTGGAAGAGCACTTGGTAATGGAGGTAAGGGTCGGTCAGTCTGTAAAGGGCTGGCGTCAGTGGCAGTAGTTGAGGAGAGGGAGTCAACCTTCGTCCTGCTCTGTAGTCGCCTTCCCGCCAAGTCTGTCTCTTTCCCCCGTTCAGCTTCTTTTATGTCCCCCACACCCCCTTCTGTCAGGTGCTCAGGCTTTCCCCACACAGACAAGTCGTCCCCCTGCAACAGTGATGACGGCCCAGATAGTTCCGGCCCCAGAGCGTTCCTCGAACCGACAACACTGCTCCTGTTCATCTCCCTACACTTACACCACTAGGATGCACACAGATTGGTGAAGACAATACTAGGAAGCACAAATCTTCGTGGCTACACTACTAGGAGGCACAGAACTTTGTGTTGACAATATTAGGAAGCACAAAACTTGATGGTTACACTATTAGGAGGCAGAAAGTTTGGCAGTGACACTACTAGGAATCGCAAAGCTTGGTAGTTACAACTTTAGTAAGCACAGCGCTTGGCAGAGACAATACTAGGAAGCACACATCTTGGTGATTACATGACTAGGAGGCAGAGAGCTTGGCAGTAAGACTAGTAGGAATAGCTAAGCTTGGTAGCTACAAAATTAGCAAGCACAGAGCTTGGCGGAGACAATATTAGGAGGCATAAATCTTTGTGATACACTACTAGGAGACACAGAACTTGGTGGTGATAATACTATGAAGCACAAATCTTGGTGGTTACACTACTAGAAAGCTCAGGACTTGGCATTGACAATATTAGGAAGCATAAATCTTGGTGGTTACATTACTAGGAGTCACATTACTTGGCAGTGACAATACAAGTAAGCACAAAGCTTGGTGGTTACAGAATTTAGAGTTTGCAGATATTCACCATAAAAGACTCTTCAACCAACAAATTTTGTAACAAACACAACCTAGCACTTAAAGAGATTACAGGTCATGCTGTTTTGCCACAGGTTGTCTAATGACAGGCAGGCTGATGCGGTCACTAGATGCTGGTAACCTCCAAGCATTCTTTTTAGTACTTGTCCCAGTTCAATGTTTTAGGTCAAAGACTTCCTCTGTTTTCTGAAGTTGCCAAAAGATAATTGAACAGCAACTGCTCGCTACGTGAAGAGACCCTACACTTCTCTTGGTAGGCTCAATTTTGCAGCGGTTCCTAGCTGGACTCTTTTACTCTTGGTTTGCAAACTAACTTACATGCAGAAAAGATTATTCAAAGAAGAAGAGAACAAGATCTCTATTGCCATCATTTGGGGGTAGCAATCTTAGAAACCAATATTGACCCTTTAAAGAGTCTTGCCACATGACTTAGGGTATAAGTCTAAATCTTCTCCAAAGGTAAAATATCTCCATTGCAGGCAGCTGTTGTGGTTTTGGAATTCTTGTCCCTCTTTGAGGAGGATATTCACATACCTTTTTCCCAAGGAACATAGCCTGATCTATAAATCTCTCTAAGTCAACTTTTCGCTCTCCTGGAGGAGAAACTTAACGCCCCTCAGATCTTCATCAAAGGACTCTCACTCAGCCATCCAACCTCCTACTTGAACCCTGAGAAACTATCTGCAAATGTAGGTCTTCTTAATTTTTGCCCCACTTGAAGGAAAAGCTTACCATGCATAGCTTGCCACAGTTGTTTCCTTAATTTCCATAGACTTCCAAGAAGAGACAAATTCTCAGATATGCATGGTCACATCTTCATCCCCTGTCCTCTTTCTTTTATCCACTCTCTGCTGGCCAATTTAACTTACAGAAAGGCAATTATTTGACATTTATCCTGCGGAAGAGAAGAGGGAGAGTCAGGTACATGGATTTTTCAGCGTTTTTAGATTTATATAATGCCGCTGTAACTGGATCTTACATTTTTATATCCGTATTATGTGAAATACATTCGCAGAAGCCACAACGATAAATCAGTTCCATATTGCAGTGAAATCTTTCGCAGTCCGTCCTTCTCAGTTTGCTGAGCATTGCCAAAACAAGTAATGCAGTAAAGTGAATTATGTATGTATGCCATACAGTACATGTAATGAGTTTGTCATGGCATGCAGTCAATATGCCACATGCCAGCCCCTTCCTCGACATATAGAGGAATGCTGTTGATATCAAGTGTCTGACATGAACACTTGTATGGTGGATTGTATTCATTTGCTGCATATGGCAGGTCCTCTGGTAGGTGCTAATGGATACCTACCTTGACCCCTTCACTCATAACTGAAGCTGTCGCATTAATTTAATGTTATTTAGCACCACTGGGAGTCCTTGTGGATCTATTGGCTCAACTGGAGATACAGCCCGTCCTGTAAAGCTCAAGGTATAGAGACAGATCATTACTACTGGTCAGGTCAATGAAGTGAGTCGCACAACACCAGGGCTATGGGGTACTCGGCACCGAGCCCGTTGATGTCTATGGGAAACGTCACGGGTAGCACAGCTCGGTCCGTGCCCTGGGCGCTCACTGTAATGGGGATATTTACAGGTGACTTGAATAATGATATGGGGATTCGTGATGCCACTTGTGGTGCCTGGTCAGGATGACCAGCGCTGCTATGCAGATCCACTGGAGGGTTGATATTGTGCAGCTAGATGTTAAGCCTTCCACAAGTAAGGCTGATTCCTCCAAGGCAGATAGATGTATAAGAAGTGCAGGACAGATGGGGACCCGACAGTCAGGAATAATAAGGGAGACACACACACAAGTCAGTTTGGTACCTTTACTGTAGATGTTGCAGGCACTTCCCCGGAGTACTGTAGGGTGAAGGATGCACATCGAGATTCCTCCACTGGTAGGTGTATGGCCTCCTGTCCTCTGCCTTTTAGTAATAAAGTCCTGACCTGCTTGTAGCTAGGTCTAACTTGGTTTCCGTCTTGCACCTGGCTGATCTTGTGATTGGACCTTCTCTCTGAAAATACACAGTCTCTGCTCACAGCGTCCTGCTTGCCAGACTCTGTCCTCCTGATCCAGCTACGTATCAGCTCTGTGGTACTCCTGGGACTTGTAGTCCTCCAGGAACTCCGGTGTTCTCCTAATGGGTCGTGGAGATCCCTATAGGCTCGGACCCCGTTGTCCGGTATTTCTTGCTGAGATGAGCTATTAAGGTTCCTCTGTCTCATTAACTTCCACTCGCCTTCGGCTACCTGGATCCTTACACGATCACACACGCTGGCAGTTGGTGGGCTGCCTCTTCGCCGCTCTTTAAGCGTCGGCACGCTTTCTACAGAGCTACACTTCTAAATTCAGCTCTGACTAGGCTGGAGTGATTTCTCTTTCACTCTTACTAGACTCCACTTACTTGGAACCGAATAGCTCTGCAGCCTCACTATCCTCAGCTCTGCACGTCACTTTCTGCAGACGGACTGAGTGCTCTGAGATGGCTGCTCAGAAACTGAAACTAAACTTCTTTTTATATGCCTAACACAGCTCCCTCTGGTGGTCTTTAAGGTAGCTGTACGTGTGTGCATGTGTATAATGACCTCTAGTGGTATCCTCTTTCAGTGCACCCTTCTGGGAGATATGGATTCAGTCACAGCTGGGCTCCACATTCCCCCCTAGTAGAACTCAGCACTCCGGGGCTGAAATACAAAAACAGATAACAATAAAACATTGTATAATAACTCTTCCTTTACAGGAGGTAAGGCACTCTTGAACGGTTGCATAACGGTAAATAAATAACTATATACATTAGCACGACGAGGAATTGAGCAACCATTAAAAAGTCCCAGTCTCTTTTGGAAAAGGATGCTCAACAGGGTTAGACGACAAGTAAAAATAATGTCCATTCACTTGTTTCAATATCAAAAAGGAGAAAAACAGATGAATAAATAACAATATATTAAAGCATAGTATAAGCAAAATATATACATTTATGTACAATGGTTCTTGATGATTATGTACATGTGTTAGGTCCTACTCTCTGTACCTAACAGGTAATTGCCCTCTTGTTATGCGTACTGACCTACGTGGTGTAGTGGTAGGTGAGGTGTCAGTTACCCTGTCTGTCCTGCGTGCCGGCAACCTGTAAACCTGCCCCCGTCTCTCTAGGGATCTGGCAAGCAGAGTAGCGACTGGGCGACGCGGTTCGACTTCCGCAGAGGATCCTTCTTCCTGAAGTGCAACTTCTTGGGGTATCGCCTCTTGGGGTTCCACTTGCTGGGGTTCTGCTTGGGCAGGTTCCTCTGGAACGGACTCTACTGCAACAACTGGTGCAACTGGAGGTAGAGGTTCTTCTTGTGGTTGATAGAATTGCAGCACGGGAATGATTACAGCTTCTCCACTTCTGGGCCAATCCGCGGGAAATCTCCTAAGTCTGTATGGATGACTGATTCATTACTCTCTTCTTGATTGACAACGGGTTCTTCCTCTTGAAGCTTTAATGGATTTGGACACAACTTTAAGTGATCTCTGGATACAGTTGCAGTCGTTCTTCCTCCATCCTTGCTAATTATGCACGTTTTCTTGTTGTCAAACTTTGAATTCTGGACAATGTAGGGCTCTCTTTCCCATTGATCGTCGAGTTTGTGTAACCTCCTCTTTCTTTTTAGGATGACTTCACCAGGTGCGAAAGGTTCAGCTGGTGCACTTTTGTTATAGCGGTCTTCTTGCTTATCCCTGACTCGATTGAGACTTTCTTCAACGCAGGCCTGTACTTTCCTGTACTGTTCCTGTCTGGTTGTGTCCCAGTCTCCAGTAGTCACATCCGCTTCTGGTTCTACAACACCAAACTCCAGATCCATGGGCAGCTTTCCCGGTCTTGCCCGCATGAGGTAAGCTGGGGTGCAATTGGTGGAACTCACAGGTATGTGATTGTAGAGATCTACCAGGTCAGGTAGTAAGTCTGGCCACCGATTTCTCTCTTCGAGTGGTACAGTCTTCAGCAGGTCAATGACGATGTGATTCATCTTCTCACAGAGACCATTAGTTTGGGGGTGGTACGGTGTTGTTCTGATCTTCTTACACCCGTACAAGTGACAGAACTCCTTGAATAATTCGGCTTCGAAGGCTGGACCTTGATCAGTTAGTACCTGCTCAGGATATCCGTGTGGTCTACAGAAACACGCTTGGAACGTCTTTGCTGCTGTCTCTGCCGTCAGATCTTTGACAGGTGCGACCACCAGGAACCTGGAGTAGTGGTCCACCATAGTCAGGGCATAGGAGTATCCTGACCGGCTGGGTGACAACTTGACATGGTCCAGGGCCACGATCTCCAGGGGACGAGTCGTCTTGATGTGTTGCAGGGGTGCCTTCTGACTGCTGTAGTCCTTTCTTCTGAGGCCACAGGGTCCACAGTTCTGGCACCACCTCTCGATGGAGCTGCGCATTCCCACCCAATAGAAACGACACTTCAATAGGGTCTCCAGCTTCTTCCAGCCAAAGTGTCCCGCTTGATCGTGGTAGGCTTCTAACACCATCTGGATGTCTGCTCTTGGAACCACTATCTGCTATCCCATCTCATGGGTCCTTGGATTGACGTATCTCCTGCACAGCTTCTCACGATAGATGAATAGCCGGCTTCTTTCATTCCACAGCTGCCTTGCTTGTAGAGGCGCATCCTTCTCCAAGGAGGAACCTTCTTGAGATATCAGCTCCTTGATTCGTCTGACAACTGGATCGCTGTCCTGAGTCTCCTTCCAGCTGTGGTGAGGTAAAGGATTTAACGTCTTACCAGGCGATCTCCTGCTGGCTTGTTGTTCATGGATCATCCCATTTCTATGAAAGGCAGGTAGTTCTATCTCTTCCAGATCATCCACTTTTTCTTCTGTGTCCGATTCATGAGGCATCCTGGATAGGGCATCAGCGTTGGCATTCTTGCGGCCCGCTCGGTATTTGATTGTGAATTGGTAATTGGACAGCCGAGCCATCCAGCGTTGTTCCATGGCTCCCAGCTTAGCTGTTTCAAGATGCGTTAAGGGGTTGTTATCAGTGTAGGCAGTGAACTTGCTGGAGGCTAAGTAGTGCTTGAACCTCTCCGTGATGGCCCAGACCAGTGCCAGGAACTCCAACTTGAAGCTGCTATAGTTCTCTGGGTTCCTCTCGGTCGGGCGGAGCTTCCTGCTGGCATAGGTGATGACTTTCTCCAGGCCATTTTGCTTCTGACTGAGGACTGCTCCCAATCCTTCATTGCTGGCATCAGTATACAGCAGGAACGGCTGGCTGTAGTCAGGATAGGCTAGGATCTCATCACCTGTCAGGATCTCCTTCATTTCCTTGAATGCTTCTGCCTGTTCTTTACCCCAATGGAATGGAGAATTTCTGCTTTTGAGGGACTGTCCTACCAGGAGGTCTTGCAGAGGCGCTGCTTTCTTGGTGTAGTCCTTCACAAACCTCCGGTAGTATCCTGTCAGTCCCAGGAACTGTCGCACCTCCTTGAGATTTTTCGGCTCCGGCCATTTCTGGATGGCAGTGATCTTCTCAGGGTCCGGCGCTACTCCTTCTGAGCTGACAATATGTCCCAAGTATTGTACCTTTTGTTTGAGCAGATGGCACTTTGAAGGCTTCAGTTTCATCCCATACTTGGACAGTGACTCGAACACCTCCGCCAGGTGCTTCAAGTGATCTTCATACGTTTTGGAGTATACGATGACGTCGTCCAGGTACAGCAACACAGTTTCGAAGTTAAGATGTCCCAGGCAGCTCTCCATCACTCTCTGGAACGTTCCAGGGGCACTGCTGAGTCCAAACGGCATTCTGTCAAACTCACAGAGTCCCATCGGGGTGGTGAAAGCCGTCTTCTCCCGATCCTCCTCAGCCACAGCTACTTGCCAGTACCCACTAGTGAGGTCAAGGGTGGAAAAGTAATTAGCAGTTTTTAAGGCAGCTAAGGATTCCTCAATGCGTGGTAAAGGGTATGCATCTTTATGTGTAATGCGATTTACTTGTCTGTAATCTACACACATTCTCATGCTTCCATCCTTTTTCCTGACTAAGACTAGAGGTGCTGCCCAGGGACTACAACTATCCCTTATCACCCCTGCTTCCTTCATATCACGCAACATCTCCTTGGCTTTCTGGTAGTGTGCTGGAGGTATAGGCCTGTACCGTTCTTTAATGGGAGGATGATTGCCTGTGGGGATGTGATGTTGAACCCCTTTAATTTTCCCAAAGTCGAGTGGGTGTTTGCTGAATACCTGAGCATACTCCTGAACTACTCGGTATACTCCTTGTTTCTGGTGGGCTGGAGTGGTGTCTGTCCCGACATGGAGCTGCTGACACCAATCCTCCACCTGGGTGGTCGGACCGTTATCCTCCACTGGTTGTGGGGAGGCTAAGGGCTCCGTCGGGTGAATGGAGTTATTATCCACAGCATGTAACTTAGCAACAGTGGCATAACGTGGTAATTTGACCTCATCCTCTCCCCAGTTGAGAAGACGCACTGGCACCCTCCCATTATGTACATCCACTACCCTCTGGCAGTCAAGAGTGTAGGTCTGTGTTCTGAACAATGGGGCTCTACTACTGCTTGGTAGTTCTGTCCTCTCAGACCTATTGCTGCTCTACACCAAATAAGCATTTCACTCATAGGGGGTATCACAATGGGGTTCGGGTCTGTCACCCGTACATTACCAATCTCACCACCGGTCAGTTTCACTTGTTGCTGGCACATCAGGGTCCGGATCTCCTTCCGGATCACTCCCTTTTGCTTTGGTCTGGCAATTTCGGCGAGCTGTTGGAGTAAAAAACACAACCTCCTCCAAACAGTTACTAATAATGTTAGTGCCTAAAACCACATTCAACCCATTTTCCTCATTAACAGTCTTTACTACAAGAAGTCCCTGATTCTTTAGCTCTACTCTCCCCACTTTTACGTCTACATTTTTAGCCCCCAGTAAGTCAAGAGGGAGGCCATTAGAGGCGTATACAGCAAAGTCAGGGTTTGGGGGTTGGAGACCGTCACTGGACCAGTATTTATTGTAGAGAACATCAGGTATGATGGTTACCTGAGATCCAGTGTCCAGCAGGGCAGGGATTGCGATCCCATCCAGTATGATGGACAGGTAAGGTCTTCCTCCCACAAACCTGCGGTTCCAGTCTGAGGGGCCTGATGAGTCTATTCCTGGGTGTTGGCCCTCGGACCCAGGATTTGCTCGTTTAAAGGACACCAATGTGCTGGGTGACCTTCTCTGTGGCAGCGGTAGCAGATGATCTCTCGGCGGGGATGATGCTGGTCGCGGGTCCTTCCTGGGGGTGGCGTTGTCCTCCTCCGGTGGGGCGACGTCCTCCCTCTCCTCTGGCGCATCCAAGGGACATCCTCTGGGCAGTCAGCTAGCAGGATCTTTCCTTCTTCCTCCGTCGGCAGTCGCAGGGCACTCATTACAGTGGCCAGGTTTTTGGTCAACTGGCGCACTTCTGAGCGCAAACAGTCCAGCTCAGTAGGGGGCGCCACCTGTGTTTTGGCTTCTGCAACCAGCGGGGAAAAGGTGGATGCTGCTGGCTTCAGGGTGGCTTCACTCGGGTGACACTGGGTTGCCACCTCGGGTGTTTCCAAGGGACGCAGTCCTTTTATAGCCATGTCCTTAAGAGCATCAAATGTAGCATCAGGATGATCCAAGGACCACCAGTGCACAGTCCGGCTTTCAGCTTGAGACCTCAACCCCCGTACAAATTGTTCCTTTAACATTTTATTTTCGTTGGAGACACTCATGGGGTTAACTTGTTTGAGTGCTCGCAGGGCCCCTTGTAGTCGGCAGGCATAGTCCCTAATGCTGTCATCTGGTTTCTGGGAGCATTGGTAAAAACTCATCCGGAGATCTGTTTCAGTGCGGTCCTCAAAGATAGTCTGTAGCTTTAAGAAAATTGCATGCACTGACTCCTGGTCTGCAGCTGTCCAAGTCTCTACTTCTCTCTCTGCAGCACCAGTTAATTGTCCCACTAACACTGCAGCTCTCTGCTTCTCTGTCATAGGGTACATGTCCATTATGCTGCATATTTTCCGCTTGAACCCTGACAGGGTGTCTGGCTTGCCGCTGTACTGAGGGAGCCACTTCGCTCCAGGCATGTATGGCAGCGTTAGCGGTACTATTGGGGCCACAAGACCAGGTGAGGGGCCAGCATTTCCAGCCTGTGCGGCAGCGCCGAGGGGTAAGTCATTAAGGCCGTCGGCCTGGGCCGCATTGTCGGCCGGCTGCTGCGACATGTCTGCGCCCCCCTAGTTAATCGTGGACTACCTTCTCTGAAGGCTGCAGCTCCGCAGGGCACGTGGGGTGTGTAGAAGGACCTGCGTCGCTGGCGCTCTGACGTCAGAGCGTTCACTGTAGCTCTTCACAGGACCTGCCGCCGGGTCAGCGTTGGGGGCGTGTCCAGGACTCAGCGCGCTTTTGCAGGTACGCCCACTAGTTTTCGCGCCGTGGCGCTGTAATTGGCGGGCAATGGCGGGCAAATGGCGGGAAATCTTCACCACATACACAACACAGTCTTTTAGTGAGGCACACAGTACCCGGTGGCAACGGGCACAAGTTACTCCGTTGCTGCAGGGCACGCAATCCTGTTTGTGACACCAGGAAAAGATGAGTCGCACAACACCAGGGCTATGGGGTACTCGGCACTGAGCCCGTTGATGTCTATGGGAAACGTCACGGGTAGCACAGCTCGGTCCGTGCCCTGGGCGCTCACTTTAATGGGGATATTTACAGGTGACTTGAATAATGATATGGGGATTCGTGATGCCACTTGTGGTGCCTGGTCAGGATGACCAGCGCTGCTATGCAGATCCACTGGAGGGTTGATATTGTGCAGCTAGATGTTAAGCCTTCCACAAGTAAGGCTGATTCCTCCAAGGCAGATAGATGTATAAGAAGTGCAGGACAGATGGGGACCCGGCAGTCAGGGATAATAAGGGAGACACACACACAAGTCAGTTTGGTACCTTTACTGTAGATGTTGCAGGCACTTCCCCGGAGTACTGTAGGGTGAAGGATGCACATCGAGATTCCTCCACTGGTAGGTGTATGGCCTCCTGTCCTCTGCCTTTTAGTAATAAAGTCCTGACCTGCTTGTAGCTAGGTCTAACTTGGTTTCCGTCTTGCACCTGGCTGATCTTGTGATTGGACCTTCTCTCTGAAAGTACACAGTCTCTGCTCACAGCGTCTTGCTTGCCAGACTCTGTCCTCCTGATCCAGCTACGTATCAGCTCTGTGGTACTCCTGGGACTTGTAGTCCTCCAGGAACTCCGGTGTTCTCCTAATGGGTCGTGGAGATCCCTATAGGCTCGGACCCCGTTGTCCGGTATTTCTTGCTGAGATTAGCTATTAAGGTTCCTCTGTCTCATTAACTTCCACTCGCCTTCGGCTACCTGGATCCTTACACGATCACACACGCTGGCAGTTGGTGGGCTGCCTCTTCGCCGCTCTTTAAGCGTCGGCACGCTTTCTACAGAGCTACACTTCTAAATTCAGCTCTGACTAGGCTGGAGTGATTTCTCTTTCACTCTTACTAGACTCCACTTACTTGGAACCGAATAGCTCTGCAGCCTCACTATCCTCAGCTCTGCACGTCACTTTCTGCAGAGGGACTGAGTGCTCTGAGATGGCTGCTCAGAAACTGAAACTAAACTTCTTTTTATATGCCTAACACAGCTCCCTCTGGTGGTCTTTAAGGTAGCTGTACGTGTGTGCATGTGTATAATGACCTCTAGTGGTATCCTCTTTCAGTGCACCCTTCTGGGAGATATGGATTCAGTCACAGCTGGGCTCCACAGAAGCATTTAGAGATTGTGCAATGGAGTGATAAAAGAGAGAAGAGGGTGGGTAACAATAAGGTCTTATCCAATAAACCGGTACAGCATGAGAATAAACTGTAACTGCTCACCTTGTCAGGTGTGTGACCCACAACACAAGGTTATGCTTTGGAAAGAAGTTGGTTCAGCTGGTGCGCTAACAACAGGTTGAAAGATGCAACGTGGTTTTAAAAATAGTAGAAAAAAGTTGATAACTCTGCGCTGTCTGTATCCGCAATGAAGATCCAATATACAGTATCACAGTGTCTATACGATTCTATTCTCAACGCGTTTCGAAGTTAACAAATTTCTTCCTCAGGAGAACAGTACCGAGGAAGAAGCTTTTTAACGTCGAAACGCGTTGAGAATACTCAGATCCAGTAGCGCAGATTTACCAACTTTTTTCTACTATTTTGATGGAGTGATAAAACAATCTTCACCAATTATTTCTTTTGATTTCATAGCACAGGAAGCACTGGTTTTACCTGCAGCACTGTAGTTTTAGCAAGCACAGCTCCATTATTTCTTCTGCAGTCCGCATACAACTGCATATTGTTTCTCTGGACTAAGGCTGGTCTTACACATTAGATCAGGGGTGTGCAACCTTTTTTTTGCCAAGGGCCATTTGGATACGTATACCATCCTTCGGAGGCCGTACAAATTACATGCTAATGCCGCCCACAAAATAGATGTTTATGCTGGCACTGGTGGCGGGACGTCATCTTTCATTCCGTGCCCCTCAGCATTCAGTAGTGAACACAGTGTGCGCTTGCTCACAGAATAAGAAGGAATTAAAAGGCCAGTGGCCATAAAAACACATCCGCTGATCCAAACACTGTGGTCCCCAGGGACCTGCCCGGGGCCAGAAAAAAGGTCAATGTCAGCCGTAAATGGCCTGGGGGCCTGAGATTCCACACCCCTGCATTAGATGTTCGTTTTACTGATAGCTGTTCCTATTGATCCCTTGTTAACATATGCTCAGCTTTTCTGAGCATGCGTGTATTCTCAATGAAGGCGAGAGAGGAATAAGCATCTAACACCGACTCCTCTGACCTGGCTTATCTTCCCTAACGTGAATGTGCATCTACTGTTAAAAATCAGGTGAATGTATATTATTTTTTAAATTTTTGATTTTTTTTATATCTTGATCTTTATTAAAAAAAAATCTAAATCTTGCAACTGGGGCTTTTTTAAACTTTAACTTCCTGTTCTTTCAGGAAATTCACATGTACATTAACAGCGATCCACTGAGGCAGACCCTAATTGAAGCATCTAATGAGCATGTGCCAAATTCTTTGTTAACCCCTTCACCCCCAAGGGTGGTTTGCACGTTAATGACCGGGCCAATTTTTACAATTCTGACCACTGTCTCTTTATGAGGTTATAACTCTGGAACGCTTCAACGGATCTTCGCGATTCTGAGATTGTTTTCTCGTGACATATTGTACTTCACGTTAGTGGTAAAATTTCTTCGATATACCTTGCGTTTATTTTTGAAAAAACGCAAATATGGCGAAAATTTTGAAAATTTTGCAATTTTCAAACTTTGAATTTTTTTTTCCCTTAAAACAGAGAGATATGTCACACAAAATAGTTAATAAATAACATTTCCCACATGTCTACTTTACATCAGCACAATTTTGGAACCAAAATTTTTTTCTGTTAGGAAATTATAAGGGTTAAAAGTTGACCAGTGATTTCTAATTTTTACAACAAAATTTACAAAGCCATTTTTTTAGAGACTATCTCACATTTGAAGTCACTTTGAGGGATCTATATGGCAGAAAATACCCAAAAGTGACACCATTCTAAAAACTGCACCCCTCAAGGTACTCAAAACCACATTCAAGAAGTTTAATAACCCTTCAGGTACTTCACAGGAGCTGAAGCAATGTGGAAGGAAAAAATTAATATTTAACTTTTTAGCCACAAAAATGATCTTTTACAAACGTTTTTTTATTTTCACATGGGTAAAAGGAGAAAATGGGCAGATAAAGTTGTTGTGCAATTTCTCCTGAGTACGCCAATACCCCATATGTGGGGGAAAACCACTGTTTGGGCACACGGCAGAGCTCGTAAGGGAAGGAGCGCCGTTTGACTTTTTCAAACTAAAATTGGCTGGAATTGAGATTAGACGCCATGTCGCGTTTGGAGAGCCCCTGATATGCCTAAACAGTGGAAACCCCCCACAAGTGACACCATTTTGGAAACTAGACCCCTAAGGAACTTATCTAGATCTGTTGTGAGCACTTTGAACCCAAAGTGTTTCACAAAAGTTTATAATGCCTGGGTGTGAAAAAAAAACAAAACAATTTTCCACAAAAATGATTTTTTAGTCCCAAATTTTTGATTTTTCCCAAGGAAATTGGACCCCAAAAGTTGTTTTCCAATTTGTCCTGAGTACGCTGATACCCCATATGTGGGGGGGGGGAAACTGTTTGGGCGCACGGCAGGGCTTGGAAAGGAAGCAGTAACGTTTTGGAATGCAAACATTGATGGGGGTCATGTTCCATTTGTAGTGCCCCAGATGAGCCTAAACAGTGGAAACCCCCCACAAGTGACCCCATTTTGGAAGCTAGACCCCCTAAGGAACTTATCTAGATCTTTGGTGAGCACTTTGAACCCCCAAGTGCTTCACACAAGTTTATAATGCCCGAGCATGAAAATAAAAAATCCTATTTTTTTCCCACAAAAATTATCTCTTAGTCACTAATTTTTTATTTTCCCATAGGTAACAGGAGAAATTGGACCACAAAATTTGTTGTCCAATTTGTCCTGAGTACGCTGATACCCCATATGTGGGGGGGAACCACTGTTTGGGCGCATGGCAGAGCTCGGAATGGAAGGACCACCATTTGACTTTTTCCAACCACAATTGGCTGGAATTGAGATTGGACGCCATGTTGCATTTGGAGAGCCCCTGCTGTGCCTAAACAGTGGAAACCCCCCACAAGTGCCCCCATTTGGGAAACTAGACCCCTAAGGAACTTATCTAGATCTTTGGTGAGCAATTTGAACCCCCAAGTGCTTCACACAAGTTTATAACGTAGAGCCGTAAAATTAAAAAATCATATTTTTTCCACAAAATTGATTTTTTCACCCCAATTTTTATTTTCCCAAGGGTAACAAGACTCCAAAAGTTATTGTGCAATTTGTCCTGAGTGCGCTGATACCCCATATGTGGGAGTAAACCACTGTTTGGGTGCATGGCAGAGTTTGGAAGGGAAGGAGCGCCGTTTGACTTTTTCAACGCAGAATTGGCTGGATGCCATGTCGTGTTTGGAGAGCTCCTGATATGCCTAAACAGTGGAAACCCCCCACAAATGACACCATTTTGGAAACTAGACCCCTCAAGGAACTTATCTAGATGTGTGGTGAGCACTTTGAACCCCAAAGTGCTTCACAGAAGTTTATAACGTACAGCCGTAAAATAAAAAATCCTTTTTTTTTTTTACAAAAATGATTTTTTTCGCCCTCAATATTTTATTTTCACAAGGGTAACAGAAGAAATTGGACCCCAAAAGTTGTTGTCCAATTTGTCCTGAGTACGCTGATACCCAATATGTGGGAGTAAACTACTATATGGGCGCACGTCGGGGCTCGGAAGGGAAGTAGTGACGTTTTGGATTGCAGACTTTGATGGAATGGTCTGGGGAGTCATGTCGCATTTGGAGAGCCCCTGATGTGTCTAAACAGTGGAAACCCCCCACAAGTGACCCCATTTTGGAAAATAGACCCCACAAGGAACTTATCTAGATGTGTGGTGAGCACTTTGAACCCCGAAGTGCTTCACAGAAGTTTATAACGTACAGCCGTAAAAATAAAAAATCCTTTTTTTTTTTACAAAAATGATTTTTTCGCCCCCAATATTTTATTTTCACAATGGTAACAGGAGAAATTGGACCACAAAAGTTGTTGTCCAATTTGTCCTGAGTATGCTGATACCCAATATGTGAGAGTAAACTACTGTATGGGCGCACGTCGGGGCTCGGAAGGGAAGTAGTGACGTTTTGGATTGCAGACTTTGATGGAATGGTCTGGGGGAGTCATGTCGCATTTGGAGAGCCCCTGATGAATCTAAACAGTGGAAACCCCCCACAAGTGACCCCATTTTGGAAAATAGACCCCACAAGGAACTTATCTAGATGTGTGGTGAGCACTTTGAACCCCAAAGTGCTTCACAGAAGTTTATAACGTACAGCCGTAAAATAAAAAATCCTTTTTTTTTTTACAAAAATGATTTTTTTTCGCCCTCAATATTTTATTTTCCCAAGGGTAACAGGAGAAATTGGACCCCAAAAGTTGTTGTCCAATTTGTCCTGAGTACGCTGATACCCAATATGTGGGAGTAAACTACTATATGGGCGCACGTCGGGGCTCGGAAGGGAAGTAGTGACGTTTTGGATTGCAGACTTTGATGGAATGGTCTGGGGGAGTCATGTCGCATTTGGAGAGCCCCTGATGCGTCTAAACAGTGGAAACCCCCCACAAGTGACCCCATTTTGGAAAATAGACCCCACAAGGAACTTATCTAGATGTGTGGTGAGCACTTTGAACCCCGAAGTGCTTCACAGAAGTTTATAACGTACAGCCATAAAATAAAAAATCCTTTTTTTTTTTACAAAAATGATTTTTTTCGCCCTCAATATTTTATTTTCCCAAGGGTAACAGGAGAAATTGGACCCCAAAAGTTGTTGTCCAATTTGTCCTGAGTACGCTGATACCCAATATGTGGGAGTAAACTACTATATGGGCGCACGTCGGGGCTCGGAAGGGAAGTAGTGACGTTTTGGATTGCAGACTTTGATGGAATGGTCTGGGGGAGTCATGTCGCATTTGGAGAGCCCCTGATGCGTCTAAACAGTGGAAACCCCCCACAAGTGACCCCATTTTGGAAAATAGACCCCACAAGGAACTTATCTAGATGTGTGGTGAGCACTTTGAACCCCGAAGTGCTTCACAGAAGTTTATAACGTACAGCCATAAAAATAAAAAATCCTTTTTTTTTTTACAAAAATGATTTTTTCGCCCCCAATATTTTATTTCCACAAGGGTAACAGGAGAAATTGGACCCCAAAAGTTGTTGTCCAATTTGTCCTGAGTATGCTGATACCCAATATGTGGGAGTAAACTACTGTATGGGCGCACGTCGGGGCTCGGAAGGGAAGTAGTGACGTTTTGGATTGCAGACTTTGATGGAATAGTCTGGGGGCGTCATGTCGCATTTGGAGAGCCCCTGATGCGCCTAAACAGTGGAAACCCCCCACAAGTGACCCCATTTTGGAAAATAGACCCCACAAGGAACTTATCTAGAAGTGTGGTGAGCGCTATGAAGCTCCAAGTGCTTCACAGAAGTTTTATAACATACAGCCGTAAAAACAAAAAAATCATTTTTTTTTTACAAAAATGATTTTGTCGCCCCCAGTTTTTTATTTTCCCAAGGGTAACAGTAGAAATAGGACAAATTGCACAATAACTCTTGTGGTCCAGAGTACGCTGATACCCCATATGCGAGAGTAAACTACTGTTTGGGCGCATGGCAGAGCTCAGAAGTGAAGGAGCACCGTTTGACTTTTTCAACGCAGAATTGGCTGGAATTGAGATCAGACGCCATGTCACATTTGGAGAGCCCCTGATGTGCCTAAACAGCGGAAACCCCCCAATTCTAACTCCAACCCTAACCCCAACACACCCCTAACCCTAGTCCCAACCCTAACCACAAACCTAACCCTAACACACCCCTAACCGTAATCCCAACCCTAATCCTAATCCTAACGTTAGCGCCAACCCTAACCCTAACTTTAGCCGCAACCCTAACCCTAACGGGAAAATGGAAATAAATACATTTTTTTAATTTTATTATTTTTTCCTAACTAAGGGGTGATAAAGGGGGGTTTGATTTACTATTTATAGCGGGTTTTTGTGATTGGCAGCTGTCACGCTAAAAGACGCTTTTTATTGCAAAAAATAGTTTTTTGCATCACCACATTTTGAGAGCTATAATTTTTGCATATTTTGGCCCACAGAGTCATGTGAGGTCTTATTTTTTGCGGGACGAGGTGACGTTTTTATTGGTACCATTTTTGAGCACGTGACATTTTTTGATCGCTTTTTATTTCGATTTTTGGGAGGTTAGAATGAACAAAAATCAGCAATTCATGAATTTCTTTTGGGGGAGGCGTTTGTACCGTTCCGCGTGTGGTAAAATTGATAAAGCAGTTTTATTCTTTGGGTCAGTACGATTACGGCGATACCTCATTTATATCATTTTTTTTATATTTTGGCGCTTTTATAGAATGAAAACAATTTTATATAAAAAATTATTATTTTTGCATCGCTTTATTCTGCGAGCTATAACTTTTTATTTTTTTGCTGATGATGCTGTATGACGGCTCGTTTTTTGCGGGACAAGATGACGTTTTCAGCGGTACCATGTTTATTTATATCCGTCTTTTTGATCGCGTGTTATTCCACTTTTTGTTCAGCGGTATGATGATAAAGCATTGATTTTTTGCTTCGTTTTCTTTTTTTTTTTTTAAGGGGTTCATTAAAGGGGTTAACTAGTAGGACAGTTTTATAGGGGGGTCGTTACGGACGCGGCGATACAAAATATGTGTACTTTTATTGTTTTGTTTTTTTTATTTACAGGAAAGAATGAATTTATTGGGGAATATATATTTTTTTTTTTTGATTTTTTTTTACCACTTTTTATTTTTATTTTTTTTACTTTTATACTTTGTCCCAGGGTGGGACATCACTGTATTTTAGCAGATCGCTGGTGTGACAGTGTGCACAGCACTCTGTCACACCAGCGATCGCTCTGGCACTGCTGCAGGCTTCCCCAGCGCCTGCTCTCAGCAGGCACTGAGGAAGCCGCCTCCCTGCAGGACCCCGGCGCCATCTTGGATCCGGGACCTGGAGGGAGGACGGACCCTCGGAACAGCGCGACACATCGCGCTGCTCTGAGGGTCTCAGGGGAGCGCTCAGGGAGCCCCCTGCCTGCGCGATCCTCCCCTGTGCCCCGGGTACACCGCGATCATGTTTGATCGCAGTGTGCCAGGGTTAATGTGCCGGGAGAGGTCCGTGACCGCTCCTGACACACAGTCACGGGTGTCAGCTGTGATAATCAGCTGACACCCGGCGGCGATCAGCTGCGCTCCCCCCGGGAGCGCAGCTGATCGCCCATGACGTACTATTCCGTCCATGGGAATAAGGTCCAGGGTCACATGGACGGAATAGTACGTCTGATGGCAGAGAGGGGTTAATGGAGGGGGAGCAGCCGACCTGTGACATCACCTATTGTGAATAGACAAGAAGAAGGACCAGCACATCTAAGCTAGTGTGAATGGGCGCCAACCAAAGAAAGTATACAAACCAAAAAGATTAAGGTTTGCACCATAACTTACCAAGAATGATTACTCTAGAGCATAGGAATTGTACTGCTGCCATAGAAAAAAATTGAAAAGAGCGCTATGTAATGTGTTATGTTTCGGTAGCTGAGGAGTGCAGGTAAAAAAGGCAATACACCAGAGCAGTTGGAATCTATGAGATTGCAGTACCCTGACTAACCACCACAACTAGAGGCAGCCGTGGAGCGTTCCTACGTTGGTCCTAGACGCCTCGTCACAGCCTGAGAAACTAACTACACCTAAAGATAGAAATAGGAAAGCTATCTGCCCCGGAGCAGAACCCCAAAGATAATAGAAAGCCCCCAAACAAGTAATGGCGGTTAGACAAGAAGAAATACTGACACAGAAAGAAAATAGTATGAGCAAACGCTGGGGCCCAAACTAACTAAATAGAAAAGGATAGGAAGGGTACTTACTGCAATCCCAGAAAACCCTGAAAAGCACCAACTCTACTAATTTCAAAATCACCTGAGATCACACGACCTCTACCACCTAAATTAGTTCTCTGGTGTAACAAAATCAAAACAGCAGCCACTGAAAAAACTGGAAAAAGCAAAAGTACAAACATCAGTGGCTGAACTAAACTGAGAGGGCAAAAGCCCCCGGAGGGGACCCAGAAGGCCCCCAAAGAAGTGCAGGACAAAATGCAAAAATATAGTACAAAAACAAAAAGAAGAAAATGTCTTATCTGTTAGCAGGAGATGCAGACACGACACAGCAGGCTACAAGGGAAACAGGAATGAAGGATTCAGACCAGAACAATTGATCACCGGCAACCCTGATGGGAAGGTGACTCCCTTATATAAGACCAGTCAGTAACACCTGATTCCCAGTCCTCACAATCTTCACTGAACAGACCAGTACCGCTTGTAACCACCAGAGGGAGTCTCTGCTCAGAACTCATCTCAAACCCATTCACAACAGTACCCCCCCCTTGAGGAGGGGTCACCGAACCCTCATTTGAGCAACCAGGTCGGTCAGGATGAGTTCTATGATACGCACGGATGAGTCTCCTAGCATGGATGTCCGAAGCAAACACCCAAGAATTATCTTCCTGACCATAACCTCTCCACTTAACCAAATACTGGAGTTTCCGTCTAGAAAAACGAGAATCTAATATTTTCTCAACCACATACTCCAGATTGCCCTCAACCAAAACAGGGTCAGGGGGCACAGCAGCAGGAACCACTGGCTCAACAAACCTCTTCAACAAGGACTTGTGGAACACGTTATGGATCTTAAATGTCCCTGGAAGAAGCAAACGAAAAGAAACAGGATTAAGAATCTCAATGATCTTATAAGGTCCAATGAACCTAGGCTTAAATTTAGGAGATGCTACTCTCATAGGAATATTCTTTGAGGACAACCAGACCAAGTCCCCCACTTTAAACCGAGGACCATCAGTCCTATGCCGGTTAGCAAACCGCTGGGCCTTCTCCTGAGAGAGGGACAACCTCTCCACTACCTGGTCCCAAATCTGTTGCATACGCTCCACAACAGAGTCAACACCTGGACAGACAGAAGCCTCCGTCTGTCCTGAAGAAAATCGAGGGTGAAACCCAGAATTACAGAAAAACGGAGACATCAAAGTGGCAGAGCTAGCCCTATTATTAAGAGCAAACTCAGCCAAAGGTAAAAAAGAGACCCAGTCATCCTGATCAGCAGACACAAAGCATCTAAGATAAGTCTCCAATGTCTGGTTTGTTCTCTCAGTTTGACCATTGGTCTGAGGATGAAATGCAGAGGAGAAAGACAATTGAACACCCAGTTTAGAACAAAAAGTCCTCCAAAATCTGGAAACAAACTGGACTCCTCTGTCAGACACAATGTTCTCAGGAATGCCGTGTAAACGAACCACGTGCTGAAGGAACAACGGCACCAATTCAGAGGAGGAAGGCAACTTAGGTAATGGCACAAGATGTATCATTTTGGAAAACCTATCACAAATTACCCAGATGGTGGTCATTCTCTGAGAAACAGGAAGGTCGGAAGAAATGAAATCCATAGAGATATGGGTCCATGGTCTCTTGGGCACAGGCAATGGCATCAACAAACCACTAGAGCGAGAGCAAGGCTTGGAGCGAGAGCAAGTCCCGCAGGACTGCACAAATTCCCTGACATCACGAGACAAGGTAGACCACCAAAAGGACCGACTAACCAAGTCTCTGGTACCAAAAATTCCGGGATGCCCAGCCAATGCGGAACAATGAATCTCAGACATCACACTCTTTTTCCACTGGTCCGGGACAAACAATTTTCCAACAGGGCAGCACTCGGGCCTATCCTCCTGACACCCCTCCAGAGCAAGTCTCAAATTGGGCGAGATGGCGGAAAGAACTACACCCTCTTTCAAAATAACAGAAGGATCAGATAACTCAGGAGAGTCCGCAAGGAAACTCCTCGAGAGGGCATCCGCCTTAACATTCTTAGTGCCAGGAAGAAAGGAAACCACAAAATTAAAACGTGTGAAAAACAAGGCCCACCTGGCCTGTCTAGGATTGAGTCGCTTGGCAGATTCCAGATAGACCAGATTCTTATGGTCCGTAAGGACCACCACCTGATGTTTGGCTCCCTCCAGCAAATGTCTCCACTCTTCAAAAGCCCACTTCATGGCCAATAACTCCCGATTACCCACGTCATAATTACGTTCAGTAGGAGAAAATTTTCGAGAGAAAAAGGCACAAGGGTTACTTTTAGAGGTCTCTGGATCTTTTTGGGACAAAACGGCACCTGCCCCAATTTCAGAGGCATCAACCTCCACCTGAAATGGCAGAGAAACATCAGGCTGTCGTAGAACAGGAGCAGAAGTGAATCTCTGCTTAAGTTCCTGAAACGCAGAGACTGCCTCAGGAGGCCAATTCACCACATCAGAACCCTTTCTGGTCAAATCAGTTAATGGTTTAACAATAACCGAGAAATTACCAATAAATTTACGATAAAAATTGGCAAAACCCAAAAATCTCTGAAGAGCCTTTAATGAAGTAGGTTGGACCCAATCACAGATGGCCTGAACCTTGACCAGGTCCATTTCAATAACAGATGGGACAAATGAATCCCAGAAATGAGATCCTCTGTACGCCAAAAAGACACTTTGATCCCTTCACATACAGAGCATTCTCTCTCAAAATCTGGAACACAGTTCGAACATGTTTCACATGAGAGTCCCAGTCATTAGAAAAAATCAAGATATCATCCAAATAAACAATCAGAAATTTGTCCACAAAATCCCTGAAAATGTCATTCATGAAGGACTTGAAGACGGAAGGAGCATTAGTGAGCCCAAAGGGCATCACTAGGTACTCAAAATGCCCTTCAGGGGTATTGAATGCCGTCTTCCATTCATCCCCGTGGTTAATGCGAATAAGGTTATACGCCCCCCTGAGGTCAAGCTTGGTAAACCAAGTAGCGTTTTTCACCCTGGAAAACAGGTCAGAAATCAAGGGTAACGGGTATTGATATTTCACAGTAATATTGTTCAAGAGACGATAATCAATACACGGCCTTAATGAACCATCTTTTTTGGCCACAAAGAAAAAACCGGCACCTAAGGGTGAAGAGGATGGTCTGATATGACCCTTCTCCAATGATTCCTTGATATAAGACCGCATAGCGTCATGTTCAGGTACAGACAAGTTAAAAAGGCTACCTTTAGGGAATTTACTACCAGGCACTAATTCAATAGCGCAGTCATAGCTCCTATGGGGAGGCAAGGATGCAGATTTACTTTCGCTAAACACATCAGAAAAATCAATCAAAAAGTCAGGAACATCCTGAGCCTGGGGGAGGCAGAAAAAACAGGAGTGTTGGTATTAACACATTGGCAGCCCCAACTGGTTACAGACACAGATTTCCAATCCAAAACAGGATTATGAGACTGTAACCAAGGGAAACCCAGCACGATAATGTCATGCAGATTATACAGAACCAAAAATTTGCAGCACTCCTGGTGATCAGGTTCAACCCTCATTATCACCTGAGTAGAAAACTGGGGTTTATTCTCAGCCAAAGGGGTAGAATCGATCCCAGTAGGGGAATAAACTTCTGTAGGGGTATCAAGGGAAACCCACAACGTTTAGCAAAATCATAATCCATCAGGTTAATAGCTGCTCCAGAATCAACGAAAGCCTGAGCAGAAAATGAGGACAGAGAGCATATCAGAGTGACAGTCAACAAAAACTTAGTCTGAACACTACCCAAGACAACTGAGCGTGCAAAACGTCTTCCCCGCTTAGGGCAGACTGAAATAGCATGAGAGGCATCACCACAGTAGAAACATAACCCATTGCGCTTTCGAAACTCATGACGCTGTGCCCCAGACACCACTCTATCACACTGCATGGGTTCAGAAGCTGGTTCACAAGGCAACACCATTCCACGCATACTTCTCCGCTCACGCAAACGTCTGTCAATTTGAATCGCTAATGACATAGAATCATTGAGACCAGAGGGGACAGGGAATCCCACCATAACATCCTTTACATTATCTGACAGACCCTTCCGGAAAAGGGCTGCCAAAGCGTCGTCATTCCATTTGGTCAGGACTGCCCACCTACGGAATCTCTGACAGTATAACTCAGCGTCATAAGGCCCCTGATTTAATGCCAACAAGGCTTTTTCAGCTTGATCAGTGACATTAGGCTCATCGTACAATAACCCCAAAGCCTGAAAAAATGCATCAACATCACTCAAAACAGGATCCCCAGGTGTCAGGGAAAAAGCCCAATCCTGAGGATCGCCGCGCAGGAGAGAGATGACAATTTGAACCTGCTGCGCTGCGTTCCCTGAGGACTTAGATTTTAAGGCAAAAAACAATTTACAATTATTTTTGAAATTCTGAAACTTAGCTCGATCCCCCAAAAACAAATCTGGCATGGGGATCCTAGGTTCCACAATAGGCAACCTAGCAAGATATGCAGCAATACTCTGAACCTCAGTGGCAAGCTGATCCACACGGCCAGACAACCGTGCAAACTCCATTGAGAGAAAAGATCCTCCCCAGCACCCAGAGATACAGAGGAAAAAAAAAAATGCAACAAATAGAAAAATATCTCTGACAACTCTGACAACCTTTTTTCTTTCACAATATTTTTTCCCTTCTGTGAGTACCATACAATTTTCAATTTTTAGGCCGGTGATACTGTTATGTTTCGGTAGCTGAGGAGTGCAGGTAAAAAAGGCAATACACCAGAGCAGTTGGAATCTATGAGATTGCAGTACCCTGACTAACCACCACAACTAGAGGCAGCCGTGGAGCGTTCCTACGTTGGTCCTAGACGCCTCGTCACAGCCTGAGAAACTAACTACACCTAAAG
>JARQOD010000006.1:422159000-422289753 GCA_033576555.1 Oophaga sylvatica | reverse complement strand
CAAAAGTTATTGTGCAATTTGTCCTGAGTGCGCTGATACCCCATATGTGGGAGTAAACCACTGTTTGGGTGCATGGCAGAGTTTGGAAGGGAAGGAGCGCCGTTTGACTTTTTCAACGCAGAATTGGCTGGATGCCATGTCGTGTTTGGAGAGCTCCTGATATGCCTAAACAGTGGAACCCCCCACAAATGACACCATTTTGGAAACTAGACCCCTCAAGGAACTTATCTAGATGTGTGGTGAGCACTTTGAACCCCAAAGTGCTTCACAGAAGTTTATAACGTACAGCCGTAAAATAAAAAAATCCTTTTTTTTTTTTTACAAAAATGATTTTTTTCGCCCTCAATATTTTATTTTCACAAGGGTAACAGGAGAAATTGGACCCCAAAAGTTGTTGTCCAATTTGTCCTGAGTACGCTGATACCCAATATGTGGGAGTAAACTACTATATGGGCGCACTCGGGGCTCGGAAGGGAAGTAGTGACGTTTTGGATTGCAGACTTTGATGGAATGGTCTGGGGGAGTCATGTCGCATTTGGAGAGCCCCTGATGTGTCTAAACAGTGGAAACCCCCCACAAGTGACCCCATTTTGGAAAATAGACCCCACAAGGAACTTATCTAGATGTGTGGTGAGCACTTTGAACCCCGAAGTGCTTCACAGAAGTTTATAACGTACAGCCGTAAAAATAAAAAATCCTTTTTTTTTTTACAAAAATGATTTTTTTCGCCCCCAATATTTTATTTTCACAATGGTAACAGGAGAAATTGGACCACAAAAGTTGTTGTCCAATTTGTCCTGAGTATGCTGATACCCAATATGTGAGAGTAAACTACTGTATGGGCGCACGTCGGGGCTCGGAAGGGAAGTAGTGACGTTTTGGATTGCAGACTTTGATGGAATGGTCTGGGGAGTCATGTCGCATTTGGAGAGCCCCTGATGAATCTAAACAGTGGAAACCCCCCACAAGTGACCCCATTTTGGAAAATAGACCCCACAAGGAACTTATCTAGATGTGTGGTGAGCACTTTGAACCCCAAAGTGCTTCACAGAAGTTTATAACGTACAGCCGTAAAATAAAAAATCCTTTTTTTTTTTACAAAAATGATTTTTTTCGCCCTCAATATTTTATTTTCCCAAGGGTAACAGGAGAAATTGGACCCCAAAAGTTGTTGTCCAATTTGTCCTGAGTACGCTGATACCCAATATGTGGGAGTAAACTACTATATGGGCGCACGTCGGGGCTCGGAAGGGAAGTAGTGACGTTTTGGATTGCAGACTTTGATGGAATGGTCTGGGGAGTCATGTCGCATTTGGAGAGCCCCTGATGCGTCTAAACAGTGGAAACCCCCCACAAGTGACCCCATTTTGGAAAATAGACCCCACAAGGAACTTATCTAGATGTGTGGTGAGCACTTTGAACCCCGAAGTGCTTCACAGAAGTTTATAACGTACAGCCATAAAAAATAAAAAATCCTTTTTTTTTTTACAAAAATGATTTTTTCGCCCCCAATATTTTTATTTCCACAAGGGTAACAGGAGAAATTGGACCCCAAAAGTTGTTGTCCAATTTGTCCTGAGTATGCTGATACCCAATATGTGGGAGTAAACTACTGTATGGGCGCACGTCGGGGCTCGGAAGGGAAGTAGTGACGTTTTGGATTGCAGACTTTGATGGAATAGTCTGGGGGCGTCATGTCGCATTTGGAGAGCCCCTGATGCGCCTAAACAGTGGAAACCCCCACAAGTGACCCCATTTTGGAAAATAGACCCCACAAGGAACTTATCTAGAAGTGTGGTGAGCGCTATGAAGCTCCAAGTGCTTCACAGAAGTTTTATAACATACAGCCGTAAAAACAAAAAAATCATTTTTTTTTTACAAAAATGATTTTGTCGCCCCCAGTTTTTTATTTTCCCAAGGGTAACAGTAGAAATAGGACAAATTGCACAATAACTCTTGTGGTCCAGAGTACGCTGATACCCCATATGCGAGAGTAAACTACTGTTTGGGCGCATGGCAGAGCTCAGAAGTGAAGGAGCACCGTTTGACTTTTTCAACGCAGAATTGGCTGGAATTGAGATCAGACGCCATGTCACATTTGGAGAGCCCCTGATGTGCCTAAACAGCGGAAACCCCCCAATTCTAACTCCAACCCTAACCCCAACACACCCCTAACCCTAGTCCCAACCCTAACCACAAACCTAACCCTAACACACCCCTAACGTAATCCCAACCCTAATCCTAATCCTAACGTTAGCGCCAACCCTAACCCTAACTTTAGCCGCAACCCTAACCCTAACGGGAAAATGGAAATAAATACATTTTTTTAATTTTATTATTTTTTCCTAACTAAGGGGGTGATAAAGGGGGTTTGATTTACTATTTATAGCGGGTTTTTGTGATTGGCAGCTGTCACGCTAAAAGACGCTTTTTATTGCAAAAAATAGTTTTTTGCATCACCACATTTTGAGAGCTATAATTTTTGCATATTTTGGCCCACAGAGTCATGTGAGGTCTTATTTTTTGCGGGACGAGGTGACGTTTTTATTGGTACCATTTTTGAGCACGTGACATTTTTTGATCGCTTTTTATTTCGATTTTTGGGAGGTTAGAATGAACAAAAATCAGCAATTCATGAATTTCTTTTGGGGGAGGCGTTTGTACCGTTCCGCGTGTGGTAAAATTGATAAAGCAGTTTTATTCTTTGGGTCAGTACGATTACGGCGATACCTCATTTATATCATTTTTTTTATATTTTGGCGCTTTTATAGAATGAAAACAATTTTATATAAAAAATTATTATTTTTGCATCGCTTTATTCTGCGAGCTATAACTTTTTATTTTTTTGCTGATGATGCTGTATGACGGCTCGTTTTTTGCGGGACAAGATGACGTTTTCAGCGGTACCATGTTTATTTATATCCGTCTTTTTGATCGCGTGTTATTCCACTTTTTGTTCAGCGGTATGATGATAAAGCATTGATTTTTTGCTTCGTTTTCTTTTTTTTTTTTTTAAGGGGTTCATTAAAGGGGTTAACTAGTAGGACAGTTTTATAGGGGGGTCGTTACGGACGCGGCGATACAAAATATGTGTACTTTTATTGTTTTGTTTTTTTTATTTACAGGAAAGAATGAATTTATTGGGGAATATATATTTTTTTTTTTTGATTTTTTTTTACCACTTTTTATTTTTATTTTTTTTACTTTTATACTTTGTCCCAGGGTGGGACATCACTGTATTTTAGCAGATCGCTGGTGTGACAGTGTGCACAGCACTCTGTCACACCAGCGATCGCTCTGGCACTGCTGCAGGCTTCCCCAGCGCCTGCTCTCAGCAGGCACTGAGGAAGCCGCCTCCCTGCAGGACCCCGGCGCCATCTTGGATCCGGGGACCTGGAGGGAGGACGGACCCTCGGAACAGCGCGACACATCGCGCTGCTCTGAGGGTCTCAGGGGAGCGCTCAGGGAGCCCCCTGCCTGCGCGATCCTCCCCTGTGCCCCGGGTACACCGCGATCATGTTTGATCGCAGTGTGCCAGGGGTTAATGTGCCGGGAGGTCCGTGACCGCTCCTGACACACAGTCACGGGTGTCAGCTGTGATAATCAGCTGACACCCGGCGGCGATCAGCTGCGCTCCCCCCGGGAGCGCAGCTGATCGCCCATGACGTACTATTCCGTCCATGGAATAAGGTCCAGGGTCACATGGACGGAATAGTACGTCTGATGGCAGAGGGGTTAATGGAGGGGGAGCAGCCGACCTGTGACATCACCTATTGTGAATAGACAAGAAGAAGGACCAGCACATCTAAGCTAGTGTGAATGGGCGCCAACCAAAGAAAGTATACAAACCAAAAAGATTAAGGTTTGCACCATAACTTACCAAGATGATTACTCTAGAGCATAGGAATTGTACTGCTGCCATAGAAAAAAATTGAAAAGAGCGCTATGTAATGTGTTATGTTTCGGTAGCTGAGGAGTGCAGGTAAAAAAGGCAATACACCAGAGCAGTTGGAATCTATGAGATTGCAGTACCCTGACTAACCACCACAACTAGAGGCAGCCGTGGAGCGTTCCTACGTTGGTCCTAGACGCCTCGTCACAGCCTGAGAAACTAACTACACCTAAAGATAGAAATAGGAAAGCTATCTGCCCCGGAGCAGAACCCCAAAGATAATAGAAAGCCCCCAAACAAGTAATGGCGGTTAGACAAGAAGAAATACTGACACAGAAAGAAAATAGTATGAGCAAACGCTGGGGCCCAAACTAACTAAATAGAAAAGGATAGGAAGGGTACTTACTGCAATCCCAGAAAACCCTGAAAAGCACCAACTCTACTAATTTCAAAATCACCTGAGATCACACGACCTCTACCACCTAAATTAGTTCTCTGGTGTAACAAAATCAAAACAGCAGCCACTGAAAAAACTGGAAAAAGCAAAAGTACAAACATCAGTGGCTGAACTAAACTGAGAGGGCAAAAGCCCCCGGAGGGGACCCAGAAGGCCCCCAAAGAAGTGCAGGACAAAATGCAAAAATATAGTACAAAAACAAAAAGAAGAAAATGTCTTATCTGTTAGCAGGAGATGCAGACACGACACAGCAGGCTACAAGGGAAACAGGAATGAAGGATTCAGACCAGAACAATTGATCACCGGCAACCCTGATGGGAAGGTGACTCCCTTATATAAGACCAGTCAGTAACACCTGATTCCCAGTCCTCACAATCTTCACTGAACAGACCAGTACCGCTTGTAACCACCAGAGGGAGTCTCTGCTCAGAACTCATCTCAAACCCATTCACAACAGTACCCCCCCCTTGAGGAGGGGTCACCGAACCCTCATTTGAGCAACCAGGTCGGTCAGGATGAGTTCTATGATACGCACGGATGAGTCTCCTAGCATGGATGTCCGAAGCAAACACCCAAGAATTATCTTCCTGACCATAACCTCTCCACTTAACCAAATACTGGAGTTTCCGTCTAGAAAAACGAGAATCTAATATTTTCTCAACCACATACTCCAGATTGCCCTCAACCAAAACAGGGTCAGGGGCACAGCAGCAGGAACCACTGGCTCAACAAACCTCTTCAACAAGGACTTGTGGAACACGTTATGGATCTTAAATGTCCCTGGAAGAAGCAAACGAAAAGAAACAGGATTAAGAATCTCAATGATCTTATAAGGTCCAATGAACCTAGGCTTAAATTTAGGAGATGCTACTCTCATAGGAATATTCTTTGAGGACAACCAGACCAAGTCCCCCACTTTAAACCGAGGACCATCAGTCCTATGCCGGTTAGCAAACCGCTGGGCCTTCTCCTGAGAGAGGGACAACCTCTCCACTACCTGGTCCCAAATCTGTTGCATACGCTCCACAACAGAGTCAACACCTGGACAGACAGAAGCCTCCGTCTGTCCTGAAGAAAATCGAGGGTGAAACCCAGAATTACAGAAAAACGGAGACATCAAAGTGGCAGAGCTAGCCCTATTATTAAGAGCAAACTCAGCCAAAGGTAAAAAAGAGACCCAGTCATCCTGATCAGCAGACACAAAGCATCTAAGATAAGTCTCCAATGTCTGGTTTGTTCTCTCAGTTTGACCATTGGTCTGAGGATGAAATGCAGAGGAGAAAGACAATTGAACACCCAGTTTAGAACAAAAAGTCCTCCAAAATCTGGAAACAAACTGGACTCCTCTGTCAGACACAATGTTCTCAGGAATGCCGTGTAAACGAACCACGTGCTGAAGGAACAACGGCACCAATTCAGAGGAGGAAGGCAACTTAGGTAATGGCACAAGATGTATCATTTTGGAAAACCTATCACAAATTACCCAGATGGTGGTCATTCTCTGAGAAACAGGAAGGTCGGAAGAAATGAAATCCATAGAGATATGGGTCCATGGTCTCTTGGGCACAGCAATGGCATCAACAAACCACTAGAGCGAGAGCAAGGCTTGGAGCGAGAGCAAGTCCCGCAGGACTGCACAAATTCCCTGACATCACGAGACAAGGTAGACCACCAAAAGGACCGACTAACCAAGTCTCTGGTACCAAAAATTCCGGGATGCCCAGCCAATGCGGAACAATGAATCTCAGACATCACACTCTTTTCCACTGGTCCGGGACAAACAATTTTCCAACAGGGCAGCACTCGGGCCTATCCTCCTGACACCCCTCCAGAGCAAGTCTCAAATTGGGCGAGATGGCGGAAAGAACTACACCCTCTTTCAAAATAACAGAAGGATCAGATAACTCAGGAGAGTCCGCAAGGAAACTCCTCGAGAGGGCATCCGCCTTAACATTCTTAGTGCCAGGAAGAAAGGAAACCACAAAATTAAAACGTGTGAAAAACAAGGCCCACCTGGCCTGTCTAGGATTGAGTCGCTTGGCAGATTCCAGATAGACCAGATTCTTATGGTCCGTAAGGACCACCACCTGATGTTTGGCTCCCTCCAGCAAATGTCTCCACTCTTCAAAAGCCCACTTCATGGCCAATAACTCCCGATTACCCACGTCATAATTACGTTCAGTAGGAGAAAATTTTCGAGAGAAAAAGGCACAAGGGTTACTTTTAGAGGTCTCTGGATCTTTTTGGGACAAAACGGCACCTGCCCCAATTTCAGAGGCATCAACCTCCACCTGAAATGGCAGAGAAACATCAGGCTGTCGTAGAACAGGAGCAGAAGTGAATCTCTGCTTAAGTTCCTGAAACGCAGAGACTGCCTCAGGAGGCCAATTCACCACATCAGAACCCTTTCTGGTCAAATCAGTTAATGGTTTAACAATAACCGAGAAATTACCAATAAATTTACGATAAAAATTGGCAAAACCCAAAAATCTCTGAAGAGCCTTTAATGAAGTAGGTTGGACCCAATCACAGATGGCCTGAACCTTGACCAGGTCCATTTCAATAACAGATGGGGACAAAATGAATCCCAGAAATGAGATCCTCTGTACGCCAAAAAGACACTTTGATCCCTTCACATACAGAGCATTCTCTCTCAAAATCTGGAACACAGTTCGAACATGTTTCACATGAGAGTCCCAGTCATTAGAAAAAATCAAGATATCATCCAAATAAACAATCAGAAATTTGTCCACAAAATCCCTGAAAATGTCATTCATGAAGGACTTGAAGACGGAAGGAGCATTAGTGAGCCCAAAGGGCATCACTAGGTACTCAAAATGCCCTTCAGGGGTATTGAATGCCGTCTTCCATTCATCCCCGTGGTTAATGCGAATAAGGTTATACGCCCCCCTGAGGTCAAGCTTGGTAAACCAAGTAGCGTTTTTCACCCTGGAAAACAGGTCAGAAATCAAGGGTAACGGGTATTGATATTTCACAGTAATATTGTTCAAGAGACGATAATCAATACACGGCCTTAATGAACCATCTTTTTGGCCACAAAGAAAAAACCGGCACCTAAGGGTGAAGAGGATGGTCTGATATGACCCTTCTCCAATGATTCCTTGATATAAGACCGCATAGCGTCATGTTCAGGTACAGACAAGTTAAAAAGGCTACCTTTAGGGAATTTACTACCAGGCACTAATTCAATAGCGCAGTCATAGCTCCTATGGGGAGGCAAGGATGCAGATTTACTTTCGCTAAACACATCAGAAAAATCAATCAAAAAGTCAGGAACATCCTGAGCCTGGGGGGAGGCAGAAAAAACAGGAGTGTTGGTATTAACACATTGGCAGCCCCAACTGGTTACAGACACAGATTTCCAATCCAAAACAGGATTATGAGACTGTAACCAAGGGAAACCCAGCACGATAATGTCATGCAGATTATACAGAACCAAAAATTTGCAGCACTCCTGGTGATCAGGTTCAACCCTCATTATCACCTGAGTAGAAAACTGGGGTTTATTCTCAGCCAAAGGGTAGAATCGATCCCCAGTAGGGAATAAACTTCTGTAGGGGTATCAAGGGAAACCCACAACGTTTAGCAAAATCATAATCCATCAGGTTAATAGCTGCTCCAGAATCAACGAAAGCCTGAGCAGAAAATGAGGACAGAGAGCATATCAGAGTGACAGTCAACAAAAACTTAGTCTGAACACTACCCAAGACAACTGAGCGTGCAAAACGTCTTCCCCGCTTAGGGCAGACTGAAATAGCATGAGAGGCATCACCACAGTAGAAACATAACCCATTGCGCTTTCGAAACTCATGACGCTGTGCCCCAGACACCACTCTATCACACTGCATGGGTTCAGAAGCTGGTTCACAAGGCAACACCATTCCACGCATACTTCTCCGCTCACGCAAACGTCTGTCAATTTGAATCGCTAATGACATAGAATCATTGAGACCAGAGGGGACAGGGAATCCCACCATAACATCCTTTACATTATCTGACAGACCCTTCCGGAAAAGGGCTGCCAAAGCGTCGTCATTCCATTTGGTCAGGACTGCCCACCTACGGAATCTCTGACAGTATAACTCAGCGTCATAAGGCCCCTGATTTAATGCCAACAAGGCTTTTTCAGCTTGATCAGTGACATTAGGCTCATCGTACAATAACCCCAAAGCCTGAAAAAATGCATCAACATCACTCAAAACAGGATCCCCAGGTGTCAGGGAAAAAGCCCAATCCTGAGGATCGCCGCGCAGGAGAGAGATGACAATTTGAACCTGCTGCGCTGCGTTCCCTGAGGACTTAGATTTTAAGGCAAAAAACAATTTACAATTATTTTTGAAATTCTGAAACTTAGCTCGATCCCCCAAAAACAAATCTGGCATGGGGATCCTAGGTTCCACAATAGGCAACCTAGCAAGATATGCAGCAATACTCTGAACCCAGTGGCAAGCTGATCCACACGGCCAGACAACCGTGCAAACTCCATTGAGAGAAAAGATCCTCCCCAGCACCCAGAGATACAGAGGAAAAAAAAAAAATGCAACAAATAGAAAAATATCTCTGACAACTCTGACAACCTTTTTTCTTTCACAATATTTTTTCCCTTCTGTGAGTACCATACAATTTTCAATTTTTAGGCCGGTGATACTGTTATGTTTCGGTAGCTGAGGAGTGCAGGTAAAAAAGGCAATACACCAGAGCAGTTGGAATCTATGAGATTGCAGTACCCTGACTAACCACCACAACTAGAGGCAGCCGTGGAGCGTTCCTACGTTGGTCCTAGACGCCTCGTCACAGCCTGAGAAACTAACTACACCTAAAGATAGAAATAGGAAAGCTATCTGCCCCGGAGCGAAACCCCAAAGATAACAGAAAGCCCCCAAACATGTAATGGCGGCTAGACAAGAAGAAATACTGACACAGAAAGAAAATAGTATGAGCAAACGCTGGGGCCCAAACTAACTAAATAGAAAAGGATAGGAAGGGTACTTACTGCAATCCCAGAAAACCCTGAAAAGCACCAACTCTACTAATTTCAAAATCACCTGAGATCACACAACCTCTACCACCTAAATTAGTTCTCTGGTGTAACAAAATCAAAACAGCAGCCACTGAAAAAGCTGGAAAAAGCAAAAGTACAAACATCAGTGGCTGAACTAAACTGAGAGTGCAAAAGCCCCCGGAGGGGACCCAGAAGGCCCCCAAAGAAGTGCAGGACAAAATGCAAAAATATAGTACAAAACAAAAAGAAGAAAATGTCTTATCTGTTAGCAGGAGATGCAGACACGACACAGCAGGCTACAAGGGAAACAGGAATGAAGGATTCAGACCAGAACAATTGATCACCGGCAACCCTGATGGGAAGGTGACTCCCTTATATAAGACCAGTCAGTAACACCTGATTCCCAGTCCTCACAATCTTCACTGAACAGACCAGTACCGCTTGTAACCACCAGAGGGAGTCTCTGCTCAGAACTCATCTCAAACCCATTCACAACAGTAATGTATATATGAAATATGAATCTGCAAAAATTGCTATGAAAAAATGAAGGCTCTTAGCGCATAGATTGGCCAATATATGTGAGTCGCCCGCCAGGGCCTGAGGGGTACTCGGCACCGAGTCCGTTCACTTCTATGGGGATGTCACGACGACACAGCTCGGTCTGTTGCCCTCGGCGCTCACTTTAAAAGGGGATATTTACAGGGGATTATAAGGTGTTTGTAAGATGTTCGTGACGCCACCTGTGGTACCTGGTCAGGGTGACCAGCTCTGCAGTGTAGATCCACTGAGGGGTTGTTCGGGGCAGCAAGGTGTTAAGTCTTCCACAGGCAAGACTGGGTCCCTCAGGGTAGATGGCGGTGTTGGGGTGCAAGACGGAGAAGGGGGCTTTCAGCCACAGGAGCAATAATGCAGACACACACAAAAGTCTCTTGCTGTACCTTTACTGATGTAGGTGCAGGCACGTCCCGGGATGCTGGCAGGGTGAAGGATGCATGTCCAGTATTCCCACTGAGTAGGTGTAGGGCCTCCTTACTCATGTAGTGTGAGTTTCTGACCTGTATGAAACAAAGTCTAACTCTGTCTTCACTTTATACGCCCGGCTGACTTTGTGGTAGGGCCTTCTCTTGGATAGAACAGTGTCTCTGTATGCAGCGTCCTGCTAGACCCCCGTCTTCCTGACCCCGGTTACGTATCAACGCTTGTGGGCCCTGTGAGGAACTAAGCCGGCCGCCACACGGTAGCCCGGGTATCACAGCTTCTGATACCACCGCCGCTACCAAATGTGACGGACGATCCCTTTCCTCCCACGTCACCAATGGGACGTAACTCCACAGGTACAGCTCTCCGGCGCCCCCCTTTGTCTTTCAGGTCAGTAAGAGAACTGCACCTAGAGCAAATGGCCGCCGGGGAAGGTGTCCTGTTACCCACTGGGTATTCTAAGATTCGTGATCAGAGTAAAAGCATCAGCCCAAGATTAATTTTATGGTTTAATTTGCCTCAAGGGCGCACTAGATAATTACAGAAATATACAGTAAAGCTATACAACGTAATTACAATGGATTTGCAGTCAGAGTAAGAATACATCAATAATGTACAAGGCTTAAAGGTATAAGCTATAGATCAATATTACCAGGTTGTATGGTCATGGGGAGGCATGGAGCTCTGCGTTCCCCAGGTGAAAGTCTTCAGTTGCTGGACAGCCCCCAATGCATGTGCTGCAGCTCCATTTGGCAAGTCTGTCCCTGGTGCTTCTGTGTGTGAAAATGGAATGAGAGACCAGCCTCTTCCTGGCTACAGCTTTTAAACCTGCTAGGCCCTTCCCCATTTGCTTTGAAGCACGCATATTAACTGGCCTGCAATTCATATGGAGCAGGAAACAATGGCTTGAGCTTGAGCTATTTACCATACGACTGACCATCTTATTCAGACCCTGGCCTAAACCAATTAGCATGTAAAGGCCTATTGATTCATAGTGGACATCAAAGCTGGCCGTACTGAATATGCTAATAGGCCCTGTGTAGCTAAAAGTCTGTGGCTGTGTGAACTGACAAAATGGAGGCTGGTACAGGCCCTATACAAAATGGTGGCGGTCCCGACCTCACAGGCCCCCTGCGACTTGAAGTCCCGCAGGTTCTCCGGTATCTCTCACTAGTCGTGTAGACTCTAGCAAGCTCAGACCCGGTGTCCGGTTATTCAGAGTAGAGGTAAGCTATCAATGCTGTTTCAACCTCCGTTACTCTCTTATTCTCTTCCACTCGCCTTTCGTCCTACTCCGACCTTTAACATAAGCACACTAGCAGTAGATGACTGATTCTTCTCTCTCTTCACCGCTCTCAAAGCGTCGGCACGCTTACTCCCTGAACTGCACTCAGTTGACTCAGTTCTGACTAGGCTAGAGTGGCTATCTCTCCACTGGTACTAGCCTCCACACATTGAACTAAGCTCAAAGCTGCAGTCTTCAGGTTCTCTCAATAACTGTTGTTTTCTTTCCTTCCTTCTTTCTATGCTCTGTCTGAAGCAGCTATCAGGACCTTCCGTCTACTGATCTGTGCACACTTCTAGGAGCTGACTCTCCACACTCCAAGAGAACTAACAACTTCTACGCTCTCTCAGCTAATCTGATCTGACATCTCCACCCACTGCTGTGGCTTCACCATCCTTATATACTCTATGTAGGGCTCCCTCTGGTGGCTCTAGGGATTGGTGAAGCTGTGAATGAATATCAGGTCTCTTGTGGGTGTTACCTTTGGTGCATCCTCCTGGGAAACGTGACTCCAAGCGCAGCTGGGCTACACATATGTATGCCCAATTACCACGTCACGGTGTCCTTCGTAAATTGGGTCCCTATCCTGTTATGTCACCTCTCTTGGGCAAAAAGCCTACAATTTATGGGGCAGGAATGGACCAGCTAATCTGCTTAAAATCACCCGTGGCTATTGGCAGTGAGTGCACTTATAACAATAAGTTTCTGTAATGAGCAACATATGGTAATGGTGTCTTCCCATGTCACCCTGATGTCCTGATATCCAATATTCAATAAAGAAGATTTTATGCTTTACCCATGTGGCTGGACTAAAGATGCATTTTTTTATTTTCATTGGAATGCTATACAGGAGCGTGGTCATGACTTGGCTCGAGTCTATCTACACCGGGTGTGAAACGACCGGTGATCTGTTGCATGTTCGTTGATTGGTGGTAATTTAGTAGCCTGTTTAGACAGGCTGATAGGACAACCTGTGCACCAAGAATGACTAGTACTACAGCGTTCTGTGCGCATAGACTATCATTGTTCTCGGCAGCACATGACCTGTTTACACAGGATAGTGTGCTACCGAGAATGATGATTTTTAAGTAACCGTAAAAATAATTTCACCCGACTAACTAGCAACCTCCTCATTCATCAGATTAATTGGCAGCTTTTTTAAACCACACGATTATCAGGAACAAGTGGTGTTCATTTTCGATAATCGTGCAGTATAAATGCAATATTGAGTATCTATTACTCAAACAAATAACATCAAAATACCCCCAAGGGTCTGATCATACACCATTCTGTACCTCATAAAAGCAGAGCATGAGGAAAAATGTGAATAATACCTCCTCACCCCGGAGACACGACATTTGCACCCTAGTATGCATGTTAAAGCAGGTAAACGGATGCAGTAATGCAAAGGCGCAGAGCAAGGGTTAACAGGAGTGCAATTTAATTAACAATATTGAACTCCTCGCAGGGAGATAACAGGAAGGGGAAACACTGCATCTTTAGGCTTCCCCACCCAACACACGGTCATGCTTCTGGCGGCAGCGAGCGGTCACTGGTTTTGCCCGCTGAGCCCCTAGTCCATTGAACTGAAGAGCTGAATTGTGAAGCTCCGCACAAGTCTCTACTCGGTGTGTGCTCCCCTGTGCACCAACAACTGGATGCACGCACCACAATGTCTCACTTGGTGCTCGTCCCTCGGTACACTCCCTGGTACCTGTGTAAGGGGGTGAAGAGGAAGAAGAGCCCAAAAGGGGTTACCGCTCCATGTCCGGAACCATCTAGCCAGACAGCAGGGTTGCCGGAGGGAAGACTTTCTGGCCTGGACAGACAGAACCACGTGACCGTGGGGGGCAGTGACCGAAAAGAAGGGGCGGTGAACAGGAAACTGTGTGGGGTAAGGGCGCAACAAGAGAGCACATGAGACAGAGAGCAGGCTGCAGCACTGCACTCACAGAGAGAGAGAACTCCCCGGACAAGGCGTTGAGAGCGCCGTATGTGAGTACGTGGACTCGGGAGCCTCCATGACCAGAGGAGACTCCCCCCCTGACAGAGCAGAGACAGTGACACGAGCATGCAGTCTCGGGGACCGCAGTGCTGAGCCTGAGCCCTGAGTGTGGTAAAGAGACTTAATAGTGTGCGCAGCATTTTGTACCACCTTCCCCTGATGACACATAGGTTGCCAGCAAAATGACTCGCTTTGTCCTCCTCTTCCTCCGATTTCTCCAATTTCTCCATTTGCAGCTGCTGAACATCCAGCCTACACCTCAACATATGCCAGTTTTTGCACCTCCCTAACTGGGCTGTACCCCCCCAGGGTCGGCGTTAGCACCTGGCGCACTCGGGCAAGTGCCGGGGACCTGAGCTGGTGGGGGGGCCCACTCGCCGTCAGAGACACCGGCGTACTATGAGGGGCCATGTGCCAGTGCCGGCGCCCATGAGTGGGCCCCCCCTGCTTGCTCAGGGCCCCAGCACTTGCAATACTGACCTCTCCCTGCTCCACCGCTGTGACGTCTTCCGCGTTTCCTGACAGTGACATTCAGGTCAGAGAGCCCGATGACGTCACATCTGTGCGCCCTCTGCCTGAACAGTCACAGCGCAGAGAGCTGGAAGATGGCGACGCTGAGGAGTCCAGAGTAGAGCAGTGCCCAGCAAGGAGAGATATTTCACTTTTTTAAATGTTTGGAACAATATATGGGGAGCATTATACACTGGAGAATTATATATGGGGCCCATCATACACTTGAGCATCATAGATAGGGCCCATTATAAATTGAAGCATTATATATGGGTCCCATCATACACTGTAGCATTATAAATGGGGCCCATCATGCACTGGAGCATCATATACGGGGCCCATTATACACTGGAGCATCATATGGGGCCCATTATATATGGAGCATTATATAGGCCCATCATACACTGGAGCATCATCCATGGGGCCCATCATATACTGGAGCATCATATGGGGCCCATTATATATGGAGTATTATATAGGCCCATCATACACTGGAGCATCAGCCATGGGGCCCATCATATACTGGAGCATCATATGGGGCCCATTATATGTGGAGTATTATATAGGCCCATCATACACTGGAGCATCAGCCATGGGGCCCATCATATACTGGAGCATCATATGGGGCCCATTATATATGGAGTATTATATAGGCCCATCATACTCTGGAGCATCATCCATGGGGCCTATCATATACTGGAGCATCATATGGGGCCTATTATATATGAAGCATTACATAGGCCCATCATACACTGGAGCATCATCCATGGGGCCCATCATACACTGGAGCATCATAAATGTGGCCCATCATACACTGGAGCATTATAAATGGGGCCCATCATATACTGGAGCATCATATGGGGCCCATTATATATGGAGCATTATATAGGCCCATCATACACTGGAGCATCAGCCATGGGGCCCATCATATACTGGAGCATCATATTGGCCCATTATACATGGAGCATTATATAGGCCCATCATACACTGGAGCATCATCCATGGGGCCCATCATATACTAGAGCATCATATGGGGTTCATTATTTATGGGTCATCATATAAGGTATGGAGCACCATATGGAGCACATTTGGAGCCTATTCTGTATGGAGCATTATATGGGGCCCATAATTTCCCCCGGGATCAATAAAGTGTATTGTAATCATAATCATATACTATATGGAGCTTTATATGTGACTCATTATACTGTATGGAGCAATATGTGGGGCTCATTATACTCTATGGGGACCATCCTTTACTGTATGGCACATTATAAGGGAACCATCATATACTGGAGCATTATGTGGAGCTCATCATACACTGTATGGAACATTATATGGGACCAATTATTCTGTATGGAGCAATATATGGGGCTCATTATTCTGTATGGCACACTATGTGGTGCCCATAATACTGTATGGAGGACTATACTGTTCGTTTTTTGAGCTATTGTAGAATTTAAAATAGATATCACTCATGTAATGTAAGAAGTGAAGTATTTGGCATTGAACTATAACTATATTTCTCTGCCGTATCGGAGCATCATGAATTGTGATATGTGTTAAAGGGGCCCACTGAGACTCTTTCGCCCGGGGCACACGAAAACCTGGAGCCGGCCCTGCCCCCCCCAAACTTTAGCCAAATAACCCCCAGTTTTCAATGTGTTACTATTATTATAAAGTAAATTAAGGTTGACAAGCTTAAGTAATAAGAATTGATGTCGTTGGCATTGAAATGGGCACTGTCGGTGTGTTTACTGTCCTCCACTCACTGCCGACTTTTCTTCCCCATTGACTTGCATTGGGGTCGGTTCTAGTTTCAGTCTGTCCTTTGACTTTTTCCGATAGTCGGCCGATTTCGTTCGACTCAACTTTTGTGAAAGTCGGGTGGTCCGAAACCCAACTCGACCCTCCCGGAGGCAATGTCGCTCATCTCTACCCCCTACTGCTCCTCCCTGCATGGAGAGGAAATCCCTGTAAATAAACCTTTAACTCTTGGTCAGTCTCAGATCCGTGGCGACATCCTTAACACCTGCAGTTTATTACACTTGATTACGCTGCTTCACTCAGTGCCTCTCTCTCGGTGCGCTTAACGGTACCCGGGAGTCCTCTCTGACCCCGCTCCGGGTCTCTGCTCTGCGCTTCAACTCGCTCTGCAGCGCGCAGCAGGTCCCTGTTCTCTCTTCCCTGCGGCGGGAACTCTCTGCCTTTTCCCGTGCTCGACTCTCCCTCTTCCCCTAGCTTACCATGCCCCCTCTCTGCAGGTCATTGGTCTCCTCCATCCTCAATTTCCTTCCCCCCTGCAACAGGAGGTTCGGCCCCAACAGTTCCGGACCCGGCACTTCAGCAGCACTTGCAGCCTGGTTCTCTCTTCTACACATGTACCACCGGATAAGAATCGAGAGGACATCCAAGAAACTAATCAAGAAAGTCTTGCAGTTGTTGCACAACCACCAACCAAATAAATCATTTAAAAAGCTGATACATTATATTTACATTACAAACTTTTTTTTTAAACTTGTGATGGGAAATACTGGATGTTTTGATTTCGTACAAGTTCTGTGTCTAAAAGTAAGTGAACTCGTTCTGTAAAAAGCGGATTTGTTAGAGGATAAACATTCATGTTTCCAATCTGACACTTGGCAGGAGACGTTCAGAAATAAGTAATAAGTCAAGTGTCATGTGTTTCCAATTAACTCTGGGCAAATTAAGTGAAATGGTGAAAAAACTTATCTGATTATATTTATAGAGTTTCTAATATGCCTATATTGGAAATAGTCCATTATTTACAAAACAATCGTATACAAAAAATATTGTACATTGCAGACAAATTTTTCTTTACTTTTTATGTTTTTTTGTCTATGTACAAAAACCTAAATACTGTATATGAATAGCGCATGCTACCTTTAAAGGGACACTTTGGTTTTAATTAAATAGTCATATATACGACTCACCATTGGCATCCTCCCCACTGATTGCCAGAACAGAGGACTTGTATCCCTTTTTTCTCCTAGAATTGTTCTGGCTCTAAGACTGCAAACAGGATGAGTTGAATGGTATAACCGATTCAGCATTTGCTACTGGTCTCATTTGTATCTGCATTTCCAAAGATCAGCAGGCGCATCCACAACCAGGATCTCCATTCATCTCCTCCTGGACGTAGTCTTGCAGCTTAGCACCATGTAGCTGCAATGGAGTGGTGGAACCATTGTGCCGTGGTCCAAGGAGAGCCTGAAGGGGCATAACTAGGTGAACACATGACTCTTCGCTAGAGCCTTTGATGGTCGGGTTAGACTTGGCTCCAGATGTACAACGGGTGATACACCAGGACGGACATCGGAAGCACGGCAGCTGATCCCCAAGGAACAGGAAGCTAGAATGGCCAAGAAGGGAAGGTTCAGCTGGTACAGGCAGAAATGGCAGGTACGTCGGGTACACAGGCAGGCGCTGGTAGGTACACGCAGGGAGGGCTGCGATACAGACTGGCACTGGTAGGTGCAGGTAGGTATGGGTGGTATACAGGATGACACAAGCAGGTGCAGGCAGGTATGGCCAGTATACAGACTGGAATAAGCAGGTATGCTGCAAGGCAAGCAAGAACAGGTAGGAACGAGCAAGAGCAAAAGGGTACAGGTAGACACTAGAGGGAACTAACAGGTACTAGCAGGAACCAACAAACTAGGGACCTAAGAACTAGTGAGTGTGCAGAGAAACAGGACTGACCATGTTGCTCAGGCACCTCACATTAAGTGGAGGTGCCTTAAATCATGAGTGTCTCACAGCCGTTGGCTGGGGACACTTTAGGATGATATGTGCTGTCCCTTTAAGAGGTCGTGTGCAAACCCCGGTCAGCAGCTCCAGGAGCATTGCTATGCTTTGCAACTGTCAGTACTGCACTGACACAAGCTAGTTAGCTTATGCACTGCACATGATCTAATTAACTTGCTAGAGCCTGGTGAATCGGATGTCGTCATGGTGACATCGGGTCACCATGGCAACGATCAGGCCCCTGCAATGACGTCGCGGGGGAGCCGATTGGAAGGCAGAGGCGCTCACTCCCTCTACCTGGCTTCTAAATGCTCCTGTCGATATTGATTGCAGCATTTAGGTGGTTAAACTCAGTTGTGAGAATCCTTGAACAATCGGCGGCGATCGCACAGGAGCTGTGTGTGCAAAATCACCATGACGTATCCATACATCCAAGGATGGTAAGTACCGACCTGGAAGTATGGATACATCAAAGGTCTTAAAAGGGTTGTTTTATAAACTGAGCTTCATGATTGGGTAGTGTGAGGCAGTGAAGGGAATCATATACGAGGGTCGTTATGTGTCCTCTAGGATGCGCATAGAGGCATACTGAACCCACTGGAGAGCATTGTAATTACAGCCATGCCTGTGGCAACAATGCAAAATAAAAGAGGGGAGAGAGTGGATTGGGTCAAACTATTTGACCAAGTCAGATTTAAGAAAACCTGATGTATCGACCACGCACCACAATGTGGATACCAGGGCTATGGGGTACTCGGAGCCGAGCCCATGGGCATCTATGGGAGTTGTCACTGGTAGCGGTGGCTCGGTCCGTGGCCCTGGCGGTCGTGCAATAGGGGAATATATTTACAGGGGATTATTAGGTAGTTCGTGACGCCACCTGCGGTTTCTGGTAAATTGTACCAGCGCTGCTCTAAGGACTTTCACAGGGGATGTTAGGGGGCAGCTTGGTAGTAAGTCTCCCACAGGTGAGACGGGTCCCTGGAAGTCTATGAGGATGATGATGCAGGGTGCAATAAGAATTCAGTCACACACAAGGTAGTTCCTTCTCATACCTTTTACTGATGATGGTTCAAGCAGATCCCGGGAAGCTGGTCAGGGTGGAGAGTGCACTTTCGGGTAGCAGCCGAGCAGGTTAGAGGCCTCCTTAACTTTCCAATATGTAGGTGAGTCCAACTTGCCTGAAGCGAAGTTAACTCTAAACTCTCCAGCTGTCTCAATAGCTGTACTGCCCGGCCAACGTTGTGGTGGAGCCTTCTAATGATGAAACTAAGTCCTTACTTTTGCTGATCAGGCTCAAAGTCCTGTTCCACCTGGCTCCGGTTACGTATTGACGCTTTGGGCTGCACTCTGCGACCTATAGTCCAGATGCCTCTGGTTTTCTTGTCACTATGCTTGAAACAATAGCAACGCTTCGGTCCCCAGTGACCGGCAATTTAGTGCAGGCAATCCAATACCTAAAGCACTTCTGTATCTTCTCCACTGCGCCCTTCGCCCTGCTTTCCGCTCTTAACATAAGCACTGCTGCATAGAAGTCGAATCACAGATTCCCTGTTTGGGCTCGCTGAGCAGCTCTCAGTATTCTCCTAGTCCAGGACCTCTGTCGACTGAACTTCACTGTCCTGGGACAGGCGGCTGAAGTCTCTGCTCTGAACTCAGCAGGAAACCAATCTGACTGACTAACTCAGACAGGTAACTATCCAAGGGATGACTCACTCCTGAGCCTCCCGGAGCTAACTGACTGAATCACTGTCCTAAGACAGGAAGCTGAAACACACTCCCTCACTATGCTGACACTCACCAAACCTATATACCCCTATGGGTGTGTCTAAATGTGAGTGACATGAGTGAATGCATATCAAGCTTTGGCTGTTACCTTCCAGTGCACTTTCCTGGATTTTCATGTGTGCCTGCGTAGCTGGGCTACACACTGACATGGGCTTTATTTTTGTAGAGATCTATAGGATTGGTAGTGGGACTGATCTCTCCCTCCACTCCGGGCTTTGGGAGTGTCACATGTCCATGAAACCCATTTAAACTTTCAGTTAAGGTTTGGGTGTGTCAGTATGTTGTTTGCAAGAATCTGAGCAAGGAGCTCTGTGCAGGACAGGTCTGTGCGAAGACTGAACACAGACCAGAATAGGCAAAGCCATTGACGCACCCACAAGTGATACGACGGTGCAGTTGCCCATGGCAATGGGTTTGATACGGACTGTTATGGACTACCCAGCTGTGATCCGAAGGATAACGTTTGCCTTTATTTTGTGAGTTTTGAAAATAAAGATGTTTAAGTTGTACTTTCTTGGCTCACTGTCTCATTGCCGCATTTGCAGAAAGCTGCTGCCTTACATATGATGGAGAATGCGGACAGTGTGAGCTGAGGCATACCCCAAAGCAAGCTGCATGTCTGTAATTAAACCTGTAACACTACAACACAGGTCTGCCGACAAAATGGAGGAGATACTAAAGCAGTTGGTCCTCAGTCAGCGGCAACAGCAGGATCAGCACCAACAGCACCAGCAGCAGCAGACAAACAATCTGATACTGCAGCAGATTGCGGCCCTGTGAGAGACGCCCCCAATGCCAACCCTGGTTTGTCATGAGGCCCGGGACAAAGTCTGGTCAGCATTGAGAAAGTTGACTCTGGAGGACAACATGGACGCCTTCCTCACAGTCTTCAAATGCAAAGCGGAACAGGAGAGCCCGCCAACTTCCCAGTGGGTTGAAGTAGTGGCCTCATTCTAAATGGGAAATGCCCAGATGGTCTACTTTGACCTCAGTTGGGAGAATGCCCAGGACTATGGGAATCTGAAAGGTGAGGTCCTTACCCAACTAGGGGTTAATACATATGTATGGGCACATGGTGTGTTTCAATGGTCCTTTGTGGAGACCTGGTCCGCTATGTCTCAGGCATATAACTTGTTGCAGCTTGTCAAAAGATGGTTCCAGTCTGAGACCTTGACTCCTTCCCAGATGATAGAGAGGGTGGTGGTCGACCTCCTTGTGAGAACTCCGTCAGCAACAATACAGCGTTGGGTGGTGCAAGGGAACCTAGGCACCCTAGACCAGGTGATTAGTCTGATCGAGCAATATACGGGCACCCATGACTTCGTACAGGACTTTGCCCCACTGCGGCTATCATGCCAGACCCTGCAAGCCCAGGAGCCTGTGAAAGGATCACGACCCCCTGCTGGGGTCAGTCAGAACCCAAACTGATGGGATACGCCTGAGTGAGAGGCGGCAGGAGTCCAGTATCCCCTAACCTGTCTGGTGGACTAGTGGTGCCACTGCTATCAGGTGTTGGTGGTGCCAAGGACCAGGACATGTGGCTGCCAACTGTCCCTTGACTGTTGAACCCATGGATTGCGTGTTTACTCACTGGGTATCAATGTATTCCCAGGCTGTCTACACTGAGGTCACCGTGGGTCCAGCTGGTGAACTCCATCAGTGTCAGGTGTGCATCAATGAACAAAGAGGGGTGGCTCTCTTGGACTCAGGGAGGCTAGTGACACTCATCCATGAGTCACTGATCTCCGGCCTAAAACCCACCAGAGGGAAAGTCAGGGTCGTCTGCATACACGGTGAACTCCGGGAGTACCCGACAGTTTAGGTGACCTTTTCAAGTCTGTGTGGGAAAGTTAACCTCTTCCTTACCGATGACAGAATAGTACGTCATCGGTAAGGATCCACTGCTTTGAGGTGGGCTCCGGTGGTGAGCCCACCTCAAAGCCGCGACATGTCAGCTGACAGCAGGCATCTAACTAGAGCTTCCGGCCGACGGGCCAGAAGTGAGCACATTGCCGACCCCGTCACATGATCGGGGGTTGGCGATGCGTTGCCTTGACAACCAGAGGTCTCATAGAGACCTCTATGGCTGTTGCAGGCACATTGCTGTGAGCGCTGCCCGCATTACTCATAGCAATGCAGTAAATCTGCTACATATGGGCGATCTGCTCATCGCCCATATGTAGCAGAGCCGATCGAGTTGTGCATGCTTCTAGCCTCCCATGGAGGCTATTGAAGCATGCTAAAAGTAAAAAAAAAAGTGTTTAAAATTTTTTTAAAAAATAAAAAACCTAAAAGTTCAAATCACCCCCCTTTCGCCAAAAATCAAAATAAAACAATAAAAGAAAATAAAGCCTACACATATTAGGTATTTCCACATTCAGAATCGCCCGATCTATCAATAAAAAAAAAGATTAACCCGATTGCTACACGGCGTAGCGAGAAAAAAATTCAAAACGCCAGAATTATGCTTTTTTGGTCACCGCAACATTGCATTAAAGTGCAATAACGGGTGATCAAAAGAACGTATTTGCACAAAAGGGGTATCATTAAAAACATCAGCTCGGCACGCAAAAAATAAGCCATCACCCAACCCCAGATCACGAAAAATTGATATGCTACGGGACTTGGAATATGGCGCAATTTTTTTTTTTACCAAATTTTTGAATTTTTTTTAACCACTTAGATAAAAGAGAACCTAGACATGTTTGGTGTCTATGAACTCGTAATGACCTGGAGAATCATATTGGCAGGTCAGTTTTAGCATTTAGTGAACCTAGCAAAAAAGCCAAGCAAAAAACAAGTTATGGGATTGCACTATTTAGTATTTGACTTTCATTAGCGCCGGATCGCGCCTGATGTCCTTGCGTTGCATCCGTTTTTGTCCGGATCCGGCGGAAATGTACATTCCGGCGGCCGGACAAAACGGGCACAGCAACGTTTTTTATTTTCCGGAGCCGCCTGATAGTGCCTGAAGCGGCACATCAGGCGGCTGGAAATAATACAAGTGTATGGAACCGGATCAGACTTTTGTGCAATCCGTCAAAAGACTGATCCGGATTCTGGAAACCAAGGTCTCTCTCTCCTCGGTCCGGACATGCGTACCTGCAAAACTTCTTTTTCCTGGTTCAAAAGTTCAGGTCGGATCCAGCAAAAAAACTGATCCGTTGCATCAGTTTTTTCATTTCAGCGCCAGATCCGTCCCTTCAGGTATTCGACGGATTATGCCTGACACAAAAAAACGGATTTGTGAAAGAGGCCTAAAACCCTCCCAGGATAAAAGTCTATTCAGGTGCAGAACCCAAAGATACTGAGTCAGGAATACGTGCCGTAGGGTCTGTCACCTAGGGACAGAGTATAAACCCAATAGGTTTCCGCTAGAGGTATTGACAGGAGAGGTTGAAGACCCCATCAGTCCTGGAACTAGTAATATTGCTATGAATCTGGTGGGGCCAATAGTAAAATCCGCCCATGCCCACCAACACATATTGGTGGTAGGAGATTATGCCACCCGTTACCCAGAGGCAATAGAGGCCCTGGAGCTGCTTGCCACGTTCTGCCGCCTTGGGCTACCTAAGGAGATCCTTACAGATCAGGGGACTCCTTTCATGTCCAAGGTGACAAAGGAACTGTGTAAGCTGCTCCAGATAAAATAATTGTGCATGTCGGTGGACCACCCACAGACAGATGGATTACTTGAAAAATTTAACAAGACCCTTAAATCGATGCTAAAAAAAGTGGTCTCCAAGAATGGGAGGGATTGGGACGTGTTACTGCCCTATTTAGTGTTTGCCGTCCACGAGGTACCACAGACTTCAGCGGCATTCTCACCCTTTGAGCTATCATACGGCATGGGAACAGGCACAAAAACGTGATAAAAGCATAACAAGAGCATGTGGCAAGTATGCAGAGCCAGATAGCGGCGGTCATACCTATAGTAAAAGAACATCTGCTGGATGCCCAGGCAGCGCAGAGCTGAGCATATAATAGAAAGGCAACGGTCAAGTCCTTTAATAAATGGGATTGGGTATTAGTCTTAGTGCCCACAGCAGAAAATAAGCTCATGGCGCCAAGTGGCAAGGGCCATATGAAGTTCAGGAAAATGTTGGGGAGGTGAATTACAGAGTATAGCAGCTTGGAAAGAGAAAACCTGAACAACTATATCATGTAAATCTGCTAAAAGCATGGAAAGACCGTAAATCATATGGATGCGACTCCTGTCGTATCATTTGAGGACCCTCCGACACCGGCCCGGGAGGAGGCCTGGAGTTAGGTAAAAATATGTGATGCTCTCTCTAAACAACAGCGACAGGAGGCTTGGAAATTAGTGCAACAGGAAACGGATGTATCCTTGGAAGTGCCCCGCCATACATCTGTAATCCAACATGACATTGTCACCGCGCCTCAGGTAAGAGTATGAATGAAACCGTACCGTGTGCCGGAGGCCCGGAGGCAAGCCATCGCCGCTGAAGTGAAACAAATGCTCCAGCTAGGATTTATTGAGGACTCAATGGGCTAGCCCCATTGTACTGATTCCGAAGCCAGACGGATTGTTACGATTTTGTAACGATTTCCGAAAATTGAATGAGGTGCCAAAATTTGACTTTTATTCAGTGCAGTGGGTGGATTAGCTGATTGAGAGACTGGGGTAGACTCAGTACTTCACAATGCTCAATCTAACCAAGGGTTACTGGCTGGTGCCTCTGACAGAGTCGGCGAAAGAATAGACGACCTTCATAACAATGGGTCTCTATCACTATGCTGTCTTGTCTTTTGGGTTAAATGCGGCTCCGACCATGTTCCAAAGGCTGAAAAACATAGTTTTAAAGCCCCATCAGAAAGTATCTGAATTATATAATCATCTGTAGTACCAGCTGGATTACCCACTTCTCCCAGGTGCAAGTGGTAGTGGATGCGCTCCGAGCTGCGGGCTTACCAGCTATCCCAAAAAAATGTGCATTAGGTTTCGAGGAAGGTTGGTATTTGAAGGGAACGTTATCAACCCCAAATAAACAAGCTCAGTGCCATTAAAAACTGGCCTCAGCGTCTTGCTACAAAACAGGTAGAGAGTTACTTGGCATCATTGGGAATTACTGACGATTTATACCTTATTTTGCCGGGAGATCAGCACCCTTAACGTATCTCTTAAAGGGACGAAAATCAGTTATGGTTTGGTGGAACTCCCAGGTGGAGAAAGCATTCCAATCCATGAACTTGGCATTGTCTTACAGCCGCTGCCTTACAGTGGTCAGCTGACAGTCGGGTAGAGAGTGAATCAATAACTGGGTGGCCATGTGCAATGTGTAGCCACTGGAGTACCCGCGTTTCACAGCGAAAACTTTGCAGGATCTTACAATAGTCATAGAATTACATAATAATATGCAGTTTATCCTGCAGCCACCACCAGCTCATAAGCAGACAGAATTTTACCTTGTCTATGCAGAATATTTAGAGCTCCAACTGCAATGAAAATCTAATTGGAAATAAATTAGAATAAATTTGCTTAAAAAAAAATTGATGTTCTAGGTCGATCATTCCCTTTTATCTCCTCATTTTGGAATGGGTATCTACACCATTTCTCTGTAGATTTGTATTATTGCCTCCATATTTTTTCAATATATGCCAAAAAGTACATTGTACATGAATCTTTCCAAAATTTTCCTTTCTCCATAAATCACGGCAGTTTCGTTTGTTGCTCTGCGTATGTGAAGTCATTCTCTGTAAGTCAAGCATTTTAGAATACAAACAGCCGATGTCTCCTCTCATATTTCGTGTGCATTGACTACAATAGTCAGTGTATCCTGCTAGGAATTGTTTACCAGCGGAGTAATGAAAACCTCCTGACTGACGTGAACATACAAATTATTTATTTAGGTCCCGGTTGTAAGCTTACTTGTCAGAAGATGGCTCCAAATTAGAACCAAAAGTGTCTTTCGAAGGTCTTGGAAAATTTTCAGAGTTCTGCTCTGGATATTGTACCATTATTTTATAAATCTTATATTCTGACGTGACTCTTACAATCAGTATGTCACTTAGTAAAACTAGACTAATTTTCAAAAGCCAGTCAACCAAAATTCATCATTAAAGGAACATTTCCTACTTGTTAGAAGGGTCCCTTGACCACCACTTAAGGTACCCTTGACAATAAACTAGTAAGCAGTGGACAATCTCTTCTTAAAGGAAATCTGTCACCAAGTCAAAAGTAGCTGTTTTTTTGCTTAGATTTTATTCCTACTAATCTCCTGAGTATTCTGTTTTTTTTTGTAAATCCACCATACAGTTTTAGAGATATGGTGTCACTCTGTGACGGTCTTCGTTTATGAATGGGGACCACAATCTGTCCCTGGAACTGGGACCTCAACTATCCCTGTCCTGGGGGTACTCTTGTAGGTAGAGAGGCCAGAGTCTCCGCCGACCTTAATATGCTCGTGTTCAACCATGATTTGTCCCCTCTCCCACCCCTTGAAGTTTGGGACAAAAATGTAAGGTAAACAAGACACAAAGAAAAACCAGGGATAACAGAAAGCCTCTATCAGAGGAAAGCACTAACATTAGTTAGCAGGATAGGGGCAGGGAGAAATTAACTAAATGGGAACAGTAACCAGAAGAAAAACACACATGAACTACAGAAAACTACAGAACACTGCTACAATAACTACACTCCAACCACTTTGCTTTAGCACAAAGCACAGGAAGACGAATCTTTCACCAGCAGGGACAAGAAGGTTTGATCAGTTTTTATTGAAAGAGGTAATGACCAGATTAGAAGTAGCTGAAATGGAGCTGTATGTTTCTGATCAGCATAGAAAGATCTGTTAAGCTCTTCAGCACCAGAGGAAAATAAATACATTTAATATGGGACACAAATCACACCATCTCAAAAGAAGACCTACAATTCATTACCCGACATCTTCCAGGGGGACGTGACACCCTAATGACATATGGGTCATTTTATGACGTGATTATTTTTATTGTCTTTACTAAGTGGGTGGTGCTCACAGGGTAATTGTGCAGAGCAGCCTAAATACATGCCCCCCAAGGACTCCTGTGAGTCACGCCCTCCTAAAAAGACCATAAAAATTACCATTAAACAAAAAGGCCCATTGTCTCTGGAACAATATGTCAGATTTAAAAAATATTAAAAATCCAGCAGCGGGAATTAACTAAGAACTGGCCACATTTGATGGGTCCACTTTAATAACACCAATCGGCAGAACAAAATAAAAAATACGTACTTACCTCATGGAACGCCATTGCTCCTCCAGTGCTGTGTCTCCTGGTGGTCAGGCGACATTGTTTCATAATTTTCATCATTTTTGAGGTTTAAAGTAGACTTAAGTCCATCGAGTTCCACCTATAGCCTAACATGTTGATCAAGAGGAAGGCAAAAACCCCATGAGGCCGCCACTAATAGCCCATATTATGGGAAATATTCCTTCCCTACTCTACATACGGCAACCAGACTAGTTCCCTTGATCAACGTCCATTACAGAACCTATTGCTTATAACCTGGAATATTATATTTTTGAAGAAAGTTGTCTAAGTCCTGCTTGAATTAAAGTAGTTAATCAAACAGTACAACTTCATGTGGCAGAGAGTCCCATAGTCTCACTACTCTTACAGTAAAGATTCTATAGTCTCCCTGCTCTTACAGTAAAGAATCCATAGTCTCACTGCCCTTACAGTAAAGATTCCATAGTCTCACTGGTAGTACAGTAAAGAATCCATAGTTTCACTGCTCTTACAGTAAAGAATCCATAGTCTCATTGATCTTACAGTAAAGAATCTATAGTCTCACTGCTCTAACAGTAAATAATCCATAGTCTCACTGCTCTTACAGCAAAGAATCCATAGTCTCACTGCTCTTACAGTAGAGAATCCATAGTCTCACGGGTAGTACAGTAAGGAATCCATAGTCTCACTGCTCTTACAGTAAAGAATCCATAGTCTCACTGCTATTACAGTAAAGAATCCATAGTCTCATTGATCTTACAGTAAAGAATCTATAGTCTCACTGCTCTTACAGTAAAGAATCCATAGTCTCACGGGTAGTACAGTAAGGAATCCATAGTCTCACTGCTCTTACAGTAAAGAATCCATAGTCTCACTGCTATTACAGTAAAGAATCCATAGTCTCATTGATCTTACAGTAAAGAATCCATAGTCTCACTGCTCTTACAGTAAAGAATCCACAGTCTCACTGCTCTTACAGTAAATAATCCATAGTCTTACTGCTCATACAGTAAAGAATCCATAGTCTCACTGCTCGTACAGTAAAGAATCCATAGTCTCTCTGCTCTTACAGTAAAGAATCCATAGTCTCATTGCACTTACAGTAAATAATCCGTAGTCTCATTGTACTTACAGTAAATAATCCACAGTCTCACTGCTCTTACAGTAAATAATCCATAGTCTCACTGCTCTTACAGTAAAGAATCCATAGTCTCACTGGTCTTACAGTAAAGAATCCATAATCTCACTGATCTTACAGTACAGAATCCATAGTCTCACTGCTCTTACAGTAAAGAATCCATAGTCTCACTGCTCTTACAGTAAAGAATCCATAGTCTCACTGCTCTTACAGTAAAGAATCCAGTCTCACTGCTCTTACAGTAAATAATCCATAGTCTCACTGCTCTTACAGTAAAGAATCCATAATCTCATGATCTTACAGTACAGAATCCATAGTCTTATGCTTTACAGTAAGAATCCATAGTCTCACTGCTCTTACAGTAAATAATCCATAGTCTCACTGCTCTTACAGTAAAGAATCCATAGTCTCACTGCTCTTACAGTAAAGAATCCATAGTCTCACTGCTCTTACAGTAAATAATCCATAGTCTCACTGCTCTTACAGTAAAGAATCCATAGTCTCACTGCTTTTACAGTAAAGAATCCATAGTCTCACTGCTCTTACAGTAAAGAATTCACAGTCTCACTGCTTATACAGTAAAGAATCCATAATCTCACTGATCTTACAGTAAAGAATCCATAGTCTCACTGGTCTTACAGTAGAGAATCCATAGAATCACTGCCCTTACAGTAAAGAATCCATAGTCTCACTGCTCTTACAGTAAAGAATCCATAATCTCACTGATCTTACAATACAGAATCCATAGTCTTACTGCTCTTACAGTAAAGAATCCATAGTCTCACTGCTCTTACCGTAAATAATCCATAGTCTCACTGCTCTTACAGTAAAGAATCCATAGTCTCACTGCTCGTACAGTAAAGAATCCATAGTCTCACTGCTCTTACAGTAAATAATCCATAGTCTCACTGCTCTTACAGTAAAGAATCCATAGTCTCACTGCTTTTACAGTAAAGAATCCATAGTCTCACTGCTCTTACAGTAAAGAATCCACAGTCTCACTGCTTATACAGTAAAGAATCCATAATCTCACTGATCTTACAGTAAAGAATCCATAGTCTCACTGGTCTTACAGTAGAGAATCCATAGAATCACTGCCCTTACAGTAAAGAATCCATAGTCTCACTGCTCTTACAGTAAAGAATCCATAATCTCACTGATCTTACAGTACAGAATCCATAGTCTCACTGCTCTTACAGTAAAGAATCCATAGTCTCACTGCTCTTACAGTAAAGAATCCATAGTCTCACTGCTCTTACAGTAAATAATCCATAGTCTCACTGCTCTTACAGTAAAGAATCCATAGTCTCACTGCTTTTACAGTAAAGAATCCATAGTCTCACTGCTCTTACAGTAAAGAATCCACAGTCTCACTGCTTATACAGTAAAGAATCCATAATCTCACTGATCTTACAGTAAAGAATCCATAGTCTCACTGGTCTTACAGTAGAGAATCCATAGAATCACTGCCCTTACAGTAAAGAATCCATAGTCTCACTGCTCTTACAGTAAAGAATCCATAGTCTCACTGCTCTTACAGTAAAGAATCCATAGTCTCACTGCTCTTACAGTAAAGAATCCATAGTCTCACTGCTCTTACAGTAAAGAATCCATAGTCTCACTGCTTATACAGTAAAGAATCCATAATCTCACTGCTATTACAGTAAAGAATGTGTGTAATGCAGGACAGGTCCTCAAGCGTAAGAGACGTTACTGGACGCGGAACCCCCTTATTTACTAAGAATTTCTTAATAGAGGCTGTGAGGAACTCAGCCGGCCGCCACACGGTAGCCCGGGTATCACAGCTTCTGATACCACCGCCGCTACCAAATGTGACGGACGATCCCTTTCCTCCCACGTCACCAATGGGACGTAACTCCACAGGTACAGCTCTCCGGCGCCCCCCTTTGTCTCTCAGGTCAGTAAGAGAACTGCACCTAGAGCAAATGGCCGCCGGGGAAGGTGTCCTGCTACCCACTGGGTATTCTAAGATTCGTGATCAGAGTAAAAGCATCAGCCCAAGATTAATTTTATGGTTTAATTTGCCTTAAGGGCGCACTAGATAATTACAGAAATATACAGTAAAGCTATACAACGTAATTACAATGGAATGGCAGTCAGAGTAAAAATACAACAATAATGTACAAGGCTAAAAGGTACAAGCTATGGATCAATATTACCGGGTATTATGGTCATGGGAAGGCCTTGGCTCTGCCATTCCCAGGTACAGTCTTCCGTTCCTGAATAGTCCCTTGGTCTTTCCTAGACCATCTTCTTGGCTTCTGGGTGTGACATGGAATGAGACCAGCAGCCTGGTCATGGCTAGTCCTTAGACCTGCTAGGCCCATCCCCATTGCTTTGAAGCATGCATATTAATTGGCCTGCAATTCATATGGAGCAGGAAACAATGCCTGAGCTTGGGCTATTTACCATACGACTGACCATCTCATTCAGTCACTGGCCTAGACTAATTAGCATGTAAAGGCCTATTGATTCCTGGTGGACATCAAAACCTGTCGTACTGGATATGCTAATAGGCAATGTGTAGCTAAAAGTCTGTGGCTGTGTGAACTGACAAAATGGAGGCTGGTACAGGCCCTATACAAAATGGCGACAACCTTTTCCTTACACCTCCCTGCTTTTGAGGGCGCTAGGGGGTATCACATTCCTGTGTTCCCCCGTGCGCCCTACCGCACCCTCTCCTTGCCGGGACAACCCATCAGCGTTACCATGGTCACTGCCCTTTTTGTGGCGAATGGTGAAATGGTACTGTTGGAGAGCGAGGCTCCAGCGTAGCAACCTCCCATTCGTCCCAGAGACCGTGTGTAACCAGCTGAGGGGGTTGTGGTCTGTTTCCACGGTGAATTGGCGTCCGTACAAGTATGGCTGCAGACGCTGCAGGGCCCACACAATTGCCAGACATTCCTTCTCCATCGTGGAATAGGCCACTTCCCTCGGCAGGAGCTTCCTGCTCAGGTACAAAATGGGGTGTTCATGGCCCGTAGTGTCAACCTGGCTGAGCACAGCACCGAGGCCGAAGTCGCTGGCGTCGGTCTGCACTAAGAATGGCCGCGTGAAGTTGGCTGCCTGTAGTACAGGAGAACTAGAAAGGGCGGTCTTGAGCGCCTGGAAAGCTGTCTCGCAGGCGACTGTCCAGTCGACTGCGACGGGCAGCCTTTTCTTGGTGAGGTCCGTCAGGGGCTTGGCCAGGGCACTATAGTGCGGAACAAACCTCCTATAGTACCCAGCAGTACCCAAAAAGGACATCACCTGCTTCTTGGTCCTGGGGGTGGGCCAGGATGCGATGGCATCCACCTTCCCGGGCTCTGGCTTCAGAGCTCCCCCACCTACCCGGTGTCCCAGGTAGTGGACCTCACTCATACCCAGCTGGCATTTTTCCGGCTTAATGGTCAAGCCTGCTCGCTGGATCCGCCCGAGCACCTGCGCCAGGTGCTCTAGGTGATCCTCCCAGGTGGGACTGAAGATGGCAATGTCATCCAGGTACGCGGTCGCATACCCTTCCAGTCCCTCGAGCAGCGTGTTGACCATCCGCTGAAAAGTGGCAGGGGCATTCTTCATGCCGAAGGGCATCACCGTGGACTCGTACAGTCCGAATGGGGTGATAAAGGCAGAGCGTTCCCGTGCCCTAGGGGTCAGGGGAATCTGCCAATACCCCCTGCTCAGATCCATGATGGTCAGGTACTTGGCCCCGGCCAGCTGGTCGAGCAGGTCATCGATGCGCGGCATTGGGTACGCATCGGTGACCGACACAGCGTTGAGCCCCCTATAGTCCACGCAGAACCGCGTAGTTCGGTCCTTTTTAGGGACGAGGACTACAGGCGAAGCCCACGCGCTGTTGGACGCTTGGATCACCCACAGCCTCAGCATCTCGTCTATCTCTTGGCGCATCTGCTGCTGCACCTCAAGAGAGACCCGATATGCTGAACGCCGGATTGGGGGGTGGTTACCAGTGTCCACGTCATGGACTGCTGCCTCAGTTCTTCCGGGCAGGCTGCTGAACAGCTCCCGGAAGGGGTGTAGGGTGGCCCCAGCTGGGAACGTTGGTCCTCCGAGAGCTGGTAGCCAACCCCCACATCCTCGATGGATCCACCCGCCTTGGCTTGGGTGAGCAGATCGAGGAGGGTTTCTGCCTCTCCTTCCTCTGGAAGGTTGCACACTGGGTGAGCATAAGCCTCCCGCTCATGATGGGCCTTCATCATGTTCACATGGAAGGCCTTCCTCCTTCCACGGGCGTGGTCCAGGGTGACCAGGTAGGTGACGGCGTTGAGCTGCTCGTGCACGAGGTATGGACCCTCCCAGGCCGCCTGAAGCTTGTTTTGTGGTAAGGGGACCAGTACCCACACCTTTTGACCCACCTGGTAGGTCCGCTCACAAGCATTCTGGTCGTACCATCGCTTCTGGTCAGCCTGAGCTTGGGCCATATTGTCATGCACCAGCCGTGTCAAGGCCATCATTCGGTCCCGGAAGCGCACGACATACTCAATGACCGACACTCCAGGGGTGGCTAAATCCCCTTCCCATGCTTCCTTCACCAGAGCAAGGGGCCCCCGTACACGTCGCCCGTACAGGAGCTCAAAGGGGGAGAACCCCGTTGAGGCCTGTGGAACCTCCCGGTAGGCAAACAGCAGGTGTGGGAGATACCGCTCCCAGTCTCTCCCGTGGGAGTCGACCAACATCCTCAGCATCTGCTTTAAGGTGCCATTGAACCGCTCACACAAGCCATTGGTCTGTGGGTGATACGGGCTGGCCACCAGATGTTGCACCTGTACCTGCTTACAGAGAGACTCCATCAGCTGCGACATGAACTGGGTCCCTCGGTCGGTGAGCATTTCCTTGGGAAACTCTCATCACATCTTCACTGGACAGACCAGCACCGCTTGTAACCACCAGAGGAGCCTCTGCTCAGAACTCATCCCAAGCCCACTCACAACAGTTATCTACTGTATATAGAGGTGTTATCAGTCATTGTACAGGAGAGGAGGAGAGCTGTGACATCACCTATTGTGAATGATGGATCCTGTGTTATCTACTGTATATAGAGGTGTTATCAGTCATTGTACAGGGGAGGAGTGAGCTGTGACATCACCTATTGTGAATGGTGGATCCTGTGTTATCTACTGTATATAGAGGTGTTACCAGTCATTGTACAGGAGGAGGAGGTGAGCTGTGACATCACCTATTGTGAATGGTGGATCCTGTGTTATCTACGTATATAGAGGTGTTATCAGTCATTGTACAGGAGGAGCAGGTGAGCTGTGACATCACCTATTGTGAATGGTGGAGCCTGTGTTATCTACTGTATATAAAGGTGTATCAGTCATTGACAGTAGGAGGAGGAGGTGAGCTGTGACATCACCTATAGTGAATGGTGGATCCTGTGTTATCTACTGTATATAGAGATGTTATCAGTCATTGTACAGGAGGAGGAGGTGAGCTGTGACATCACCTATTGTGAATGGTGGATCCTGTGTTATCTACTGTATATAGAGGTGTTATCAGTCATTGTACAGGAGGAGAGGTGAGCTGTGATATCACCTATTGTGAATGGTGGATCCTGTTATCTACTGTATATAGAGGTGTTATCAGTCATTGTATAGGAGGAGGAGGTGAGCTGGACATCACCTATTGTGAATGGTGGATCCTGTGTTATCTACTGAGTCGCTCAGCCAGGGCCTGTGGATACTCGGCACCGAGCCCGTTCACTTCAATGGGGATGTCACGGTAGCACAGCTCGGTCCGTGGCCCTGGGCGCTCACTAAAAGGGGGATATTTACAGGGGATTAAAGTATATACAGTTTGTTCGTGACGCCACCTGTGGTACCTGGTCAGGTGACCAGCGCTGCAGGGTAATCCTCTGAGGGTTGTTACTGGGCAGCAAGGTGTTAAGTCTTCCACAGGCAAGACTGGATCCCTCAGGGTAAATGGCGGTGTAGGGGTGCAGGAGCAATAAGGGAGACACACACCGAAAGTCTCTTTCTGTACCTTTACTGATGGTAGTTGCAGCACGTCCCGGGAAGCTGGCAGGGTGGAGGATGCACGTCCAGTAATCCCACTGAGTAGGTGTAGGGCCTCCGTACTCCTGTATGTGTGAGTTTCTGACCTGTATGAAACGAAGTCTAACTCTGTCTTCTCATATACCCTGGCTGACTTGGTGTGGAGCCTTCTCTTGGATAGAACTCAGTCTCTAATGGTTGCGCTGACCAGACTTCTGTTCTTCCTGACCCCGTTACGTATCAGCACTTGGGCCCCTGCGACTTGAAGTCCCACAGGTCTCCGGTATCTCCTACTAGTCGTGTAGATGCTAGCAAGCTCGGACCCGGTGTCCGGTTGTTCAGAGTAGAGGTAAGCGATCAATGCTGTTTCAACCTCCGTTACTCTCTCTTTTCTTCCACTCGCCTTTCGTCCTACTCCGACCCTTAACATAAGCACACTAGCAGTAGATAGCTGATTCTCCTTTCTCTTCACCGCTCTCAAAGCGTCGGCACGCTTGCTCACTGAAACTACACTCGGTTGACTCAGTTCTGACCCAGGCTGAAGTGGCTATCCTTCTCCACTATTACTGGACTCCACACAGTAAACTAAGTTCAAGCTGTAGTCTTTAGTCTTTCTGTAACTGCTGTTCCTTTTCCTTCTCTTCCTTCTAAGGCTCTGTCTGAAGCAGCTATCAGGACCTTCCGTCTAACTGATCTATGCACACTTCAAAGAGCTTACTTTCCACGCTCCAAGGAACTAACAGTCTGTCACGTTCTGAGGTAACTCTCCCTCTCAGCTCGTCTCTCAGGTAATCTAAATCTAACTCCCTCTCACTCGTCTGAGGAATTCTGACTAGAAACTCACTCTGAGGTAGACTACTCTCACTAACTGCTCTCTTCACTACCCTTATATATATAGATACTCTTCAAGGGCTTCCTCTGGTGGCTCCAGGGAATAGTGAATTTGTGAATGAATATCAGGTGTGAGTGTGGGTTTACCTTCTGTGCATCCTCCTGGGTACATGTGGCTCCAAGCGCAGCTGGGTACACACTACTGTATATAGAGGAGTTATCAATCATTGTACAGGAGGAGGAGGTGAGCTGTGACATCACCTATTGTGAATGGTGGATCCTGTGTTATCTACTGTATATAGAGGAGTTATCAATCATTGTACAGGAGGAGGAGGTAGCTGTGTGTAGCCCAGCTGTGACTGGAGCCCATGTTCCAGGAGGATGCAACAAAGGTAAACCCACAGTGACCTATATGCACACAACACATCTGCACTATTCCCTAGATCCACCAGAGGGAGCCCTTTCGCAGTTTATAAAGGTAGTGTGGACACGTGAGTTACCTCAGATCTCAAGTTACCTCAGAACTCCTCAGACGAGCTGAGAGACGGCAGTTAGTTAGATTTGAGATCTCCTCAGAATGTCTTAGAGAGCAGTGAGTAGTTGTCAGTTTTTACCTCAGATGAGCTGAGAGATAGAGAGTTACTGAAAGACTGAAGACTACAGCGTGTACTTAGTTTACTGTGTGGAGTCCAGTAATAGTGGAGGAAGATAGCCACTTTAGCCTGGTCAGAACTGAGTCAACCGAGTGTAGTTTCAGTGAGCAAGCGTGCCGACGCTTTGAGAGCGGTGAAGAGAAAGGAGAATCAGCCATCTACTGCTAGTGTGCTTATGCTAAAGGTCGAAGTAGGACGAAAGGCGAGTGGAAGGAAGAAGAGAGTGACAGAGGTTGAAACAGCATTGATCGCTTACCTCTACTCTGAACAACCGGACACCGGGTCCGAGCTTGCTAGCATCTACACGACTAGTAGGAGATACCGGAGACCCTGTGGGACTTTAAGTCGCAGGGACCCACAAGTGTTGATACGTAGCCGGGGTCAGGAAGACAGGAGTCTGGTCGGCCAACCATTAGAGACACTGTTCTTTCCCAGAGAAGGCCTCACCACAAAGTCAGCCGGGCATATAACTGAAGACAGAGTTAGACTTCGTTTCACACAGGTCAGAAACTCACACAACTGGAGTAAGGAGGCCCTACACCTACTCAGTGGGATTACTGGACGTGCATCCTCCACCCTGTCAGCTTCCCGGGACGTGCCTGCAACTACCATCAGTAAAGGTATAGAAAGAGACTTTCTGTGTGTGGTCTGCCTTATTGCTCCTGCACCCCTACACCGCCATATACCCTGAGGGATCTAGTCTTGCCTGTGGAAGACTTAACACCTTGCTGCCCAGTAACAACCCCTCAGAGGATTTACCCTGCAGCGCTGGTCATCCTGACCAGGTACCACAGGTGGCGTCACGAATAAACTGTAAATACTTTAATCCCCTGTAAATATCCCACATTTGAGGTGAGCCCCAGGGCCACGGACCGAGCTGCACTACCCGTGACATCCCCCATTGAAGTGAACGGGCTCGGTGCCGAGTACCCCACAGTCCTGCTAAGGGCGACTCACTGTGACATCACCTATTGTGAATGGTGGATCCTGTGTTATCTACTGTATATAGAGGTGTTATCAGTCATTGTACAGGAGGAGGAGGTGAGCTGTGACATCACCTATTGTGAATGGTGGATCCTGTGTTATCTACTGTATATAGAGGTGTTATCAGTCATTGTACAGGAGGAGGAGGTGAGCTGTGACATCACCTATTGTGAATGGTGGATCCTGTGTTATCTACTGTATATAGAGGTGTTATCAGTCATTGTACAGGAGGAGGAGGTGATCTGTGACATCCCCTATTGTGAATGGTGGATCCTGTGTTATCTACTGTATATAGAGGTGTTATCAGTAATTGTACAGGAGGAGGAGGTGAGCTGTGATATCACCTATTGTGAATGGTGGATCCTGTGTTATCTACTGTATATAGAGGTGTTATCAGTCATTGTACAGGAGGAGGTGAGCTGTGACATCACCTATTGTGAATGGTGGATCCTGTGTTATCTACTGTATATAGAGGTGTTATCAGTCATTGTACAGGAGGAGGAGGAGGTGAGCTGTGACATCACCTATAGTGAATGGTGGATCCTGTGTTATCTACTGTATATAGAGGTGTTATCAGTCATTGTACAGGAGGAGGTGAGCTGTGACATCACCTATTGTGAATGGTGGATCCTGTGTTATCTGCTGTCTATAGAGGTGTTATCAGTCATTGTACAGGAGGAGGAGGTGATCTGTGACATCACCTATTGTGAATGGTGGATCCTGTGTTATCTACTGTATATAGAGGTGTTATCAGTCATTGTACAGGAGGAGGAGGTGAGCTGTGACATTATCTATTGTACATGGTGGATCCTGTGTTATCTACTGTATATAGAGGTGTTATCTGTCATTGTACAGGAGGAGGAGGAACGTCTCTGGTGCGCTTTCTCTCCTGTCTATCCATACTACCATTGGTGAGCATTACCTTCCTTTGTAGGCAGCTTTGCTATTTTGGATACTCTACACCCAGCCCTAAACCCTGGCTATTATGCCTGTTTACTTTCAGGGCACTTCTATTATGTTTCTTACCATGGTACCATATTGATTCCTGTCTGCAATGGTTGGGCGATTCTGCCCACAAGTTTTTTAGCCACCATATACTCTGTAACCTTTTGACAATTTATCGCTGATTCAGGAGATTTACCGCACCTGTTTTTCTGCACCGTCTCTATGTGTTCTTCTATTACTATGTTATTTAAGTAATTTTGTAGACATTAATAAAATTTGTATTTTATTATAACACTAATGACTCTTGGTTCTCTTGGTTAAATATGTATATAGAGGTGTTATCAGTCATTGTACAGGAGGAGGCGACCTGTGATATCACCAATTGTGAATGGTGTATCCTGTGTTATCTACTGTATATAGAGGTGTTATCAGTCATTGTACAGGAGGAGGAGGTGAGCTGTGACATCACTATTGTAAGTGGATCCTGTTTATCTACGTATAGAGGTGTTATCAGTCATGTACAGGAGAGAGTGATCTGGACATACCTATTGTGAATGTGACCTGTTTATCTACTGTATATAGAGGTGTTATCATCATGTACAGAGAGGGGACTGTGACATCACCTATTGTGATGGTGGATCGTGTTATCTACTGATATAAGGTGTTATCAGTCATTGTACAGGAGAGGCGACCCGTGATATCACCAATTGTGAATGGTGTATCCTGTGTTATCTACTGTATATAGAGGTGTTATCAGTCATTGTACAGAGAGGAGGGGAGCTGTGACATCACCATGTGAATGGTGGATCCTGTGTTATCTACTGTATATAGAGGTGTTATCAGTCATTGTACAGGAGGAGGAGGTGATCTGTGACATCACCTATTGTGAATGGTGGATCCTGTGTTATCTACTGTATATAGAGGTGTTATCAGTCATTGTACAGGAGGAGGCGACCTGTGATATCACCAATTGTGATGGTGATCCTGTGTTATCTACTGTATATAGAGGTGTTATCAGTCATTGTACAGAGGAGAGTGAGCTGTACATCACCTATTGTGATTGATAAATCTTGTGTTATCAGCTGTGTATAGACGTGTTATCAGATTAGCATGGGAAACATTCAATTAAGCTTCCCACACTAATCACTTCCTCTCCTGTCACTGGGAGAGGAACTCATTCATTCAGGGCTTACAGCTGAGCAGCAAGCATTAGCTGTGCTGTTAGCTGTAAGCCAGTTAACCCTTTGTGAAGGATTACAGCATGGGACCTGACTGTGCACCGGATAGGTAAGAATAATGTTGCTGTATTATTTTATTTTTATTACAGGAGACCAAGGGCTTCGCACGGATTACCTGTAAAATAAAAGATGGTCAAAAACTGTTTGATTATTTCATTAAATGATTTTTAATTAAAGTGTGTGTTTTATTTTTATTTCATACAATAGGAATAATAATTGAGAGTTGTCTAATTGACAACTCTCAATTATTAACCTGGCTTAAAGTCACCTTCCAATAGCAAGGTGGCTTTAACCCATTATTAACCCATTCACCACCGCTACAGTGCAATGTGAATAGACGGGCAAAGTGCCAGAAAGGGCGCATCTAATTATAGATTTGCCTTTTCTGGGGTGGCTGGGGGCAGATGTTAGTAGCCAGGGGGGCACAAAACAAATGCACCCTCCCTAGGCTATAATTATCTGCCCCCACTCGCTGGCTTTGTCTGTCTGGTTTAGAAAATAACACGGGAGCTCACACATTTTTTTTCAACAAATTTACACCTTTAATTAACCCTAGCTGTATGAAATTTTGCACACATACACTCATGTCATTGTTAGTGAAAACCATATATCAAACTACATGAAATGACATGGTTAACTGTATGTAAACCATGTGTCATTTCATGTCGGGTCTGAAATTTCACAAAAGCCGGCAATTGAATTAGCGGCTATTTTACTATGTAGAAGTGTATGACCTATATATATATACATATATATGTATATAATTATTTGCTTTTTGTGTAAATTTTTTTTTTACAATGTGATTTTTACATGATTTTTTACATAGAGATAACTGCTCTATGTAAAACGTCATGTTAAAATCGCATTGCATACAGATGGAAAATGAATGGTGCGATTAAAAATCGCATACAAATCGCCTGACAATCGCATGACAATTGCATATATTCGGACCATTTTTTCCATCCAGAAAACGGACTGTTTTTTTTTTCCACAAATGGGTGTGAGCCCTATATCTGGTTATTCATCACCCACAATGCCATTTGATGTGAGAAAAGTCTCCAGCACTTTTTTTAAATTCTGATATAATTTCTGCCTCTTGTGGCCGGGAATTCCACATTCTCACTGCTCTAACTGTATAGGACCCTGTCCAATTTTGCTGATGGAATCTCCTTTCTTCCACCTGTAATGAACGTCCCCTGGTCCTTTGTAAAGTCTTTGGAAGGAATAGGTCATGTGCCAGTCTTTTGGAAGAATACTGTTTTTTTCAAATAAAGATCATGATATAAAAAAAATATTGCTTAAATGTTTTTCAAATTACAAGGAACACAATACCCCGATCTCAACTAAACCAACTCATATGACTCAAAATAATATATTGTTTAAGAAAGATATAGAGACATCTTTAAAAGTTCTTTCTACTAAGTAACCATGACACAACCGTCTCATTACATCTAGGCTCTTTTTCTTGGATCCTAATATATTATTTGCCTTGGCAGCAGCTGCCTGACACTGGTTGCTACAGTTCAGTTTGCTATCAGTCCACTAATATTCCCAAGTCCTTTTCTCTGGCAGTTTAATCCACAATTTTCTCATTCTCCAAGCGTATTTTCTGTGTTAATTACTTTACACTGCTTAGGATCATATCCAAAATATTTCACAATTTTATTTATTTTTTACAAAATTGCAGCAAAGTATTTTCCTTCGCTGGAGAAAACATATTATCAGTCTTTTGGCCTAGACATCACTATGCGCATCATAACTTTATTTATTGTATCATTATTTTAATCTTATGGAGATATTCTAAGGTTTATTTACTCCCCCTTCCCTGTAGACATTAGGTTGTCTGGACTTCTAGCTTCTAAGACAAGGTAAAAGAACATTTTATAACCATGATCAATACATCTAAATATCCAAGAAGGGTTTCTATTGCATTAGTTCAAAGATGGCAAGATACAGTGATGGACGAAAATGTTGGTACCCTTGCAATTACACATGTTTTGTTATACATGTTTATTTCCTTTTTGTTCATTGGAACAACACAAAAAAACAAAGATAAAAAGGCAAGTTGGACATAATTTCACACAAAACCCCCAAAATGGGTTAAACAAAATTGTTGGCACCCTCAGCTTAATATTTGGTTGCACCCTTTGGAATAAATAACTGCAGTCAGTCGCTTCCTATAACCACCAACAAACTTCTTACACCTCTGAACTGGAATTTTGGAGCACTCTTCTTTTGTAAACTGCTCCCGGTCTCTCATATTTGAAGGCGCCTTCTCCCAACTGCAATTTTAAGATCTCTCCACGGGTGATCAATGGGATCTAGATCCGGACTCATTGCTGACCACTTCAGAACTCTCCTCTCCAGTCATTTGTTTCCATCCATTTCTGGGTGATTCTTGAAGTATGTTTGGGGTCATTGTCCTGCTGGAAGACCCATGACCTAGGACGCAAATCCAGCTTTCTGACACTGGGCACTACATTGCCACCCAAAACCCTAGGCGGTCCAACGGAGCACCCTTGTTGCCTGTGCCCAAATGCCCCGACTGTCCCCCCAGTTACTCCCCTGGCTGGTTGCATAATATTGCAATATCAGTTTGTGACATCCCTATCGCAGACTATATTGCCTGCAAAAATTTGAAATACGCTTCACAATTGCAAAAATGTACTATTTCTAGCCTTGTGTCACATGTTGCTGACAGTCTTTTGTTTAACTTTACTCTTTGTCTTGACCTCATTCTTTGCCCACAGGATCTGTGACCCAGAGTTGGCTTGTCTCCTGATTACATTTGCTTGACTCCAATCTTTTCTACCATATTGATTTGGCTTATCCTATGATCACCTGCTTCTTGCTTAGTGACATCAGCAGCCAATGCCACACGTTGGTTACCTCTCTGGGAGCTGTGATTTGGCAATATGACCTAGAAAGTCCATATCTCTGTGAGGCAATTAAGAGTAAAAAAAAGAAAATTCCTTAATCCCCCGTCTCACACAGCGATATCGCTACCGAGATCGGTGCGGAGTCACTAGTTTTGTGACGCAGCAGCGAGCTCACCAGCGATATCGCTGTGTGTGACATTCAGCGACGATCAGCCCCCCTGCTGGGTATCGCTGATCGTCGCTGAATGTCAGGACATTTTTTTGATCGCTGGTCTCCCGCTGACAGGCACGCATCGCTGCGTGTGACAGGCGGGAGACCAGCGATCCGCTGGTAACCAAGGTACACAGCGGGTTTCCAGGCACCGCGCAGCGCCTGGAAACCCGATGTGTACCTTGGTTACCAGCTCCCTGCATCAGGACGCTGGTATTCAACGTACACTGCGGGTAACTAAGCGATGTTACCCGCAGTGTCGCTGTGCTGATCGCTGCTGAGATCTGCTTGTTTGGCAGCTCAGCAGCGATAATGTAGCGATACACCAGCGATCCTGATCATTGTCGGGATCGCTGGTGTATTGCTATGTGAGACCCGGGCTTTAGACTTAATGGCTTGGTTTAGTCACAAGGAGGTTTTTGCAAGTATCACCAACTATCATGGCGGCGTCAGGATCTGTGCAATCCACAGATTCTTAAGCCCGGGTCTCACATAGCGATACACCAGCGATCCCGACAACAATCAGGATCGCTGGTGTGTCGCTACATGATCGCTGCTGAGCTGCCAAACAGGCAGCTCAGGCAGCGATCAGGACAGCGACACTGCGGGTAACATCGCTTAGTTACCTGCAGTGTACGTTGGATACCAGCGCCCTGATGCAGGGAGCTGGTAACCAAGGTGCACAGCGGGTTTCCAGGCGTGGGGCTGTGCCTGGAAACCCGCTGTGTACCTTGGTTACCAGCGGATCGCTGGTCTCCCGCCTGTCACATGCAGCGATGCGTGCCTGTCAGCGGAGAGCAGCGATCAAAAAAATGTCCAGGACATTCAGTGACGATCAGCGATACACAGCAGGGGGGCTGATCGTCACTGAATGTCTCACACAGCAATATCGCTGGGGAGATCGCTGCTGCGTCACAAAACTAGTGATTTAGCAGCGATCTCCCCAGCGATATCGCTGTGTGAGACGGGGGCTTTACACTCTTCCTTCTAACTCCATTGATAGCTATAATCAGCGCACGGTGACTCAGATGTCAAGTCTAAGGTGTCCCGTTACACATAGCGACTCACCAGCGATCCCGACAATGATATGAACTTGTCAGGATCGCTGGTGTGTCGCTTCGTGATCGCTGCTGAGCTGCCAAACAGGCAGATCTCAGCAGCGATCAGCACAGCGACACTGCGGGTAACAAGCGATGCACGTCGCTTAGTTAACCACAGTGTACGTTAGATACCAGCGCGCTGGTGCAGGGAGCTGGTAACCAAGATAAGCAGCGGGTTTCTAAGTGCCGCCCGGTGCTTAGAAACCCACTGTTAACTTGGTTACCAGCTCCAGCTCGCTGATCGCTGTTCTCCCGCCTGTCACACGCAGCGATGCGTGTTGGCCAGCGGGAGACCAATGATCAGAAAAAAAATGTCCTTGACATTCCAGAACGATCAGCGATACCCAGCGGGGGGCCGGTCGCTGATAAGTGTCACACACAGCTATATCGCTGGGGAGATCGCTGTTGAGTCACAAAACTTGTGACTCAGCAGCGATCTTGCTAGCAATCTCGCTATGTGAGACGGGGGCTTTAGAGCTGCAGCTCCTAGGCAGCTTTTAGCAAGAGTTAATACTTTCCTGAGCTAAGCTCCTTAATCCCTTTAGTCACATACTGTGGGAAAACCAGTCAATTCTGCTCTCCTATATAGACTGACTTTACTTTGCAGGTAATGTCAGCTAGTCTATCCTGTTCTGGAGAGGTGGACACATTCTGAAACATTCTGAATAACTGGTTGTTATTCCAAAATTGTTGTGAGAGGTGTTTGGTGAAACCTTTCCTTTTCTCTTAGTGTCTTTTTGATACTTTGATGTCTCACAGGCTCTACACTTTTTTAGTGTTTTTCCTTGTGAAAGTGCTGTGTGACTGTGCGTTCGTATTACCCTGTTTGTCTTATTTATGCTCTCCCCATACACTTAACAGACTAGTGTTACTCAGGAGCATAGTGAGGAACCAGACCCTGGCGTCCCCACCATCAGGGGTAATCCTGGGGACAAGCATAGCTAGGGACCTCTAGACTAAGGAACAGTATAGGAGCCCATTTGCTCTCCCACAGTCACACTGTGACAGGTTTAGTTAGTGCAAAAGCAACTAGTACTCTCGTGGAGAAAGTAGTCACTTTAGACATCTTTCAATCTTCAAGGCACACATCAAATAGCAAAACTAAGATTTTTCTGTGCTTAACAAAATGTTCACTGCTGGGGTCAAAAGGCATAGTTAAATTTTTATGCAATGGATCAAGGAAGCCATATTTCCAATCCTATTCCAAACATATATTTCACCAGCTATCTGTTTCAGTTAGATGGTAGACTCCTCTTGGCGTTTTATTATTTGTAGCGCTCCCTCAAGACTCATTTCACAATTCAGGATGTAACATTATACACCCATCTAGTTGCGTATTATGTGTGCAAAGAATGATGAGATTTCAATTTCTTTTACATTATATGGATATCTGGGGAGTTATCAACTACCAGAAGCCATTCATTTTATAGCGAGATATATTGTATTTGTGTATTAAATCTGTTTTAAAGTCTGTTTCCTTGCTTTGTGCACTTTGTGTTTTCATCAACTGTTCCTTTTTATCCATCAAGAAGGTGCATGAGTGATAAGTTTACACTTGTTAATGGCTCATTAGTTTCTACACAAGTTAATAGTGTTCGCTATGAATTTAGAACTAGAAATAATGGTTTATAATTAATATAGGCTGACGATCTTTGCTAATCTGTCAACAAGGATTTTTTGGACAAACGTATAACTTACGTGTATTGGGACAGTTTTTTAAAGTCTCTGCAAACAATCATGGTGGATTACCTCAATAAGTCAATAGCTTTACTATTAATCAGGTGGTTGGTACACTGGGTGCTTGACGATTCCAGTGGGTTTGCAGTTGCAGTTTCGGGAAGTTCTGCTGCTCTCACCTTCTCCATATGGTCTACCTGGCTGGAGAGAGTAGTAAGAGGAACCTGACCGACTTGGAAGTTGTGCCACAAGTACTCCCACTTTATTGCCTTTGGAGACCTGTAGGTTGACTCGGACTTTCCGATGGTCCTTCTGTCATTCTGTGACCTCTCCTCACTCTTGGAAACCAATCGTAACTCTCTTCTCTGCTCTAACTTCTTTACTGAACACCAAACACAAAAAGAAAGAAACCAAAGCATACTTGCCTGCCCTTTGCCTGTCCTTGCCTGCCCTTTTCCTCATGAACTATCTCTTAATAAGTCAATAGTTTTACTCTTAATTCAGTTGTTGGTACCACTGGCGGACAAAGTCAGAAAAGGGCCCCTGTGCAAGAACAATACATGGGCCCTTTGCAGCCCAAGATCTCCTAAAAATGCAAAATTGCACCTGCTTTGGAGGTATAAATGGGCCCCCTCACCTCTTGGACCCCTGTGCGGCTACACAGATTACACCAATGATATGTCCGCCCCTGGTTGGCACACAAGGTGCCTTCTGGTTCTGGTGAATCTTCATGAGAAAAATGAACAATTCATCAGCTCACTGGTGTAGACGGTTATATTGAAGCAGGACGCAGTGCAAGGAGGGATCAGGCGGCTCCTGCACAGCTTTTATGAGTCTAGGAGTACTACTACATGTGTATAAGGCCTTCCTTATTGTCTAATACAGGGTGTATTTGAGTCTCCCTTCCATCACATTTTTGGCAGTTCTTGCTTCCTTCACAAATTATACTAACATTTAAATTTTTTAATAAAGATTTCAATTTTGGCTTTCTTAAATTATTTTTTAAATCTTTTTTAAATGTTGCCTTAGATACAAGTCATTATACAGGAAAATGTTTCTTAACATTTTTATTCTTGTAAACTCCAATTTCTCTTCAATTTTGAATGTTTTATTGTCAGTCCTTAAAGTGGAGTAAAAGTGTGACACCATTGTTTTCATCATTGATCTGAGAGTTAAAGATGCTTCAATGTGTCTTTCCCATTTCCGCTATGAGGAGAACTTCCTGACAGATTCCCGCTTGGAGGCAATCCTTCCCTAGCAACAAGTCCCTAACTACTGTTCCTAACAGAATCGATGTGCTAACTGCCCCCATCTAGTAGCCAAATCCAATTACTGCATTGATGTATTTTTATAACTACCTAACTGGATCACTAAGGTGCCCCCATTAATGACCCTTTGCAGTTAACAGTTAACCCATGACTATGTACACTATTCTCCCAGTGCCCTCCTCTAATGACCCCTGTTATGATTCGGTAACCGAGGAGGATAATCGCAAAAATAGGCTAGGCAACCAGACACCTTAGCGGATTGCAGACCCCTAAACTGACAACACAACTAGAATTAGCCATGGGGCGTACCTACGATGCCCTAGACACCTCAACACAGAAAAAGAGTTAACTAAGCCTAAAGAGAGAAAGGGGAAAGCTAACTGCCCAGGAGTAGAGCCCCAAAGGAATAGATAGCCCTAAACATATATTGCCGGTGAGTAAGCTGAAGCACAAACACAGACAGAAAATAGAGTAAGCAAATGCTGGGGCCCAAGCTGTCTAGATAGAACAGGACAGAAAAGGATACTGTCTGCAATCCAGCAAAAACCCTAAGAAAAATTCCAACACGTCTGATATGCAAAAATACTGAGGCTACACGACCTCGCCCCCGCTAAATCAGAACTCTGGTGTGAACTGGAAGCAATTCAACAGATACTAAAATAACAGGGAACCAGAAATACATAAACTGTGGAAAATGAGAGACAGAGTCCAGCACAGGCCCCCGCAGGGAACCCGGCTGATCTAACTCCAGCAAGGCAGAAAACTGAGAAAAGCAAAGCAAATGCCACAGAAATAAACAGCCAAATAACTTATCTGAAAGATGGAGGACACAGCAAGGAGCAAGCAGACTTCCAAATGGCTCAGGAAGAAGCAAATCACCGACAAGAATCATGGGAAGGCTGCTCACTTAAATCTCGCCAGTCAGTAACACCTGATCTCCAATCATCATTATCAGGTGACTGACTTCTGTTAGCCAGACCAGCTTCATTACCAGCAGCAACCACCAGAGGGAGCCCAAACTCAAATGTCAGATTAAAAGTGTTCACAACAGACCCCACAGGATGCACTATCTGTCACTCAAACCCACATGTATACCTACATAGCAATGTACAAAACACACACGTATATTTACATTGATACCATTAGGGGATGAAACCTTAAAGGGTTAATACCCTAGACCCCCTTACAGTCACATACTGCTTAAGAACCAGTTGTGTCTGCTCTTTCTCTATTTAAGCTGATCTGCTGTACGGTAATGCCAACAATAGTTTCTCTATCCCGATCTGGAGAGGTGCACATGTCCTGCTTACTAATGGTTATTTCCAAAGTTGTTGCTAGTGGTGTTTGGTTAACCCTTTCCTTTTTCCCTAGGTCTGTTTATTTTACTTTGTTGCCTCTCGGACTTCACACTTTATATTTCTCTGTGTATTTCCCTGAGAGATTGCATTGTGATTCCGTTCCGTGTGTTTCCGTTTTACCCTGTCTGTCTTGTTTTGTATTTCCCTACACACTGAACAGACTAGTGCTACTTATGAGCCTAGGAAGGAATGAGGCAATCCTGGGACAAGGATAGCCAGGGACCTCTAGCCTGAGGGTCAGTATAGGTGCACATCTGCTATACCATATTCACAACCTGACAACCTATCAACCCTGTTGGAAACCAAGCACCATTCTTTTCTTAGCTCTGATTCTGCACTGAACACCAACTACACAAAATAGAGAACAATCTACACTGCATTGCCCATTTCCTCTCATCTGCAAAACTCTTACTTCAGGAACCAACTCTACTGTACATTGTTTTATAGTGACATTTTAACACCTAAATTTAGGAAAATAAGGGTCAAAGGGGTTTTCTTCTGGATTACGGTTGATCCTAGGTTGAGAATATGAGAATATGAACAATTAGCTCTAATTATAAAAACTGCCAATAGTCAATTTTCCTGCAGCACCACCACACATAAAATGAAGCATTACAACACTGTAACTTATAGGCCAACTGTTTACTGCCAGGTCCTTCAGGGGAAGGGATACTCTTAGCATTAAAAGTCCTTTCCATTTAATTGTTGAAGTTAATAAACAAGGGCTGCTCTATCAGAATGCCCTAATGTGTGAAACTCACCTGCCTCAGGTAAAGTGCCTAACCTTGCTCTCTTCTCCTATGGTCAGGTCCCTCTGTACTGTTGTAACCTGGCAAGAATGTCATTACATAAGGTCTGAGTGGCCTGGAAGTGTAGCATCTTGCTACCACATGCTCGTAGGAGTTTTCCTCCAGACACTGCTCCAGCCAAGTGGCTGTTTATTCTCCTGCATCTCCAGCCTGATTTCAAGCATCCAGCTACTACTTGCAAGCTCAGTCCAGTAAATCTTTTTGCTAGTGCTCTCTAATCTCTGCTATGTCAAACTACAAGTTACAAACTTTATGCTAACAAGTCCTGCTGAGTCAAGCTTCAAGTTATAAACTCATTTCTGCTATTGAAGTAACTCTTTAATTATTAATTCATGCTTTCTTGGTGCTAACACACACTACATCTCTGCTGCTCCTTTGGTTAACCGTATACCTGCTGCAAGATTCATGGTTTCATATAAGCCTCTAATATTCCTGTGGTTAACTGTATACATGCTGCAAAATACCTCACTCTCTGCTGTTCATGTATTTAACTTCCCTCCAACTGTATGTACAGCTTTTATTTGCTCTCTGCCATCTTGGCTTAACCTCTGTCTTGGTTATTGTAGAACAATGTATTATATAGCAAGTCCAGTTCCGCTGCATCGTCGTTTCCATTCCGTGCTTCTCACTCTGTCCTACAGCTTAGAGAATCCACCTCATTAGGTGACCCCAAAACATTAGGTGTTAGAAAAAGCTTTTTCTCAATGAGTCAATACTTTCAATGTCAATTAAAACAAAATCATAGATAAACTTGGCCTTTTACTGGTAATAGAAAATTTAGATGTCTAATCAAGTGCTCCAACAAAACCAGTCTGATAAAGGCTACGTGATATAACATAAAAATATGAAATCTTTTTGGATTTTATTTACCTCTTAAGTACTGTATTTATGCATCTTTTATGCTCCTCATGACAGTATCCATATAAGACCTATAGCTAGATGACATGAGAAACTTATGGGAATCTCCAGTGCATTCACAAAAACAATGGCAGAAGATGTAAGATGAACACACCGATGCGCTGTACACTGGATTTATTCCAGGAAAGGATTACATCACTAGCAAGACTGAAGAAACGTCAAAATAACAGCAGACAAATCACAGAAATGATAAAGTCCAGTTTCGCGGCTTGGGTCTATTTGCATTTCTGTATGTCAAACTGTGTAGACAAAGTCGACAACTCACCACACTTTTATGGTGGAGGGCTCACTGTTCCATACACCGTAAAACTGATATACGTGAGAATGGCTGCACCTCATAAAGTGCAAAATTACAATAAAAATTGTGTGATAAATCACAAGTTTTATGGATAGGACTTCCTTTTAAGTTCTCCACTTTGGCCTGAGTGTTGTAAAGTTTGGCCAGCTTTGATTGGACATTTATGAACTTCTTTTCTAAAAGTGAGAGGTGGAAAAAAAAACTAGTGGGAAAAAGTTTAATTTTGAGATTGAGTCTATAAAATATTGTGTCAAGTATAAACCACAGCTCGGTATAATGATTTTGGGAAAATATGATATATAAAATATTGATTTAACCTACCGGTAAATCTACTTTAGAGTCACCTTTTAGTTGACAGAGCCATCTATTGATTATTACTTGTAGAACTCTTAATGAGTTTCTTGGTCTGGCAGAATGGTGGCTGGTGTGCCCCTTCAGGTGATGTCATCATGGCACTGTGATGATATCATCAATACAAGATAATCGGGTTTAATTGTGCCAAAGACTCTTCAAGGTGTCTACAAGGTTTTGCACTATATCCTTCCCTTCATTAGATACTGTATCTTCATATTTTCTCTCTCAAATATGGAAATAAAACATCCTAAAATACCCATATTTGACTTCCCACCAGACACCAGGTACCTTTTTGCCCGGAACAGAGAGCTGATATTAGTGCAAACAGCTGAGGGCCCCTAAACAGTAACACCGTGTGTAGACCCCCACTTTCCTGGCATATATCCATAAAAATTCACAAACTGATGTTTCAATGTTTAGAACAGATAATAAAGATATTCACTTTATTAATATTTTTAAATGGGTGGACTAAGGCTATTTTCACATTACGTTCAGGCCTATTAAATGCTCCTCCGGGGCTTCGGTCTGAAGCCTGGAAAAACTGGAGTTTGACCATGAGAGGTGGTGAGTTCTCCTTCAATAGAAGTCTTCAAACAGGAGCTAGACAGACATCTGTCTGGGATGATTTAGTGAATCCTGCTTTGAGCAGGGGGTTGGACCAGATGACCCAGGAGGTCCCTTCAAACTCTAATATTCTATGATTCTATGAGTCTTTCACTATAATGAGGCAGATAGAGTCACTTTGCACTCTGTTTGGCCTTTGTTTTGCCAGTGTCTGCCTTTTTCAGGAGGATACAAAAGGCTGACTTTTATCTTAAAAGAAACTTCCTTTTTTCCACCACCACTCAAAACCAGGTACCTAACTAATCTCCCTTCTGAATAGACAACTAGAAATATAGTCATCAGCACCTTCCTCCCAAACACTTAACACCAGATACTGATTACACATTAAGCCCGGGTCTCACATAGCGATACACCAGCGATCCGACAACGATCAGGATCGCTGGTGTATCGCTACATTATCGCTGCTGAGCTGCCAAACAGGCAGCTCAGGCAGCGATCAGCTCAGGGACACTGCGGGTAACATCGCTTAGTTACCCGCAGTGTACGTTGGATACCAGCGCCCTGATGCAGGGAGCTGGTAACCAAGGTACACATCGGGTTTCCAGGCGCTGCGCGGTGCCTGGAAACCCGCTGTGTACCTTGGTTACCAGCTCCCTGCATCAGGGCGCTGGTATCCAAGGTACACAGCGGGTTTCTAGGCACAGCCCCGCGCCTGGAAACCCGCTGTGTACCTTGGTTACCAGCGGATCGCTGGTCTCCCGCCTGTCACACGCAGCGATGCGTGCCTGTCAGCGGGAGACCAGCGATCAAAAAAATGTCCAGGACATTCAGCGACGATCAGCGATACCCGGCAGGGGGGCTGATCGTCACTGAATGTCACACACAGCGATATCGCTGGGGACATCGCTGCTGCGTCACAAAAGACGGGGGCTTTACTGTGTGTTTCTTATTGATTTGGAGCCTACTAATAGGTTATCTTTGAAGGAATCCTCTTTAAGAAGTCATGTATACCTCTATCCAAAGTAACTACAGAGCTCATCCTTTACTCTCCAAAATAGTTAACCTTGATGACATTCAATATTGCCTTTAGCTACAGTAGGATGTACAAACAGCTGCTGCTCTACATAGTTGTGACATCACTACTCATGGCAAATCCAAGGTTGAACAGCAAAGATCAGAATACAAGATTAGGAGCACAGAGCAAACACACACCTCTTGAGCAAAGCTACACTAGGCAGCAATCTAATGCAGAGAGCCAGCTAAATAGCCAGGTAATTACTCTGAACAGAAGAAACATGGATGAAGCCCCAGCACACTCTGGTCCTGATTGGACGGCTAAACTTGAGTCTAAACTATCACTGACTGAGCTGTCCATCACCAAACTGACGGCTCAGCTCAGTCCTGTCCTAGATTGAACGACAGAACTGTCATTCACTACGTCCAGACACATTGGTAGGAGGAACAGTGGAACGATATCTTTAACACATGTAAAGTCTTAATATTTTAAATGGAGAAGTGTATTTTGTAAGGATAATAGTATTTAAAATATCACCCAAACCACAACATATCTCAAAACACAGAAGACATAAAGACGCTTTTTACACAAGTTCTTTGTTGATGAGTCAACACACAGCTCAGATACTTCCAATAGTTCTCAGCAATTCATCAACTCAGCACCGTGATCCCTTCCAGAACAGAAGGTTTTATTACTTTCTACATCAATACATTCCAAATGTAATAAATTGTCTGTGTCACGTAGATCCAGACCTCCATGTGAAGATGATGTAGGTGAGAGTAGCATGGGGAAACCATGCTAATGTCTTAGGTACATGTAAGAGTTTATTGTAGCTGTTGTATCAAATTTGGTCCAAAAGTAAAATATAATTTACTCATTCAAATTGATTGGGTTACAGTAAACTATCTAGTAGAGATGATGCAGGAAAGATGTATATCTTTGTACCGTGTTAGCCAGTAGATAGAAAAATATTCAGAATTGAGAGTCCTCAGTGGTTGATACCTTTTAATGACTAACTGAAAAGATGGTAACAAATTGCAGCTTTCCAGACTACTCAGGTCTCTTCATCAGGCAAAGACTAAAACAAAATCTGAAGAATTACATATTTATGCACAACACAGCACAGTGTTGTGCATAAATGTTGTGCATAAATATGTGATTCTTCAGATGTTGTATTAGTCTTTGCCTGATGAAGAGACCTGAGTAGTCTCGAAAGCTTGCAATTTGTTACCATCTTTTCGGTTAGCCATTAAAAGGTATCAACCACTGAGGACTCTCAATTCTGAATATTTTAGTAGAGATGAGCAACTCTGACATAAAATTTAATTCAGCAGTTCACTTGAATTTTCCAGGAAATTTGATTTACATCAAATTTTTCAATGTGAGTTAGATGTACATAATTATGCTCATACAGTGAAGGAAATAAGTATTTGACCTCTTGCTGATTTTGTATGTTTGCCCACTGACAAAGACATGAACAGTCTATAATTTTAACCCCTTACTGCCATCGGACGTACTATCCCGTCCATGGTACCTGGGCCCGTATGACCGGGGACGGGATAGTACGTCCAGCCCTTTAATGCGACATTGCGACTTAAGTCGCAATGATCGCATTAAAATTCCGACGCCATCTTACCTCAGGAGAGATGGCGCCGGCATCCCGGGGTCTGTCACCGCCCACCCTCACTCCCGATCGCTGTGATTGGCTGTTCAATTCTGAACAGCCAATCGCAGCCTTTCTCACTGTTTCAGCCAATCCGATGGGCTGAAACAGTGAGATCCCAGGCTAGAATCGAGTACCGATGTACTCGATCCTAGGCCTGGGCATAGAAAGGAGCAGACCCCCCCTGGATTGGCGCGATCGCCGATCACATTGATCGCGCCAATCGCAGGGCACAGCCGCGGTGTATCCGCGCTGTGCCCTGCCTGTACCTGCCTGGATCGGTGCAGTAATAGCACCGATCCTAGGCCGGAGCCTAGGACAGGCCCAGTAGGGCCTGCAGCTGCTGATTGGCGCGATCGATGTCATCGACGATCGCGCCAATCACAGGGCACAGCAGCGGTGTGACCGCTCTGTGCCCTGCTTCCTGACCTGCCGGTGACCTGCCTAGGAATCGGAGCAGTGAGCTCCGATTACTAGGCCGGTGCCTAGCAACCGGCAAAACAAGGGTCTCCTCTGATTGGTGGGATCGATGTGATCATCGATCCCACCAATGACAGGTCACAGCAGCGATGTGACCGCTCTGTGACCTGTCTGCAAACTGGATCTGACCTGTCTGACCGCACTGCAGGGGTCCTCACACTTGCTGAGGATTTCTGCAGTGCGGTCACACGCCAGATCTCCTCCTGTGCTGGGCCTTGTGGTGCCACAGTAGCCTGTGACACCACAACTCCTGCTGAAGAAAGAAGAGAGAAGAAAGAAGAGAGAAGAAGAAGAAGAAGAAAGAAGAGAGAAGAAGAAGAGAGAAGAAAGAAGAGAGACTACAAACGTGAGTTTTTTGAGCCCCGATCCCTGCCCGATCCACCCCAATCCCCCCATTCCCCCCTCCCCCCTTCCCTTTCCCCCTCTTTTTACCCCCCCTTTGCACACATTTAGCTGCCGCGCGAGCGTTGATTGGTTACGCAGTTCACCGATCAACACTCGTGCTCGTTTTTCTTTTGCACCCCCCTCCGTGCGCACTTCCAGCAGCCGCGGAACTTTGATAAGTGACACCAGTCACTTATCAGAGCTCGTTCCTGCAGTTTTTTTTTTTTTTTTCACTCCCCTTTCTGCCACTCCTGTGCGCACTTCCAGCAGCCGTGGAACTTTGATAAGTGACACCAGTCACTTATCAGAGCTCGTTCCTGCAGGTTTTTTTTTTTTTTTCACCCCACTTTCCGCCACTCCCGTGCGCACATCTAGCAGCCGCGGAACTTTGATAAGTGACACCAGTCACTTATCAGAGCTCGTTCCTGCAGTTTTTTTTTTTTTTCACACCACTTTCCGCCACTCCCGTGCGCACATCTAGCAGCCGCGGAACTTTGATAAGTGACACCGGTCACTTATCAGAGCTCGTTCCTGCCGTTTTTTTTTTTTTTTTTCACTCCCCTTTCCGCCACTCCTGTGCGCACTTCCAGCAGCCGCGGAACTTTGATAAGTGACACCAGTCACTTATCAGAGCTCGTTCCTGCAGTTTTTTTTTTTTTCACTCCCCTTTCTGCCACTCCTGTGCGCACATCCAGCAGCCGCGGAACTTTGATAAGTGACACCAGTCACTTATCAGAGCTCGTTCCTGCAGTTTTTTTTTTTTCACCCCACTTTCCGCCACTCCCGTGCGCACATCTAGCAGCCGCGGAACTTTGATAAGTGACACCGGTCACTTATCAGAGCTCGTTCCTGCCGTTTTTTTTTTTTTTCACTCCCCTTTCCGCCACTCCTGTGCGCACATCTAGCAGCCGCGGAACTTTGATAAGTGACACCGGTCACTTATCAGAGCTCGCTCCTGCCGTCTTTTTTTTTTTCACTCCCCTTTCCGCCACTCCTGTGCGCACATCCAGCAGCCGCGGAACTTTGATAAGTGACACCAGTCACTTATCAGAGCTCGTTCCTGCATTTTTTTTTTCACTCCCCTTTCCGCCACTCCTGTGCGCACATCCAGCAGCCGCGGAACTTTGATAAGTGACACCAGTCACTTATCAGAGTTCGTTCCTGCAGTTTTTTTTTTTTCACTCCACTTTCCGCCACTCCCGTGCGCACATCTAGCAGCCGCGGAACTTTGATAAGTGACATCGGTCACTTATCAGAGCTCGTTCCTGCCGTTTTTTTTTTTTTTTCACTTCCCTTTCCGCCACTCCTGTGCGCACATCCGGCAGCCGCGGAACTTTGATAAGTGACACCGGTCACTTATCAGAGCTCGTTCCTGCCGTTTTTTTTTTTTTTTTTCACTTCCCTTTCCGCCACTCCTGTGCGCACATCCGGCAGCCGCGGAACTTTGATAAGTGACACCGGTCACTTATCAGAGCTCGTTCCTGCCGTTTTTTTTTTTTTTCACTTCCCTTTCCGCCACTCCTGTGCGCACATCCGGCAGCCGCAGGACTTTGATAAGTGACACCGGTCACTTATCAGAGCTCGTGCCTGCTGGTTTAGACTTTTTTTCACAGGCATTTTTTTCCCTATTCTCTTTCTTTTCTTTTAGCTTTTTCCTTTCAGCATAGTTTGCACCAACCACTATCCCCCCCCCACATACACACACAGTTATAAATAAAGTTCACACAAAGCACCACATTCACAAAAAAAATGTCCCGCTCGTCACGTTCTTCCCAACAGCGCTATTCAGTGGAAGAGGCATACGCTTTCCTTGCCTCCGACACTGATAGCGAGGGAGAGGATCCCACATTTCTTTACTTTTCAGATTCTTCATCCTCTTCTTCTTCTTCCTCCTCTTCCTCATCTTCCTCCTCGGGTCCTGCGGAACCGCCACGCAGACGCCCCAGGACAGAAGATGAGGCAGCGCCCACCCCTGAAAATGAACCAGCGCACCCCTCTTCGGACCCCATATGGACCACGCCCCCCGAAAATTACGAGCCACTGATTCCTGATTTTGTGGCAGAATCAGGAATCAAGTTTGACACCACGGGCCTCAGAGAAATAGACTTTTTCAAAGTCTTTTTCTCTGAGGATTTTATTAACCTCGTGGTGGAGCAAACTAATTTGTACGCTCGGCAATTTTTGGCGCAAAACCCAGTGTCATCATTTTCCAACTGGTCTCCTGTAGACGCAGGTGAAATGATGCAGTTTTGGGGCCTGGTCCTCCATATGGGGATCCTGAAGAAGCCAGAACTTCGGCAATATTGGAGTGTTGATATTTTATACAACACTCCACTGTTCCGAATGGTCATGGCTCGGACGCGTTTTGAGGCCATCCACAAATTCCTGCATTATAATGATAATGCACAGTGTCCCCCACAAAATGACCCCAACTTTGACCGTCTGTTCAAAGTTCGGCCGGTCATCGAACACTTCAGCAAAAAGTTTGCTGAAGTGTACGTGCCCCAAAGGGACATCTGCGTGGATGAGTCCTTGGTTCATTTTAAGGGACGGCTCAGATTCCGCCAGTACCTGCCCAGCAAGAGGGCAAGGTACGAAATTAAACTCTACAAGCTGTGCGAGAGTACCTCAGGGTACACGCACAGCTTTAGAGTTTACGAAGGAAAGGACACCAGGAGTGTCCCCCCGTCCTGGGAGTGAGTGGGAAAATTGTGTGGGATTTGGTGCACCCACTGCTGGATAAAGGTTATCACCTTTACACCGATAACTTTTATTCCAGCGTCCCACTCTACAAATCCCTCTCTGCGCGAGGTACCGCAGCTTGCGGTACCGTCCGCAAAAATCAGAGAGGCCTCCCGAAGACGCTACTTGGGCAGATGCTCAGAAAGGGTGAGAGCAGAGCCCAATGTAGCGACCACCTGTTGGTGGTCAAGTACAAGGACAAGAGGGATGTCCTTCTCTTGACCACCATACATGGTGATGGCAGCGCCCTCAGCACTGTACGGGGTACCTCTACACAGGTCCGCAAACCGGACTGTGTACTGGGGTACAATAAATACATGGGGGGTGTTGATCTCTCTGATCAACTCCTCCAACCGTACAGTGCTTTGAGAAAGGCCAAGGTGTGGTACAAGAAGCTGTCCGTGCACATCGTCCAAATGGCAATGCTCAACGCTTTCCTGCTGTCACGATGTGCACGCAACAGCGATACGACATACCTTCAGTTCCAGGAGGTAGTGGTTAAGGCCCTGATGTTTGGCGCTCAGGAAACAGCGGGCCCCAGTACTTCTGGAACTGAAGGTGCTCGTATCATACCAGGTCAGCATTTCCCGGGGGTGGTCCCGCCAACTGGAAGCAAAGGTAAGCCGCAAAAAAGGTGCCGAGTGTGTTACAAAAGGGGAATACGCAAGGACACCACTTACCAATGCGACACCTGCCCCGAAAAACCTGGCCTGTGTATGAAGGATTGTTTCAAATTGTACCACACCTCAATGCACTACTAATTTACTTTACAGGAAAGATTAGTTCCAGAAGGGGGGCACATTTAGAAAAGTTCCTTGGGAGTCTACTTTCCAAAATTATGTCACTTGTGGTTTTTTTTTACTGTTTAGGCACATCAGGAGCTCTGCAAACGGAACATGACGCCCGCAGACCATTCCATCAGTCTGCATTCCAAAACGTCACGACTTCCCTTCTGAGCCCCGACTTGTGCCCAAACAGTTTTTTCCCACATATGGGGCACCAGTGTACTCAGGACAAATTGGACAACAATTTTTGGTGTCCAATTTCTCCTCTTACCCTTGGGAAAATAAAAAATTGGGGACTAAAACATCATTTTTGTGAGGATAAAAGTAGGATTTTTTATTTTTACACCTGGGCATTATAAACTTTAGTGAAACACTTGGGGGTTCAAAATGCTCACGCACACCTAGGTAAGTTCCTTAGGGGGTCTAGTTTCCAAAATGGGGTCACTTGTGGGGTTTCCACTGTTTAGGCACATGAGGGGCTCTGCTAACGGAACATGACGCCCGCAGACCATTCCATCAAAGTCTGCATTCCAAAACGTCACTGCTTCCCTTCTGCGCCCTGCCATGCGCCCAAACAGTGGTTCCCCCCAACATATGGGGTATCAGCGTACTCAGGACAAATTGGACAACAACTTTTGTGGTCCAATTTCTCCTGTTACCCTTGGGAAAATAAAAAATTGGGGACTAAAACATCATATTTGTGGAATTTTTTTTTTTTTTTTTTATTCACGCCAGGGCATTATAAACTTTAGTGAAACACTTGGGGGTTCAAAGTGCTCACCACACACCTAGATAAGTTCCTTAGGGGGTCTAGTTTCCAAAATGGGGTCACATGTGGGGGGTTTCCACTGTTTAGGCACATCAGGGGCTCTGCTAACGGAACATGACGCCCGCAGACCATTCCATCAAAGTCTGCATTCCAAAACGTCACTGCTTCCCTTCCGAGCCCTGCCGTGTGCCCAAACAGTGTATCCCCCCCAAAATATGGGGTATCAGCGTACTCAGGACAAATTGGACAACCACTTTTGGGGTCCAATTTCTCCTCTTACCCTTGGGAAAATAAAAAATTGGGGACTAAAACATCACTTTTGTGGAAAAAAAAAATATTATTTTTTTTTTCACGCCAGGGCATTATAAACGTTAGTGAAACACTTGAGGGTTCAAAGTGCTCACCACACACCTAGATAAGTTCCTTAGGGGGTCTAGTTTCCAAAATGGGGTCACATGTGGGGGGTTTCCACTGTTTAGGCACATCAGGGGCCCTCCAAACGCGACATGGCGTCCGTTCGCAATTCCAGCCAATTTTGGTTTGGAAAAGTCAAACGGCGCTCCTTCCCTTTCAAGCCCTGCCGTGCGTCCAAACAGTGGTTCCCCCCAACATATGGGGTATCAGCGTACTCAGGACATGTTGGACAACAACTTTTGTGGTCCAATTTCTCCTCTTACCCTGGGGAAAATAAAAAATTGGGGACTAAAACATCATGCTTGTGGAAAAAATATGATTTTTTTTCTTCACGGCTCTACATTACAAACTTGCGTGAAGCACTTGAGGGTTCAAAGTGCTCACCACACATCTAGATAAGTTCCTTAGGGGGTCTAGTTTCCAAAATGGGGTCACATGTGGGGGGTTTCCACTGTTTAGGCACATCAGGGGCCCTCCAAACGCGACATGGCGTCCGTTCGCAATTCCAGCCAATTTTGGTTTGGAAAAGTCAAACGGCGCTCCTTCCCTTTCAAGCCCTGCCGTGCGTCCAAACAGTGGTTCCCCCCAACATATGGGGTATCAGCGTACTCAGGACATGTTGGACAACAACTTTTGTGGTCCAATTTCTCCTCTTACCCTGGGGAAATAAAAAAATTGGGGACTAAAACATCATGCTTGTGGAAAAAATATGATTTTTTTTCTTCACGGCTCTACATTACAAACTTGCGTGAAGCACTTGAGGGTTCAAAGTGCTCACCATACATCTAGATAAGTTCCTTAGGGGGTCTAGTTTCCAAAATGGGGTCACATGTGGGGGTTTCCACTGTTTAGGCACATCAGGGGCCCTCCAAACGCGACATGGCGTCCGTTCGCAATTCCAGCCAATTTTGGTTTGGAAAAGTCAAACGGCGCTCCTTCCCTTTCAAGCCCTGCCGTGCGCCCAAACAGTGGTTCCCCCCCACATATGGGGTATCAGCGTACTCAGGACATGTTGGACAACAACTTTTGGTGTCCAATTTCTCCTCTTACCCTTGGGAAAATAAAAATTGGGGACTAAAACATCATGCTTGTGGAAAAAATATGATTTTTTTTCTTCACGGCTCTACATTACAAACTTGCGTGAAGCACTTGAGGGTTCAAAGTGCTCACCACACATCTAGATAAGTTCCTTAGGGGGTCTAGTTTCCAAAATGGGGTCACATGTGGGGGGTTTCCACTGTTTAGGCACATCAGGGGCCCTCCAAACGCGACATGGCGTCCGTTCGCAATTCCAGCCAATTTTGGTTTGGAAAAGTCAAACGGCGCTCCTTCCCTTTCAAGCCCTGCCGTGCGCCCAAACAGTGGTTCCCCCCCACATATGGGGTATCAGCGTACTCAGGACATGTTGGACAACAACTTTTGTGGTCCAATTTCTCCTCTTACCCTTGGGAAAATAAAAATTTGGGGACTAAAAACATCATGTTTGTGGAAAAAATATGATTTTTTTTCTTCATGGCTCTACATTACAAACTTGCGTGAAGCACTTGAGGGTTCAAAGTGCTCACCACACATCTAGATAAGTTCCTTAGGGGGTCTAGTTTCCAAAATGGGGTCACATGTGGGGGGTTTCCACTGTTTAGGCACATCAGGGGCCCTCCAAACGCGACATGGCGTCCGTTCGCAATTCCAGCCAATTTTGGTTTGGAAAAGTCAAACGGTGCTCCTTCCCTTTCGAGCCCTGCCGTGCGCCCAAACAGTGGTTCCCCCCCACATATGGGGTATCAGCGTACTCAGGACATGTTGGACAACAACTTTTGTGGTCCAATTTCTCCTCTTACCCTTGGGAAAATAAAAATTTGGGGACTAAAACACCATGTTTGTGGAAAAAAATATGATTTTTTTTCTTCACGGCTCTACATTACAAACTTGCGTGAAGCACTTGAGGGTTCAAAGTGCTCACCACACATCTAGATAAGTTCCTTAGGGGGTCTAGTTTCCAAAATGGGGTCATATGTGGGGGGTTTCCACTGTTTAGGCACATCAGGGGCCCTCCAAACGCGACATGGCGTCCGTTCGCAATTCCAGCCAATTTTGGTTTGGAAAAGTCAAACGGCGCTCCTTCCCTTTCGAGCCCTGCCGTGCGCCCAAACAGTGGTTCCCCCCCACATATGGGGTATCAGCGTACTCAGGACATGTTGGACAACAACTTTTGTGGTCCAATTTCTTCCTCTTACCCTTGGGAAAATAAAAATTTGGGGACTAAAACATCATGTTTGTGGAAAAAATATGATTTTTTTTTCTTCACGGCTCTACATTACAAACTTGCGTGAAGCACTTGAGGGTTCAAAGTGCTCACCACACATCTAGATAAGTTCCTTAGGGGGTCTAGTTTCCAAAATTGGGTCACATGTGGGGGGTTTCCACTGTTTAGGCACATCAGGGGCCCTCCAAACGCGACATGTCGTCCGTTCGCAATTCCAGCCAATTTTGGTTTGGAAAAGTCAAACGGCGCTCCTTCCCTTTCAAGCCCTGCTCTGCGCCCAAACATGGTTCCCCCCCACATATGGGGTATCAGCGTACTCAGGACAAGTTGGACAACAACTTTTGTGGTCAATTTCTCTCTTACCCTTGGGAAAATAAAAATTTGGGGACTAAAACATCATGTTTGTGGAAAAAATATGATTTTTTTTCTTCACGGCTCTACATTACAAACTTGCGTGAAGCACTTGAGGGTTCAAAGTGCTCACCACACATCTAGATAAGTTCCTTAGGGGGTCTAGTTTCCAAAATGGGGTCACATGTGGGGGGTTTCCACTGTTTAGGCACATCAGGGGCCCTCCAAACGCGACATGGCGTCCGTTCGCAATTCCAGCCAATTTTGGTTTGGAAAAGTCAAACGCGCTCCTTCCCTTTCGAGCCCTGCCGTGCGCCCAAACAGTGGTTCCCCCACATATGGGGTATCAGCGTACTCAGGACATGTTGGGACAACAACTTTTGGGTCCAATTTTCTCCTTTACCCTTGGAAAATAAAAAATTTGGGACTAAAACATCATGTTTGTGGAAAAAAAATATGATTTTTTTTCTTCAGGCTCTCATTACAAACTTGCGTGAAGCACTTGAGGGTTCAAAGTGCTACCAAGTTAGATAAGTTCCTTAGGGGGTTAGTTTCAAAATTGGGTCATTGTGTGGGTTTTCCCTGTTAGGCACATCAGGGCCCTCCAAAGCGACATGTCGTCCGTTCGCAAATTCCAGCCATTTTGTTTGGAAAAAGTCAAACGGCGCTCCCTCCCTTTCAAGCCCTGCTGTGGCCCAAACAGTGTTCCCCCCAATATGGGGTATCAGCGTACTCAGGAATGTTGGACAACAACTTTTGTGTGTCCAATTTCTCTCTTACCTTGGGAAAATAAAAATTTGGGACTTAAAAATCATGTTTGTGGAAAAAATATGATTTTTTTTCTTCACGGCTCTACATTACAAATCTTGCGTGAAGCACTTGAGGTTCAAATATGTCTCACACACATCTAGATAAGTTCCTTAGGGTTTAGTTTCCAAAATGGGGTCACATGTGAGGGTTTCCATGTTTAGCACTTCAGGGGCCTCCAAACGCGACATGGCGTCCGTTCGCAATTCCAGCCAATTTTGGTTTGGAAAAGTCAAACGGCGCTCTTCCTTTCAAGCCGCCGTGCGCCCAACAGTGGTTCCCCCCCACATATGGGTATCAGCGTACTCAGGATAAGTTGGACAACAACTTTTGTGGTTCAATTTCTCCTCTTACCCTTGGGAAAATAAAAATTTGGGGACTAAAACATCATGCTTGTGGAAAAAAATATGATTTTTTTTCTTCACGGCTCTACATTACAAACTTGCGTGAAGCACTTGAGGGTTCAAACTACTCACCACACATCTAGATAAGTTCCTTAGGGGGTCTAGTTTCCAAAATGGGGTCACATGTGGGGGGTTTCCACTGTTTAGGCACATCGGGGCCTCTCCAAACGCGACATGGCGTCCGTTCTCAATTCCAGCCAATTTTGGTTTGGAAAAGTCAAACTGCGCTCCTTCCATTCCGAGCTCTGCCGTGTGCCCAAACAGTGGTTTTCCCTCACATATGGGGTATCGGCGTACTCAGGAGAAATTGCACAACAACTTTATCAGTCCTTTTTCTCCTTTTTCCCTTGTGAAAATAAAAAAATGTTTGTAAAAGATCATTTTTGTGACTAAAAAGTAAAATGTTAATTTTTTCCTTCCATGTTGCTTCAGCTCCTGTGAAGCACCTGAAGGGTTAATAAACTTCTTGAATGTGGTTTTTCAGTACCTTGAGGGGTGTAGTTTTTAGAATGGTGTCACTTTTGGGTATTTTCTGCTATATAGACCCCTCAAAGTGACTTCAAATATGAGGTGGTCCCGAAAAAAAATGGCTTTGTAAATTTTGTTGTAAAAATGAGAAATCGCTGGTCAACTTTTAACCCTTATAATTTCCTAACAAAAAAAAATTTTGTTTCCAAAATTGTGCTGATGTAAAGTAGACATGTGGGAAATGTTATTTCTTAACTATTTTGTGTGACATATTTATCTGTTTTAAGGGAATAAAAATTCAAAGTTTGAAAATTGCAAAATTTTCAAAATTTTTGCCATATTTGCGTTTTTTTCATAAATAAATGCAAGTTATATGGAAGAAATTTTACCACTATCATGAAGTAAAATATGTCACGAGAAAACAATCTCAGAATCGCGAAGATCCGTTGAAGCGTTCCAGAGTTATAACCTCATAAAGAGACAGTGGTCAGAATTGTAAAAATTGGCCCGGTCATTAACGTGCAAACCACCCTTGGGGGTGAAGGGGTTAAGGGTAGGTTAATTTTAACATTGAGAGATAGAATATCAAAAATAAAATCCAGAAAATCACATTGTATAAATTATATACATTTATTTGCGTTTTGCAGTGAGAAATACCGTATATACTCGTGTATAAGCCGACCCGTGTATAAGCCGACCCCCCTAATTTTGCCACAAAAAACTGGGAAAACTTATTGACTCGTGTATAAGCCGGGTTTATAAACTGCCCTCCTGCTCTGTGCTGCCCCCGTCCTGCTCCTTGCTCCCCCATCCAGCTCTGTACTCCTCCCCCTCCTGCTCCGTCCCCCCTCCGTGCTCCCCTCCCATCTCCCCATCCTTCTCCGTCCTCCTGTGCCCCCCGTCCTGCTCTGTGCTCCTCTGTGCCCTCCATCCTCTCCCCCCATCCTGCTCCGTGCTCCTCTGTGCCTCCATCCTCCCCCCGTCCTGCTCCGTGCTCATTGTCCTCCTCCATGCTTCTCCCGTCCTCCGTTCTCCCCCCGTCCTGCTCCATGCTTCCCGTCTCCATTCTCCCCCATCCTCCTCCATGCTTCCCCTGTCCTCCGTTCTCCCCCTATCTTGCTCCGTGCTCCTTGTCCTCTCCTCCATCATACTCACCCCTCCCTGTGCCATCGCTGACGTCCCTGCAATCCTGCGTTCTCCCCGGCTTCCTGCAGCTCTCCCGCTTCCTGCAGCTCTCCAGCACTAAGCGGTGATGTAATACCTCTCATTAAGGCCATGAATATGGAGGCCACGCCCATGGGAGTGGCGTCGCGTCCATATTACATGACCTTAATGAGCGGGTATTACATCACCGCTCAGTGCTGAAGAGCTGCAGGAAGCCGGGGAGAGCTGCAGGAAGCCGGGGAGAACGCAGGATTACAGGGACGTTCAACGATGGCACGGGGAGGGGTGAGTATGATGTCCCAGCCACCGGCTCCTGCCGCGGCATCCCCTCCCCCGCTGGTTTCTGCCCTATGACTCGTGTATAAGCCGAGGGGGCATTTTCAGCACGAAAAAAGGTGCTGAAAATCTCGGCTTATACACGAGTATATACGGTAAATATTTGATCCCTCTGGCAAACAAGGCTTAATACTTGGTGACAAAACCCTTGTTGGCAAGCACAGCAGTCAGACGTTTTTTGTAGTTGATGATGAGGTTTGCGCACATGTCAGGAGAAATTTTTGCTCCACTCCTCTTTGCAGATCATCTCTAAATCATTAAGATTTTGAGGCTGTCGCTTGGCAACTCGGAGCTTCATCTCCCTCCATAAGTTTTCTATGGGATTAAGGTCTGGAGACTGGCTAGGCCACTCCATGACCTTAATGTGCTTCTTTCTGAGACACACCTTTGTTGTATTGGCTGTATGTTTTGAGTCATTGTCTTGCTGGAAGACCCAGCCATGACCCATTTTTAATGTCCTGGTGGAGGGAAGGAGGTTGTCACTCAGGATTTTATGGTACATGGCTCCATCCATTCTCCCATTGATGCTGTGAAATAGTCCTGTGCCCTTATCAAAGAAACACGCCCAAAACATAATGTTTCCACCATCATGCTTGACAGTGGGGATGGTGTTCTTTGGGTCATAGGCAGCATTTCTCTTCCTCCAAACACGGCGAGTTGAGTTAATGCCAAAGACCTCAATTTTTGTCTCATCTGACCACAGCACCTTCTCCCAATCAATCACAGAATCATCCAGGTGTTCATTGGCAAACTTCAGACGGGCCTGCACATGTGCCTTCTTGAGCAGGGGAACTTGCGGGCACTGCAGGGTTTTTACCTTTTACGGCGTAATGTGTTACCAATGATTTTCTTGGTGACTGTGGTCTCAGCTGCCTTGAGATAATTAACAAGTCTCCCTGTGTAGTTTTATGCTGATCTCTCACCTTCCTCATGATCAAGGATACCCCACAAGGTGAGATTTTGCATGGTGCCCCAGATCGATGTCGATTGACAGTCATTTTGAATTTCTTCCATTTTCTTACTATAGCACCGACAGTTGTCTCCTTCTTACCCAGCATCTTACTTATGGTTTTGTAGCCCATTCCAGCTTTGTGCAGGTCTATGATCTTGTCCTGACATCCTTAGAAAGCTCTTTGGTCTTGCCCATGTTGTAGAAGTTAGAGTCTGACTTATTAATTGAGCCTGTGAACAGGAGTCTTTTATAAAGAAAAAAAGGAAGAAAAGGCCAGGCATATAGGGCGCACACCCCAGATAATAGATCAAAAAGTGTAATACATAATATAAATTTTATTGAAGAACAAAAAGACTAACAATAAAAACAATTAAAAGGCAAAAACACCCCCCCCACAGTGGTCCCATATGGTTGTGATGTTATATAATACAGCACCATATACCAAAAGCACTCATGCAAAAATATGTGAGAAAGAGGCTTAAATGCATAAAATAACCTAACAATAACCCCCTAATCTAGGCATCCCCAGAAAAGCAGCAAGACGCCAGTGCACACTCAAAGGAGGCCCCAATAAATCTCAAGGTTGCTATGAAAATGGTAAGCAATCCATCCAAAGATAGATAATCACCCCTCCAATCTGGGGATAGAGAAGGTGCATGTACTGAGGATCAGCAAGAGGGAATGGGAGCATATGCCAAAGCAATGTGAGAGAAATAAGTAGTAAGGCAACAGCATCACCATAAGGAGCAGTCCAGTGGAAAGCGTCAGGGGTCAAGCAGTCTGGGAGAAAGTCCCGGGACCAAAGTGGTGTGGGAAGCCCCATGCGTATCGCTGCTGAGGCGCAGCTTCGTCAGGGGAAGTTAAGCAATCACAGTCATTCATACCTTAAAAAGCGGTCAATCAAGGAGAGAACAGGAGAACGGTGTGTCAAATAGTATGTACCGGAAGTGGAATCCTGGCCAGGATAGGCGCATGCTCTTGTAAGTCCCCAGGTTAAAAACAACGGATCAAGATCTCTATTTAATGAAGAGGTTGTTCTCATGTAAGTCAGAATCGCGCATGCGCACAGTGGCGCTAAGGGCGGACATTGCCAAGGAATGAAAGAAAGCTCCTGGCACGCAGGCCTAAAGAGACGAAAGTCATGACATGTATAATGAGCCTGCGCGTGCGCACAGAGATAAATCCTCAACCAGAGGGTGTAAACAGTGGGTGCAGCGCACAAGACAATAGATAAATTAGTCAGAGTGTAAACATATAAATAGACTGGAAAGCACAGCAGGGTTATGATAAAGGGTTATGATAAAGGAGCGCAAAACGCTGAACTCAGGGACAGATGCCCATGTAGAACTAGGTGAGATTAATAAAGAGAGGGGAAAGAAAAACTGGAGCACGGGTCGAAAATAAAACACCTGGGCAAAATAACCCTATAGGAAATATATAAGTACCCAAATATTAAAGGCGGGACTGCAAAGACAATCTGTATAAAAAGGAGAAATATACATGTCATCCAGGCAGAGGTAAGCCAGGATGGCAAAACCTCGCAACCCAATGAAGGGGAGAACAGAAGAGGCTTTAAATTCGAATCCAGCACATCCCTCTCTTCTTTTTATCTTATAAAGAAAAAAAAAAAGGATTTATGCCAACACAGTTCAAAAACAAATGTTAAGTACTCTGGATTCAGACCACCACATATGGAGCATTGGCACAGAATATAATGTACAATGAAAAACATATGTCGCCATGAAGCAACAGGAGAATCTTAGAGTGAAGATCCAATCCTATTACCAAAGTAGTGCACAAAGGTAGCACAATGTGAACAAGGAATAATCAATGAATATACATATATGTAATATATATATATATACAGTACAGACCAAAAGTTTGGACACACCTTCTCATTTAAAGATTTTTCTGTATTTTCATGACTATGAAAAATTGTAAATTCACACTGAAGGCATCAAAACTATGAATTAACACATGTGGAATTATATACTTAACAAAAAAGTGTGTAACAACTGAAATTATGTCTTATATTCTAGGTTCTTCAAAGTAGCCACCTTTTGCTTTGATTACTGCTTTGCACACTCTTGGCATTCTCTTGATGAGCTTCAAGAGGTAGTCACCGGAAATGGTTTTCACTTCACGGGTGTGCCCTGTCAGGTTTAATAAGTGGGATTTCTGGCCTTATAAATGGGGTTGGGACCATCAGTTGTGTTGTGCAGAAGTCTGGTGGATACACAGCTGATAGTCCTACTGAATAGACTGTTAGAATTTGTATTATGGCAAGTAAAAAGCAGCTAAGAAAAATGAGTGGCCATCATTACTTTAAGAAATGAAGGGCAGTCAGTCTGAAAAATTGGGAAAACTTTGAAAGTGTCCCCAAGTGCAGTTGCAAAAACCATCAAGCGCTACAAAGAAACTGGCTCACATGAGGACCGCCCCAGGAAAGGAAGAAAAGAGTCACCTCTGCTTCTGAGGATAAGTTTATCCGAGTCACCAGCCTCAGAAATCGCAGGTTTACAGCAGCTCAGATTAGAGACCAGGTCAATGCCACACAGAGTTCTAGCAGCAGTCACATCTCTACAACAACTGTTAAGAGGAGACTTTGTGCAGCAGGCCTTCATGGTAAAATAACTGCTAGGAAACCACTGCTAAGGACAGGCAACAAGCAGAAGAGACTTGTTTGGGCTAAAGAACACAAGGAATGGACATTAGACCAGTGGAAATCTGTGCTTTGGTCTGATGAGTCCAAATTTGAGATCTTTGGTTCCAACCACCGTGTCTTTGTGCGACGCAGAAAAGGTGAACAGATGGACTCTACATGCCTGGTTCCCACCGTGAAGCATGGAGGAGGAGGTGTGATGGTGTGGGGGTGCTTTGCTGGTGACACTGTTGGGGATTTATTAAAAATTGAAGGCATACTGAACCAGCATGGCTACCACAGCATCTTGCAGCAGCATGCTATTCCATCCGGTTTGCATTTAGTTGGACCATCATTTATTTTTCAACAGGACAATGACCCCAAACACACCTCCAGGCTGTGTAAGGGCTATTTGACCAAGAAGGAGAGTGATGGGGTGCTATGCCAGATGACATGGCCTCCACAGTCACCAGACCTGTACCCAATCGAGATGGTTTGGGGTGAGCTGGACCGCAGAGTGAAGGCAAAAGGGCCAACAAGTGCTCAGCATCTCTGGGAACTCCTTCAAGATTGTTGGAAGACAATTTCTGGTGACTACCTCTTGAAGCTCATCAAGAGAATGCCAATAGTGTGCAAAGCAGTCATCAAAGCAAAAGGTGGCTACTTTTAAGAACCTAGAATATAAGACATAATTTCAGTTATTACACACTTTTTTGTTAAGTATATAATTCCACATGTGTTAATTCATAGTTTTGATGCCTTCAGTGTGAATGTACAATTTTCATAGTCCTGAAAATACAGAAAAATCTTTAAATGAGAAGGTGTGTTCAAACTTTTGGTCTGTACTGTATATCTTCGCGGATGACATCCGCGGGGCATAAAAAGTTCAACCCAGAAAGCTTGTAAAGAAGAGCTCTTCATTAAGTCCATTGAGTGACAAACTCTGCAGGTTAAAGATCCAGCAGGATTCCGTTTGGAGTAGATGCTTCCTTAAGTTTCCTCCTCTGGCATTAGAGAAAATTGTTGGAATAATGCATATTATTTGTATGTATTGCAACAACTACTACTGTACTGTTTGATATGTTGTGCATATTGTGAGGTTGTTAACAAAGTTTTGTAAAAAAAAAAAAACCCTCACTCACAGACAGGATGCCTCCTCCTTCTCTTCCTGTGTTGTTGTAATGTTTTTCATGCTGCAGCCATAGCAGATATCAGGCTGATCACATTTCATGCTGTGTTGTAAGCTGTTTATACTGGATGTGAATAAATCTACATTCTCTGTTGCTGACTCCAGATGTTACGCTGGTTAATCCGCTGCTAACAGGTTATGGGCCCAGAGTTCCCAGAGTGCCCAGAGTCCTAGAGTCCCAGAGATCCCCAGAACACAGAGAAAAGAAAAGAAAGAAAGACAGCAAAGATGGCCACCAGCAGCAGCAACTCCATGAAGTTTACAGTACCAAGTCTCACTAACCAGAACTATCAATCCTGGAAATTCAAAGTGAAGATGCTGCTGATAAGGGAAGGTACGTGGAAATGCACACAGGAGCCTAAACCTGACCCAGTACCACAGGAGTGGATAGAGATGGATCAGAAAGCACAGAGTACCATATCACTCAGCGTAGATGATGATCAGATTGTTCATGTGTGTAAATGTGATACTGTAAGAGAAATGTGGGAGCAGCTGCAAAAGGTACATGAGAGGATTAATTTAAGCAATAAACTGCATCTTATGAGAAAACTGTACCAGTCTAAGCTACAGAAAGGCCAGGATATGCAGGAGTATATCAGGAGTATTCTAGAGCTTGTAGAACGCTTGAGAGGCATTGGGGAAGATCTGAAGGACTTTCATGTAGCCGCATTACTGCTTAGTGGTCTTCCAGAGAGCTATGACATGCTTGTGACCGCACTAGATGCGCGCCCAGATGATGAGCTTACCCTGGAGTATGTAAGAGGGAAGCTTATAGATGAATATAAACGGAAGGCAGAATGTATAAGCACCAAGACAGAGTCTGCTTTACAAACACAGAGTCTATATGATAACAGAAAGCACCTAAAGAAACACGTGAATATTTTGTTTGCAAAAAATCAGGACATTTGAAAGCCGACTGCAGAGTTTGGAAAGCTAGAATGAATCAGCTGAAAAAGCAAAACAGTCAGCAAAGGGTTAAGAGTGCTGTGTCTGGAGAAAATGATTCTGTGAATACTGAAATTGCATTTACTGTCAGTGCAAATACATCAAAGCATGCATGGTGTATAGACTCTGGAGCAACTAGTCACATGACTAATAACAGAGACTTCTTTTCTAAGCTTAATACAAAATAAGTCAGAGAAAGTGATTATGGCTAATGGTCAGTACATGAGTTCAGAAGGCATAGGAGATGGTTATATTGATTGTCAAATCTAACCAACACAAAGCAGGAAGATCCCAGTAAAAGATGTGCTCTATGTGCCTAGTCTTGAGAGTAATTTACTATCTGTGAAGAAACTCACAAAACAAGGAAATGTAGTTACATTTAAGCATGATAGCTGCATCATCTCAAAAGAGGGTCACACACTAGCATAGGGAAAAATCACAGATGAACTTTATCAGCTGAAATGTAAAGAGTGTGTGTATACTGCTCAACAAGAAGAGCACAATAACTGTATTCATGTATGGCATAGGCGTCTGGCACACAGAGACCCAGAAGCAATAAGAAAGTTAGTTCAGATGCAACTAGCTGATGATAATGTGTAGCCCTGGTACACAATACCAGGAGGATGAGTGGAGAGGTAACGGTTAAGGGCTCTTCATGATATCATGTACACTTCGGACACACCCACCAGGGGTGTGGAGGGGAGTGCTAAGTAGTCTGAGTTCAGTTCAGTCAGTGACTCGAAGGAGTGAGGAAGTGCAGTCTTTGTGCAGTTCAGAAAGTGGAGTCCAGTAAAGGTGAGCCAGTTCACCTCAGCCTGGTCAGAGCTGTGCCCCACTAGAGGACGGACTGAGATATCTATTAAGAGTTGAGCAAATCGAAGGGCAAAGTGGAAGAGAACAGAGAAGTGCCATAAGTATAGGATACCTGCACATTGTTACCGGTCACTGGGGACCGAAGGATCACTAAAGCTTCACGCTTAGTGGTAAGAAAACCAGAGGCTTATCGGACCTTAGGTCGTGGCAAGCATCCCTGAAGAGTCAGTACGTATCTGGGGTCAGGGAGAGTGAGAACCTTGAGCCTGATCAGCAAGAATAGGAACTCAGCTCTCTCACAGGAAGGCTCCGACCACAAAAACTGACCGGGCAGAACAGCTTTGGAATAGCTGGAGTTATAGAGGGAACTACGCTTCAGGCTGGTTGGACTCATCAACATTGGACAGTAAAGGAGGCCCCTAACTTGCTTAGCCGTTGCCTCAAAGCTCATCCTCCATCAACCCCATCAGCCTCCCTGGGACCTGCCTTACCATCTTACAAGTAAAGGTATGGAAAGACGCTGACCGTGTGAGACTGAGTTATTTACTTGCATGCCTGCACAACCCTGCCTTAACCATCGACCTGAGGGAAGAGTCCTACCTGTAGGGGACCCGACATCTAGCTGCCTCACCATCCCCTCAGAGCTCTACAGCAGCGCTGGTATAAATTACCAGAAGACTACAGGTGGCGTCACGAACTGTAAATATATCTATCCCCTGTAAATATTCCCCCAACATACGCCAGACCGCTAGGGCCACAGACCGAGCCACCGCTACCTGTGACAATCCCATAGACTTCACGGGCTCGGCTCTGAGTACCCCATTGCCCTGGTAACCCACAATTGTGGTGGCGGGTCGACACAAAACTTTGGCGTCACGAACAGGATACGAAACTTGCAGCATTGCGAGCCCTGTGTGCCTGTGGAGTGTTTTGGATGAAAAAGACTGTTGCTGTTGTTTGGCGCCAAATACCGCCATATTTGCCGCCAGATTCGCGCCCTAAGGCGCTGGAGAAGAAGGTGGGCGTACCTGAAAGAGCGCGCAAAGTCTTGGACACGCCCCCGGCTCTGACTCAGCGGCAGGTCCTGCAACAGGAAGTGAACGCTCTGACATCAGAGCGCCTGCGACGAAGGTCCTGTTCCCACTGCGGTGCCTGTGAAATAGCAGCGTCTGAAACCGGTAGGCTCCGTTTAACCAAGGGGGCGCTAAGATGTCACAACAACCGGCTGACAGTGCGGCCCCGGCCGGAGGTCCCAATCCCGCACCGCTTGGTATTGTAGCGCCAGATGGGGGCGCAGGCCCTGCACCCAGTCCGGTAGTCCCGATCATGCCACTAACGCTCCCATATATGCCTGGGGCGAAATGGCTTCCCCAGTACAGCGGTGAGCCAGGCACATTAGCAGGCTTCAAGCGGAAGTTATGCAGCATCCTAGAAATGTACTCCATGCCTGAGAGACAAAAAGCTGCTGTGCTAATAGGGCAGCTAACTGGCGCTGCTGAGAGGGAAGTGGAGACTTGGGATACCGTTGATCAGGAGTCGGTACCTGCGATCTTCCTTAAGCTGCATGCCATATTTGAAGACCGCACAGAAACGGATCTCCGGATGGCCTTCTATCACTGTTCACAACAGCCAGGTGACAGCATCCGGGACTACGCTTGCCGACTACAGGGAGCCCTGAGAGCCCTCAAGCAAATTAACAATTTAAATGCTATCGACGAGAATAAAATGCTGAAAGAACAATTTATACAGGGATTGAGATCCCAAGAGGAACGCAGAACTGTAAACTGGTGGTCCTTAGACCATCCGGATGCTACCTTTGATGCCCTAAAGGACATGGCAATAAAAGGGCTGCGGCCCCTGGGCAAACCCGAGGTGGCAACCCAACATCATCAGGCTGAAGTCACTCTGGAACCGGCAGTAACCCCCTTTTCCCCGCTAGTGGCTGAAGCCAAAGCGCAGGTGACACCTACCAGTGAATTGGATTGTCTGCGCTCAGAGGTGCGCCAGCTGACTAAAAATCTGGCCGCTGTGATGAGTGCCCTGCAGCTGCGGAAAGAGGAGGAAGGGAAGATCTTGTTAGCTGACTGCCCAGAAGACGTTCCGTGGATGCACCGGAGAAGAAAGAAGACGTCGCCCCCCCGGAGGAGGACAACGCCACCCCCAGGAGCGACCTCTGATCAACACCCTCCTCGTCGAGAGATCATCTGTTACCGATGCAACCGGAAAGGTCATATGTCTCCACAGTGTCCTTTAAACGGGCAGAACCTGGTCCGAGGGCCAACACCCAGGAGAATACCCGTCAGGCCCCCTAGACTGGAGCCGCAGGTATGTGGGCGGGCGACCCTACCTGTCTATTATTCTAGATGGTATTGCTGTTCCAGCATTGTTAGACACTGGGTCGCAGGTGACCCTAATACCTGATGCCCTATATACCAAGTACTGGTCAATGGACAGTCTTAAACCTCCGAGCCTTGACTTTACCGTGTATGCTTCTAATGGTCTTCCTGTAGAAGTACTCGGAACAAAATGTGTAGATGTAAAGGTGGGCAGAGAGGAGTTGAAAGACCAGGGGCTTCTGGTAGTAAAGACTGTAAATGAGGAGAACGGTTTAAATATAATTTTGGGTACTAACATTATCGGTAATTGTTTGGGAGAAGTTGTGTTCTTGCTCCAACAGCTCGCTGAGATTGCCCGACCAAGGCAGAGAGGAGTAATCCAAAGAGAGATCCGGGCCCTGGTGTGTCAGCAGCAAGCGAAGCTTACAGACGGCGAAATTGGTAATGTACGGGTCACTGACTCGGATCCTATTGTGATACCCCCAATGAGTGAAATGATCATTTGGTGCAGGGCGGCCATAGGTCTGAGAGGACAGAATTACCAAGCTGTAGTAGAACCCCACCATTCAGAACATAGACCTACACTTATGACTGCTAGAGGAGTAGTAGAAGTGGTGAATGGAAGAGTACCGGTACGGCTTCTCAATTGGGGAGATGATGAGGTAAACTTACCCCGTTATGCAACCATTGCTAAACTACATGCTGTTGATAATAATTCTATTCTCCCGGCTGAGTCCTTAGACTCCTGTCAAATAGCGGAGGACAATGACCCAGCAACTCAGGTGGCGGAGTGGTGTCAGCAATTCCATGTTGGGACGGACACCACTCCCGCTCACCAGAAGCAAGGGGTATTACGGGTGGTGCAAGAGTACGCCCAAGTGTTTAGCAAAAATCCACTTGATTTTGGGGTAATTAAGGGAGTCCAACATCATATCCCTACAGGCAGTCATCCTCCCATCAAAGAGCGGTATAGGCCCATACCTCCAGCTCATTATCAGAAGGCTAAAGAAATGTTGAATGATATGAAGAAAGCCGGGGTGATAAGGGATAGTTGTAGCCCCTGGGCAGCCCCTCTAGTTCTGGTTAAAAAGAAAGATGGTAGTATGAGAATGTGTGTGGATTACAGGCAGGTGAACCGCATAACACACAAGGATGCATACCCGTTACCACGTATAGAGGAATCATTAGCTGCTCTGAAAACGGCTAACTACTTTTCTACCCTTGATCTGACTAGTGGTTACTGGCAAGTGGCTGTGGCTGAGGAGGATCGTGAGAAAACGGCTTTCACCACCCCAATGGGGCTCTGTGAGTTCGACAGAATGCCGTTTGGGCTCAGCAGTGCCCCAGGAACATTTCAGAGAGTGATGGAAAATTGTCTGGGACATCTCAATTTTGAAACCGTGCTGCTATACCTAGACGACGTTATCGTGTATTCCAAGACATATGAGGACCATCTGAAACACCTGGCAGAAGTATTCGAGTCCCTGTCTAGGTACGGGATGAAGTTGAAACCCTCAAAATGCCATCTACTCAAACAGAAGGTACAATACTTGGGGCACATCGTCAGTTCGGAAGGAGTAGCGCCGGACCCAGAGAAAGTCACTGCCATCCAGAAGTGGCCGGAGCCGAAGAACCTTAAGGAAGTGCGACAGTTCCTGGGACTAACGGGTTACTACAGGAGATTCGTGAAAGATTACACGAAGAAGGCAGCTCCTTTACAGGACCTCCTAGTAGGACAATCCCTAAAGAGCAGAAACCCTCCCTTTAATTGGGTAAGGAACAGGCTGAAGCATTCCAAAAGATGAAAGAGATCCTTACAGGTGATGAGATCTTAACCTATCCTGATTACAGCCAACCGTTCCTGTTGTACACCGACGCCAGTAATGAAGGTTGGGAGCAGTTCTCAGTCAGAAGCAGAATGGCCAAGAAAAAGTCATCGCATATGCCAGCAGAAAACTCAGGCCAACTGAGAGGAATCCGGAAAATTATAGCAGCTTCAAGCTGGAGTTTCTGGCGCTGGTCTGGGCCATTACTGAAAGATTTAAGCACTATCTGGCCTCCAATAAGTTCACGGCGTACACAGACAACAACCCGTTAACGCACCTGGAAACCGCCAAGCTGGGCGCCATGGAGCAGCGTTGGATGGCTCGGTTGTCCAATTACCAGTTTACTATCAAGTACCGGGCAGGTCGAAAGAATGCTAATGCTGATGCGTTGTCCCGAATACCGCATGACTCTGATACGGAAGAAGAATCGGATGACCTGGAAGAAATTGAGCTACCTGCGTTCCATCGAAATGGGGTAGTCCACGAGCATCGAGTCAACAGAAAGCAGTATGGTGCAACATTAAATCCTTTACCCCATCACAGTTGGAAAGAGACTCAGGACAGTGATCCAGTGGTCAGCCGCATCAAGGAGTTGTTAAGACAGGAAGGCTCCTCTTTGGAAAAGGAAGCACCTATGTCAGCCAAGCTCCTGTGGAACGAGAAAAGCAGGTTGTTCCTATACCGTGAGAAGTTGTGCAGGAGATACGTCAACCCTAGAACCCATGAGATGGTCTGGCAAATAGTGGTCCCCAAGGCAGACGTCCCAATGGTGTTGGAAGCATACCACGATCAAGCAGGACACTTTGGCTGGAGAAAGCTGGAGACCCTGTTGAGATGCCGGTTCTACTGGGTAGGGATGCGCAGCTCCATCGAGAGGTGGTGTCGGAACTGTGGACCCTGTGGTCTCAGAAGAAAGGACTACGGTAGTCAGAAGGCACCCCTGCAACCTATCCGGACGACTCGCCCCCTGGAGATTGTGGCCCTGGACCACGTCAAATTGTCGCCAAGTAGATCTGGATACTCGTACGCCCTGACCATGGTGGACCATTACTCCAGATTTCTGGTGGTTGTTCCAGTTAAGGACCAGACCGCAGTGACGGCCGCGAAAACCTTTCAAGCAAGCTTCTGCAGACCGCATGGGTATCCGGAGCAAGTATTAACCGATCAAGGACCTGCTTTCGAAGCTGATTTATTCAAGGAATTCTGTCACATGTACGGGTGCAAGAAAATTAGAACAACGCCATACCACCCTCAAACCAACGGTCTTTGCGAAAAAATGAACCATATTGTCCTTGACTTGTTGAGATCCATACCGTTGGAAGACAGAAATCGATGGCCGGACTTACTACCTGATTTGGTTGACTTGTATAACCATATACCTGTAAGTTCTACTAACTGCACTCCAGCCTATCTTATGAGAGCAAGGCCCGGAAGACTACCAATGGATCTAGAACTTGGAGTGGTAGAACCGGAGGCAGACGACGCCGTTGAAAACTGGGACATCAATCGGCAAGAGCAATACAGAAGAGTACAAATCTGTGTAGAGGAAAGTCTCAACAAGGCACGGGAGAAACAGGAAGATGTTTACAACCGAAATGCTCCTGCCAAGCCTTTGATGCCTGGAGAGGTAGTATTAAAAAGAAAAAGGAAGATGCACAAATTGGATAACCAGTGGGAGCAAGAACCCTACGTTGTACAAGATTCTAAATATGACAACAGAAAAGTTTGTATCATCAGTAAGGACGGAGGAAGAACAATAACCACTGTGTCCAGAGACCATTTGAAATTGTGTCCAGAACCCTTAAAATGTTGTGACAAGAACCCTGTCATCAATCAAAAAGAAAGGAAAGAAGAGGTCATACACACCGATCTGGGAGATTTTCCTGCGGATTGGCCTAGACTGGGAGATGCTGTAATAGTTCCGGTGTTGCAGTTTTATCAGCCACAAGAGGAAGTTTTACCTCCAGTTGTGCCCGTGGTGCCAGTCGAGCCCGTTCAGGAGTTACCCATCCCAGCAACACCTCAACCTATGGAATCTCAAGAAGGATCATCTGAAGCAGCGCCCCATACTATGGGATCCCCTGGTGAAGCTGACTCACACCGCCCAGCCATCAGTACGCTTGCCAGATCCATAGAAAGATTGAGGCAGTTCTATAGTTTGCCGTTACGCAGTGCAGACAGATCGCAACTTAATATACCTGAGGCTACTCCACGTAGATCAGAGCGAATCACAAAAGGAAAGTTACCCATTCGATACCAGCAGTAATTATAACGAATTAATGTGAATACTGTAAAAAGTCTATATATATATATGTGTTTTTCCCTATTATGTCTTATAATGGACTCAGAGGCTGAGGACTGAGCCAGCCCAAAAACTGTATCCTGTAAATAGTTGCACTAAGGTGCCTTTTAATGATTTCACACGAAGCCTTGACTTACCTCTGAACATAAAACCCGTGTGGTGAGGCACTGAGTGAGGTCTGCATTCGGATGTCCTGCAGCCCACCCAGGACCTACGTTGAAGGTTTGGTGCGGGTCCTTCACAAGCATATTGTCTATTTATATGAAAATGTTATTTAATATTGTATTTTTCTATACATAATGTTTTATTTGCAACGTTCAAGACATCCTTACCTCCCGGATGGGACGAATTAATGTTTAATGTTGATGTTTAATGCATAAACAAAATTGTCTCTTTGTATTTTACAGCCCGGGAGTGCTGTCGTTTACCATGGGGGAATGTGTAGCCCTGGTACACAATACCAGGAGGATGAGTGGAGAGGTAACGGTTAAGGGCTCTTCATGATATCATGTACACTTCGGACACACCCACCAGGGGTGTGGAGGGGAGTGCTAAGTAGTCTGAGTTCAGTTCAGTCAGTGACTCGAAGGAGTGAGGAAGTGCAGTCTTTGTGCAGTTCAGAAAGTGGAGTCCAGTAAAGGTGAGCCAGTTCACCTCAGCCTGGTCAGAGCTGTGCCCCACTAGAGGACGGACTGAGATATCTATTAAGAGTTGAGCAAATCGAAGGGCAAAGTGGAAGAGAACAGAGAAGTGCCATAAGTATAGGATACCTGCACATTGTTACCGGTCACTGGGGACCGAAGGATCACTAAAGCTTCACGCTTAGTGGTAAGAAAACCAGAGGCTTATCGGACCTTAGGTCGTGGCAAGCATCCCTGAAGAGTCAGTACGTATCTGGGGTCAGGGAGAGTGAGAACCTTGAGCCTGATCAGCAAGAATAGGAACTCAGCTCTCTCACAGGAAGGCTCCGACCACAAAAACTGACCGGGCAGAACAGCTTTGGAATAGCTGGAGTTATAGAGGGAACTACGCTTCAGGCTGGTTGGACTCATCAACATTGGACAGTAAAGGAGGCCCCTAACTTGCTTAGCCGTTGCCTCAAAGCTCATCCTCCATCAACCCCATCAGCCTCCCTGGGACCTGCCTTACCATCTTACAAGTAAAGGTATGGAAAGACGCTGACCGTGTGAGACTGAGTTATTTACTTGCATGCCTGCACAACCCTGCCTTAACCATCGACCTGAGGGAAGAGTCCTACCTGTAGGGGACCCGACATCTAGCTGCCTCACCATCCCCTCAGAGCTCTACAGCAGCGCTGGTATAAATTACCAGAAGACTACAGGTGGCGTCACGAACTGTAAATATATCTATCCCCTGTAAATATTCCCCCAACATACGCCAGACCGCTAGGGCCACAGACCGAGCCACCGCTACCTGTGACAATCCCATAGACTTCTACAGGCTCGGCTCTGAGTACCCCATTGCCCTGGTAACCCACAATTGTGGTGGCGGGTCGACACAATATCACAATTGATCTATGTAACCAGACAATGAAGTGTACTAGCTGCATCAAAGGGAAAATGTCTAGAAAAGCTTTTCCTAAGAGAAGTACTACAAGAACAGAACAGCCACTAGATTTAATTCACACAGATGTCTGTGGTCCAATGAGCACTCAGACTCCTGGGAAAAAGAGATATTTTCTCACATTTATTGATGATCATTCCAGATATACAGTTGTCCATCTGCTTCACAGCAAGATAGAAGTTCCAGAGAAACTTGAAATATATCTAGCTGAGGTATATAATAAATTTGGAAGAATGCCAAAGATTCTACGTGCAGATAATGGGACTGAATATACAAGCAATGAGACACAGAGCATTCTAAAGAAAAATGGAATCCTATTTCAGACCACTGTACCGTACAACCCTGAGCAAAATGGTGTTGCGGAAAGAAGGAACCGAACACTCTGTGAAAGTGCAAGAAGTATGTTATTTGATGCAAATCTGCCTACAACATATTGGGGTGAGGCAATCATGACAGCTTGCTATCTTCAGAACAGACTACCAGGTAAAGCTACAGAGAAAACTCCATTTGAGCAATGGAACAGCAGAAAGCCAAAACTGCACCACATAAGAATATTCGGAAGTAAAGCATTTGTACATATTCCCAAAGAAAAGTGAACTAAGTTGGAATCTCACGCTAAAGAAGGTATCCTGGTAGGCTACAGTGAAACCCAGAAAGGTAATAGGATTCTACACCCAGAAACAAACAAGGTCACAATAAGCAGAGATGTAGTGATTGATGAGAACTTTGTATCACCCAAGTTTTGTGACATCACACCAGTAGTCCAGCTGAAGTCACAATTACAAGACAACAACAAGGAGGAAGTAGAAGTCTGGCTGGATTCTTCAACCACTGAAGGAACAACAGGAAAATCAGAAGAATCTGAAATCAGAAGATCGTCAAGATCAAACAAAGGTATACCAGCTAAACGTCTATCCTACATTGTCAAGACACTACCTGAGTCAGAGCCGCAGTCATGGGATGAAATGCAAGGACTACCTATCCATGAAAGAACAAAGTGGATTGATGCCGCTAATGAGGAAATCAAGTCGCTTCATCAACTCCAAACTTGGAAACTCACCAAGCTACCACAGGGCAAAAAGTCAATCAAGTGCAAGTGGGTCTTTAAAACCAAATATGACTCTGAAGGTAAAGTCCACAGATTTAAAGCAAGGTTGGTCGCAAAAGGATATTCTCAAAAGTATGGCGAAGATTACGATGCTACATTTGCTCCAGTCACTAAACAGACTACGTTCAGAGCTTTGTTAGCTGTAGCTGCTGTACAAAAGATGTATGTCAGACATTTGGATATAAAAACTGCTTTCTTAAATGGTGACATTGAGGAGGACTTATACATGACTCAACCTGAAGGTTATGTAAAAAGAGGTGAAGAGAATCTTGTTTGCAAACTACAAAAATCTCTCTATGGTCTTAAGCAATCAGCAAGAGCATGGAACACCAAGATGAATAAAGTCTTGTTGGAAGAAGGATTTAAAAGAGGTCAAGCAGATCCATGCTTATACACAAAATATACAGATGGAAAGTGGATGTATATTCTCTTATATGTGGACGATGTGATTGTAGCTCATTAAGAATACGCAGAAATTGGAAAAATGACTGAAATTCTGAATCAGCATTTTGAAACAAAAGACCTTGGAAGTGTGACATATTATCTAGGAATCCAAATCCAGAGAGAGGAAGATGGGAGTTTTCTTCTAAACCAAAGTGCAAAAATTAATTCGATTCTGAATCAATTTGGAATGTCAGAGGCCAAAGGTATATCAACCCCAATGGAACCATCCTACTTGAAGCTGGAAGAAGAAGATGACCTGTTGCCTAACAATGAGAAATATCGTCAGGCAGTGGGGGCACTTCTGTACATATCAACTATGACTCAACCGGATATCACAACAACAGTTGGAATCCTTTGCAGATATGTGGAAAAACCGTGCCAAAGAGACTGGAATGCTGTTAAAAGACTTCTGCGATATTTGAAAGAAACGCAAGATGTAAATTTAAAACTATCTGCTGCGGGAGATCTAGAACTTACCGGCTATGTAGATGTGGATTGGGCTGGTGATTCGCGTGATCGTAAATCCACAAGCGGATACTTGTTTAAAGTTGGAGAAAGTTCAATCTCCTGGTCTAGTAGGAAACAAGTGTCTGTTGCCTTGTCATCCACAGAAGCGGAGTATGTGTCCGCAGCCTATGCAAGCCAGGAGGTCGTTTGGCTAAGACAATTGATGGACGATCTTGGTAAACCGTCAACTCAGCCGACGGTGATTTATGAGGACAACCAAGGATGCATTAAACTTGCATGCAGTGAAAAGATCAGTGCTAGAACCAAGCACATTGACGTCAGACACCATCATCTACGTGATTTGATAGATCGTGGCATAATTCAGTTTGTCTATTGTGAAACTGATAAGATGCTAGCTGACATTATTACAAAGCCATTGCCACGAGCCAGATTCCAAGAATTGAGAACCACAATGGGAATAAGAGGATAAGTAGTTGTTGAGTGGGGGTGTTGGAATAATGCATATTGATTTGTATGTATTGCAACAACTACTACTGTACTGTTTGATATGTTGTGCATATTGTGAGGTTGTTATCAAAGTTTTGTAAAAAAAAAACCCTCACTCACAGACAGGATGCCTCCTCCTTCGCTTCCTGTGTTGTTGTAATGTTTTTCATGCTGCAGCCATAGCAGATATCAGGCTGATCACATTTCATGCTGTGTTGTAAGCTGTCTATACTGGATGTGAATAAATCTACATTCTCTGTTGCTGACTCCAGATGTTACGCTGGTTAATCCGCTGCTAACAAAAATCCTCTGTAAACCAAAAAATGAAATATTAGAAGTAGAGCCACTGTGTTCAGTCAGAAAGTGTAAGGCCACTGGAGTTAGGGTTTTACCCTTCTTGAGGTCAGAAGCAACCAAATGTATTGTGGACAAATGCTTCCGTGCCCTCTTCCTAAACTCCTGGGAGGTCTGCCCCACGTAGACTTTCTTACATGGACAAATAAGAGCATAGATGATGTTAGCTGATTTAAAGTTAATATAAGATGTCAACCGGAATGTTTTTGATTCAAAGAGATTAGTGAAAAAATCCCTAGTGGGGGGAACATACAAACAGACGCTGCAGTCCCCACAGGGGAAGGATCCCCTGAAACGCATGCCAAGATTTAAACTAACAGAGTGGCGTGCAAAATGATTCCTAGTGAGCATATCCCCCAGATTGGGGGCCCTTTTTGCTGTCATAAGGGGACGTGAGGTGACCAAAGGTGAAGTTTGTGAATCCATGGTGAGAATGTGCCAATTGAACACAAGAATGCTCCTCACCTTACTCCATTGGTCATTGTAGTCCGTAATGAAGCGTACACTCTTATCCTGGGGGCGGCGATTGGGGGAAAGTAGTGAGTCCTGATTTTGTCAGGCTGTACTTTAGATTCGATCACTTTATATATCCAATCAACCCATGCTGTAAAGGTGGATCATCACTATAAAGTTCTAGATCATGATATTGAAACCCGAACCCATGAATCAAACCCACTGTTTCCTCGCCCTTCCAGGAAAGATATTGTAATTCAGTTAATGGCCCCTTTAAAGCGTTGATAGTCTATAAATGTCCAAATGTGTTACCATGCTTGCTTTTTTAGTATAGTAGGGAACCAATTTTTAATCACTCATAATCAAGGGGGAACATTTCTAGTAATCAAAATAAATCGGAAAAAATGTTGATTTTCCATACTCAAGTAATAGGGCAATTAGGTACTCGTCAGAAACCCTGTAGTTCTGCTTCGAGCTTCGAAAATTTAATTTCAGAAATTTCATAAAGGGTTATTTCCCAAAAATCAATTTATAGTCTATCCATTGGATAGAAGATAGCTTGCTGATCGGAGGGCTGTTGGGACCCTTAGTGATCCTCAGACCAGGGCTTTAAAACCCTTAGAATGAGGTTTGCAGCCTGTCCTGAATGTAGCGGAGGTGAGCATGTGCGGCCCCCTGGAAATAGCAGAGGTACTGTACATGTTTGGCAGTCCCATAGACAATGAATGGAAGAAAGGTTGGGCATGCACATCTCCATTCCGTTCCGAACAGGCTGTAAAGGTCTTTCTGAGGGTTCAAAATTCCCTATCTCTGAATCCCTGGGGTCCCAGTGTGTTTGTACCTCAAGTTAGTCTTTAACCTGTGGAAAGGGGAATAACTTGATTTTTTGAGAATAACCCTATAAGTCTTAAAAGCAATATACCATTGACTTCAACAACTCTGAGAACACTTTTCAAAAATTTCATATCACAGAGATCAATAGAGATTTCTGGAAACCAGGAATAGCCCATTTACATCCACTTGTGTGATTTTTTGACAGGTCAATATGAAAACCAATCTGCTATACACGCCTCAACATGAATTTGCAAGAAGTCGTGGAATTATCAAGACGACTGGATGGATAGACATGTTAATTATATGCAAATGATCTCAATTTATTCAATATGGAGTATGAGCGCCATGTGCAGAAATTCCGGTTGTTATCAGTCAGTTTATTATTAGTCATCGGAGGAATGCACTTGGACAAATCATCAAGATCCAATGACGCTCCAGATTTGCTTGATGGGAGACAAGTCTGGAGACGCTGCAGCCATGGGAGCACGTTTAGGCCTCGCAGGATGCTCAAAGTAGCATGAGAAAATTGTGGCCTGATGTCTTTAGAGAAATGGCCTCACCACTGGTTCCATGACCAAATTAATGTAACACCAAGCTGTTAGTTCACCTGGAATGAAGACTAGACGGTCAGGCTACCGTACATTAGGCAGCCCAACATCATAATCCCAGGATTAGGATCAGTGTGATGTTCACTTGTGAAGACCTCTCCATGGTGTTGTCCATGTGGTCTCCAGACCAATTTACAGATATGACTGCATCCAAGACAAAAACAGGACTTATCAATGAAGAGGAAAGACCTCCATTCCAGCCTCCATTACCATCTTGCTCAGCATCAAGATAGCTTTTGATTGCAGTGACATGAGGTCATGAAGAAGCATTCATGAGGGAACGTCTCACTGGTCCCACTCCCAGGATTACGGTTTAGTAGCATTATGTCTGGTAGCTGGATTCCTGTAGTCTTCATTCAAGGTACACTAACAACTCGGCAAAACATTGATTTAGTCAAGAAACCAGTTGTAAAGCCATTTCTCCAAAAAGTCCCAAGAGCCATTTTCCCACATGACAATGCCAGGCTGCACATTGTTCATGCTTCTATGAGCAGCCTGCGTGGCCTGATTTTGGCAGTTTTTGGGGGCTTTGGGTCCCAGTGGTCATACCTCCACCATCTACAGTATAAGTTATCACCTATCTAGTATACAGGTTATAAAAATTCATAACCGGAAAAGTCCTTTTACAGGATTATTCTACTGTTCTTTCTTCAGGAGCACAATACTTCCAGTCCCTGGCTTCCTGTTTTGAACATTGACATTGTGGACCAATGGCATGGTCCCACTGCTGGTCCAATCTGTGCGCTTACCTATACTGTCAACAGATACAACTTTTCTTCTGCAACATCGGAGACGCGAAGGGAGACTGATGCTTGCCAAATCCATAATGTAGCTTGGTGCGAATAGACTGTAAAGCATTGAGCGTGGAGGTGGTGTGTACATCTTACCTAGGTAACCAGCCACTCTGAGACTGCAGGGTAGCCAGAAACCCAGGCAGGGAGCTGTACACAATAAAATTGAGTGTTAATAAATGGTAAATTGCAAAGTTTCTTGTTTTTACAAACACTTTGCTATTTCACCTATTTAAGAACTTGAGACAACCTTTTTAAATACTATATGATCCATCACTGGAACATAATAATAATAATCTTTATATAGCGCTAACATATTCCACAGCGCTTTGCAGTTTTCACACATTATCGTCACTGTCCCCGATGGGGCTCACAATCTAGATTCCCTATCAGTAAGTCTTTGGAATGTGGGAGGAAATCGGAGAACCTGGAGGAAACCCACACAAACACGGGGAGAACATATAAACTCCTTGCAGATGTTGTCCTTGGTGGGTTTTGAACCCAGAACCCCAGCGCTGCAAGACTGTAGTGCTAACCACTGAGCCCACGTGCCGCCCGGAACATCACTTAGCACCAAAATATGGAGTCCAGACTCCACGCTAAATTATCCCTGGTAGTAAAAGGGGCAATGGATAGAGAATCAATCAACTATTGGTCAATTAACTCCGGGTATTCAGGACCCCAAGTTCTGATGATTGATGGAGGTTCTAGTGCGTAGGTGAAAATTGGTAAAAATTCTTCAAGCCAAAATATCTGTTTGGGTCAGGGATGGATATATCATTGGTGCATCCTATGCATTCGCACAAGGGCCCAAGAGGTAAGGGGGCCCATCTTCACCTCTAAATCCTGCTATACTTTACTTATCATTGCAGACATACATAATAGTTTATTTGAAACCCATTAGACGCATTTGGCTGTCAGGAGACGTTGATATGTAAATATTTTGCTCCTTTCCTCATCAGAGCTGTTTTCTAACGTGACTTTTTTTTGGACTTTGTACGGGTGATGGCGTCCAACATGCCACATCTGTATTTTGATTCTGCGTATTTATTGGCCTGTGTAGACCGTCTGTAAAGTCAAATAAACACAATTACACTTCTGGTTGATATTCTGCACATAACTGATGTCATAATCAAAAGGCATGTTTATGGGCATGAGATATAGAACTATATTCCTCCATGTCAAGAAATGGGGCCCAGTCAATATGTTCAATGTATACTTGGGCAGACGTAGACATCTACGGGCCTTCAGTTCAGCATTTACGCGCCCTCCTGCCAGCATATCTGGGTTTTATTGTTCCCAGAATGTCATCACTTTGCACCTATTCTGTCTACTTTTTGAATGGACAAAAAAAAACTTTATAAAAAAAAGAGCAAACATTTTAATGTTTAAGTTTATGGGAAATGAATGATATTGATAACGGATTGTCATCCATAGTGACATCCATTTAACAGATCTGTTTTTACATCCAGAAAACTCAAGGCATTCAGATACAGCACTAACAAATGCAGATCCATTAAAAATGGAAGATAGGGATGTGAACAGATACAAAATGGGAACCAAAATTCCCGTTTTAAACTGATCAGTTAAAAATGTCGATTGGTATCTGTTTATAGTCGCTTTTATATATATATACAGTGGGGGAAATAAGTATTTGATTCCTTGCTGATTTTGTAAGTTTGCCCACTGACAAAGACATGAACAGTCTATAATTTTAAGGGTAGGTTAATTTTAACATTGAGATATAGAATATCAAAAATAAAATCTAGAAAATCACATTATATAAATTATATAAATGAATTTGTATTTTTCAGTGATACAGTAAAGATGTATATCTTTGTATCGTGTTAGCCAGTAGATAGAAAAATATTTAGAGTTGAGAGTCCTCAGTGGTTGATACCTTTTAATGGCTAACTGAAAAGATGGTAACAAATTGCAAGCTTTCGAGACTACTCAGGTCTCTTCATCAGGCAAAAACTAATACAAAATCTGAAGAATCACATATTTATACACCACACAGCACAGAAAGAAATGCAATAAGATAAGACAAGTGACGTGAAGCAGAACTGTCATTATGGGAGATAGAGATGAACATAAATATTGGAACAGTTCATAGATAAGGAGTGTGAAAGTTTTATTGCCCTCTGATTGGGGTCTGGTAATGTTTTGTGATGTTCTCACTGGGTCTTTGGAGTAAATTCCTTAATTGATGTAAAAGTCATAAATCCGTGTGACAGGTTCATTCCAGCATTAAGAGTGTCAAAGGTCACCATCAGTTTGTATTCGCAAATTCTTCTGTGTCTTTGAGATGTGAAGCTACCTTTCAATACAAGTAATTTCATATCCCACATGCTATGACCAGGGGAAGGTGTGGTATCCCACTCTCAGGTAAGGAGGGAGCACCACCCAGGACTCTAACACCTGCACCCAACACAAACAATTGCATCAGGACACCCTGGATGTACCCTAAGGGAGGATTGTCTCATCCCAGGCTGGGAAGTAAAGAGTGTTGGGAGAGTGGGTGTAGAAGGTAGAAGGAAGGGGGTGGAGCTTAGAGAGCAGGAAGGAGACTAGTGAGTTAGTCAGAACAAGCTGTGAGGAGCTTGTCTCCAGACGTGAAGAGAATAGTAAGAGAGAGAAAGAAAGAAGGAAGCTTCCGGAAGGACAGATGGGCTCCTAGGGGCACGGATAGTGAGCAATCCATCCGTGTGGCCTGATCCAGTAGTGGAGGGACCAGGTCACAGTGGGGTACCAGCCGCCGAGACTAGTGGAGAAATCATCAGACTCAGCTAGCAAGCCGGAGGCAGGGGAACCTCTAGGTGCTTCAGCTACAAGCCACAGTTATCTTCTCCGAAAAGGCAGCCATAAGGGAGCAAGGGGACTTAGAGAACAAGGTCCGCGGCTGCTGGCTTGGGACACTGACTGTGAGGTGTTGGACAGGATGGGTGGAAAGTCAGCACAGTGAGACGGCCAGGAAAAGAACATACTGAAGGGAGTCCTGGAAAGGTGTATCCTGATCTACCTGGGAGTTTGCTATACCCCTCACCTGGAGGACATGGCATCAAGCAAGCATCAAGCAAGCATCTGCGCATAAGAGAACTGTGAGTAAAGCATTGGAAACTGCACCCCGCTGTGTCCTCTGAATTATACCTATGTCACTTGCCCTGCACTACATTCACCTCCAACATCTCCTTTATCATTCTAACTGCCCTGGGACATTGTTCTGCCTGTGGAGGGCTGAACCAACTCTGCTGCATCAACAACTGTCCCAATGGACTGAATCTGCAGCGTCGGCTAACATCTTTAAGCCGAGTACCACAGGTGGCGTCACAAACACTTTGTTACAAACTCTTTATTTTTCCCCTTTTTCATCATCATCCCCTTTTATTGGACGCCCAGGGCCACGGACCGGGTCACTGCTGCTGTGACACTGCCCCTTTAAGAAGCGGCCCAGTACTGAGTATCCCACTGCCCTGGCGGGCGATCCACATACAATACCCAAATCTTTTTCAGTGAGAGTTTTACCCAGTGTTTTACAATTTAGCACATAGTTATATTTTATTTCTTCTGCCCAAGTGTATAACCTTACATATATCCAAATTAAACTTCAATTGTCATTTCTCAGCCCAAGCTTCCAACTTACATACCGTATATACTCGTGTATAAGCCGAGATTTTCAGCACCTTTTTTTTGTGCTGAAAATGCCCCCTCGGCTTATACACGAGTCATAGGGCAGAAACCAGCGGGGGAGGGGATGCGGCGGCAGGAGCCGGTGGCTGGGACATCATACTCACCCTCCCCGTGCCATCGCTGGACGTCCCTGCAATCCTGCGTTCTCCCCAGCTTTCTGCAGCTCTCCCCGGCTTCCTGCAGCTCTCCAGCGCTGAGCGGTGACGTAATACCCGCTCATTAAGGTCATGTAATATGGACGCGACGCCACGCCCATGGGCATGGCCTCCATATTCATGGCCTTAATGAGCGGTATTACGTCACCGCTCTGCGCTGGAGAGCTGCAGGAAGCCGGGGAGAACGCAGGATTGCCGGCTGGGACCTTCAGCGATGGCATGGGGAGGGTGAGTATGATGGAGGAGGATGGGGGGAGCATGGAGGAGGACAAGGAGCATGGAGCAGGACGGGGGGGAGGACGGAGAGCACGGAGCAGAACGGGGGAGGACGGAGAGCACAGAGCAGGACGGGGGGGAGGACGGAGAGCACGGAGCAGAACGGGGGGAGGACGGAGCAGAACGGGAGAGGACGGAGAGCACGGAGCAGAACAGGGGGAGGACGGAGAGCACGGAGCAGGACGGGGGTGGGCACAGAGGAGAATGGGGAGAGCAGAGCTGGATGGGGGAGCACGGAGCAGGACGGGGAGGATGGAAAGCATGAGCAGGACAGGATAATGGAGCAGGAGGAGGGGAGCATAGAGGAGAATGGGGGCGCACAGAGCTGGATGGGGGAGCACAGAGCTGGACAGCAACTTATACACCCGGCTTATACGCGAGTCAATAAGTTTTCCAAGTTTTTTGTGGCAAAATTAGGGGGGTCGGCTTATATACGGATCGGCTTATACATGAGTATAACGGTAGATCTTTCTGTAATATTAAACTATCCTCCTGTGAGTTTATTACCCTGCAGAGTTTAATATCATCTCCAAATATTGTAATTCTACTCTGTATGCCCCTAAAAGGTCATTGATAAATATGTTAAAAAGAAGAGGGCCCAATACTGATCCTTGTGGTACCCCACTGCTAAATATGACCCAATTTGAGTGTGTTTCCTATCGCTGAGTCATTTATTAACCCTGTTACACATATTTTCCCCTAGTCCCATTTTCTTCATTTTATGTACCAACCCATTGTGTGGCATCATATCAAGCAACATCCACTGTGTTTCTCTAGTCCAGTCTGGAGCTTACCACCTCATAGAAACTGATCAGATTATTATGAAAGGACCGATCCATCATAAAACCGTGTTGATGCTGAGTCATGAGGATATTCTTTTTGAGAAACTCCAGTAGTATCTCTTAGGAAACCCTCAAGGATTTTACCCACAGCTGAGGTTAAATTTACCAGCCTCTAATTTCAGGCTCATTTTTTGTCCCCTTTTGGAATATTGGCACCAAATTTGCTATGCGCCATCCTGTGGTACAGACCCTGTTATTATGGAATCTGTAAATATTAAAAATAACAATAATAATGGTCTGTCTATCACTGTGCTTAATTCCTGCAGTAATCAGGGGTGTATAACATCCGCCCCCGAGGATTTGTCTACTTTAGTGATTTCAGGTGGGATAGGGCTCTGAAGTGGTCAAAAAATGACAAGTATAGTGTAGGGATCATAATAATATCCTCCTTAGTGGTCTGTGACTGGCTGATTTTGTTAATGCAGTGTTCATATATTTATGATGGTCTCCTGGCTAGCGGAAGCACAGAGATGGAGCCAGAGAAGTGAGATGCTTGTTAAGATTCCCTGTGGCCAATATTGGGCCCCTCCTCACTCTGGGCCCCAGACTAGAATGATTTTACATGTCTTCCCTGATTTTACTTTTTTTTTTTTGTTAATTTAGCTCCTCAATGGGTCCAGTCAGTCAAAAAAAAGTTTTTCATAGTTTTGTACAAAAGGGCAAGAAAGGTTAATGCTCCCTGCCAAAACACTGTAGAAATAGACGTAAGTGCTGCCAGGTCCTGCTCCACATGGCCAGATCTCCGCCTCAATGCCGTTACTCTACATATTGCATGTTCCCGAACTGTTTCATATCCTCAATCACGATCACATGATGCTCATAGGCATTGTGTTGTTATCGCCCTTTTTTCTGCCATTACGTCTGAACATTTCTTTTGTGTGACACAAATATAGTTTAGTTTTTATTTTGTTTATATGACTTAATCTCCAAATAACCTGCTCAATTAATTATTTAGGTTATTACCGTCGTGAGGATACTTAAATATGTGTAGGTCTTTTGTTTTTTCCGCTACCTCTTTGTAGTAAAATAAGTTTATGAAAAAAAAAAACTTTTTTTGTGGCACAGAGACTTTTTATTTTTTAACTTTTTCTTTGCAGATATTTTATACATGCATATATTTTTTTTATATAATTTGTACCCCCCCCAAGAGATCATAAAAGATCTCTGTGGAATATATTTATTTTCCTTCATTGCCACTTTTTTCCAATTTAACAGGGACATCACTGGGAGCACTTGGAGGCAGAGTGGGTGGGCGATTAATCTGGAACTATTGAACCCATTTACTTCATATTAAGAGTTTGGGCTGAACATATCTTTTTTTGGTGGCTTGAAAATCCAATGTAAGAAGTGGTAAAAGATATTATTCAGAAGAAGATGAGCTATAAGGACAACATCATTGTGATATAGATGGTAGCTTCTGGAAGCTCTTGGGCCTCAATGCAAAAATATAAAACAGCCCACACTTGCCAGGTGCCATTTATAAGGCCGGGATCATACATGCGAGAAACACGGACGAGTCTCGCATGTTAATTCCCGGCACTATCGCCTGCACTCAGGAGCGGAGCGAGCGGCTGCATAGAAATACATGCAGCCGTACACTCCGCTCCCGAGTGCCTGCGGCAGTGCCGGGAATTAACATGCGAAACTCGTCCGTGTTTCTCGCATGTGTAATCCTGGCCTAATACTGATGCCTTCTCATGTGGTCAGAGTTAACGGTAGGTCTCGTCAGACAAAAAAGTGAAGATGCAATTGCCACCGCTGCACCACTCTTACAGCGCAATCTTCCAGGACTCCTGAAATGTCTGATCTGTGTAGAAGACGAGTGGAGGGGTCATGGTCTGAAAAGAAGAAGTCCGCAAGGACAGGGTCCTCTCCCCTCTGTACCAGTCTGTCATTGTAAATTTGTTTACTGTAAGTGATATCTATAACTTTGTATGTAACCCCTTCTCATGTACAGCACCATGGAATCAATGGCACTATATAAATAAATAGTAATAATAATAAGAGTGTCTATTGGAGAATAGCGTACAGTGGTGCTGATACCAGGTTGGAAGGTGTAAATTCATTTTAGATTTTCGGGTGCAAAAAGATGTTCCTTTTTATTATTATTATTATTATTATTTATTTCTATAGCACCATTGATTCCATAGTGCTGTACATGAGAAGGGGTTACATACAAATTACAGATATCACTTACAGTAAACAAATTAACAATGACAGACTGATACAGAGGGGAGAGGACCCTGCCCTTTCGGGCTTTACATTCTACAGGATGGTGGGGAAGGAGACAGCAGGTTTGTGGGTTGCAGCAGTTCCGTTGTTGGTTGAGGCGGTAGCTCCTGTAGTGGTGAGGAGGTAGCGGGGTCATTGCAGGCTGTAAGCTTTCCTGAAGAGGTGGGTTTTCAAGTTCTGTCTGAAAGATCTGAACGTGGTTGATAGTCGGACGTGTTGGGGCAAAGAATTACAGAGGATGGGGGATATTTGGGAGAAGTCTTGGAGGCGGTTGGATGAGGAGCGAATAAGTGTGGAGGAGAGAAGGAGGTCTTAGGAGGATCGGAGATTACGTGAGGGAAGATATCGGGAGATTAGTTCAGAGATATATGGAGGAGACAGGTTATAGATGGCCTTGTAGGTCAATATTAGTAATTTGAACTGGATACGCTGAGGGAATAGGAGCCAGTGAACAGATTTGCAGAGGGGAGAAGTGGAAGAGTAGCGAGGAGAGAGATGAATTAGTAGGGCAGCAGAATTAAGGATGGACTGGAGAGGTGTGAGGGTGTTAGCAGGGAGGCCAGAGAAAAGGATGTATGTTATGATTTGGTAGCTGAGGAGAGCAGGCAAAAAAAAAGGCAATACACCAGAGAGGTTGGAATCTACTGGATTGCAGTACCCTGACTAACCACCACAACTAAAGGCAACCGTGGAGCGTACCTACGTTGGTCCTAGATGCCTCGTCACAGCCTGAGAAGCTAACTACACCTAAAGATAGAAAGAGGAAAACTATCTGCCCCGGAGAAGATCCCCAAAGAACGTAGGAAGCCCCCAAACATGTAATGGCGGTTAAACAAGAGGGAAAAACAGACACAGACAGAAAATAGTATGAGCAAACGTTGGGGCCCAATCTTCCTAGAAAGAAAAGGATAGGAAGGACACTTACTGCAATCCAAAAAACCCTAAAAAAATACCAACTCACTAATTGCAAAAACACCTGAGATCACACGACCTCTACCACCTAAATTAGTTCTCTGGTGTAACAAAACTAAGCAGCAGCCACTGAAAAAACTGGAAAAGGCAAATGAACAAATAACAGTGGCTCAGATAAACTGAGAGGAGCACAAGCCCCCGGAGGGGACCTGGCTGACCTCCACAGAAGTGCAGGACAAAATGCAAAAAGCAAGCACAAAAATAAAAGCAGAAAATATCTTATCTGTTAGCAGAAGATGCAGGAAAGACACAGCAAGCTTCCAAGTGAACCAGGAACCAAAGTTGAGACAAGAACAATTGATCACCGGCAACCCTGATGGGAGGGAACCTCCCTTATATAAGACCAGTCTGTAACACCTGATTGCCAATCTTCACAATCTTCATTGAATAGTTCAGTACTGTTTGTAACCACCAGAGGGAGCTTCTGCTCAGAATTCATTTCTAACACATTCACAACAGATGTAGCAGTAGTCGAGGCGGGAGATGATGAGGGCGTGCACAATCATTTTAGTAGATTGAGGGTTGAGGAAAGGACGGATTCTGGAAATATTTTTGAGCTGAAGGCGATAGGAGGTAGAAAGAGCTTGGATGTGCGGTTTGAAGGACAGAGCAGAGTCAAGGGTTACTCTGAGGCAGCGGACTTACGGTACGGGGAAAGTGTGATGTCATTAATTGTGATAGATAGGTCAGGTTAGGAAGATCTGTGAGATGGGGGAAAGATGATGAGTTCAGATTTGTCCACATCAAGTTTGAGGAAGCGGGAGGAGAAGAAGGAGGATATGGCTGATAGACACTCCAGCAGAGAGGTGACGTCTGGGCCAGAGAGGTAGATCTGAGTGTTATCAGCATAATGTTATCAGCATAAGGTTGGTACTGGAATCTGTGGGATTTTATGAGTTGTCCCAGGCCAAGTGTATAGATTGAGAAGAGTAGGGGTCCTAGAACAGAGCCTTGGGGACTTCAACAGAGAGAGGTGGGACAAGGAGGTAGTGTGGGAGTGGGAGACGCTGAATGTGTGGTTGGAAAGGTATGAGGAGATCCAGGCGAGGTCCTTGACGCCAAAGGAGAGAGAATCTGTAGTAGAAGGCAGTGGTCAACTGTGTCAAAAGCAGAGGACAGGTCAAGAAGCAGGAATATAGAGATTATCCGTTCGCTTTGGCTGGGAGTAGGTCATTAGTAATTTTGGTCAGGGCTGTCTCAGTGGAGTGATGGGACGGAAACCAGATTGTAGAGTGTCAAAGAGCAAGTTAGATGAGAGGTGGTAGGAAAGCTCAGCATGGACGTGCAGCTCCAGGAGTTTGGAAGCGAATGGGAGCAGCGATATTGGGCGATAGCTGGACATAGCGGTTGGGTCGAGGGTTGGCTTTTTAAGGATAGGCGTGATTGTGGCATGTTTGAAAACAGAAGGGAAGGTCCTGGAAGTTAGTGATAGGTTGAAGAGGTGGGTTAGGGATGGGATAATAGTGGTGGTCAGGTTGGGGAGGAGGTGGGTTGGGATGGGGTCAAGTGCACAGGTTGTGAGGTGCGATTTGGAGAGGAGACAATTAAGCTCCCCTTCGGTGATGTTGGAGAAGGAGGTTATGGGGTTTGGGCATTGGTCTGGTATACAAAGGGGTTGTGATGGTTGAACAATGAAGATTTGCCTTGTTTGGTCAATCTTATTTTTGAAGTGTGTGGCAAAGTCCTCATCAGAGATGAGGGAGGTAGGAGGGGCAGTGGTGGGAGGAGGGAGTTAAAAGTTTTGAATAACTGTTTGGGGTTGTAGGATAGGGAAGATACGAGCAGGGCTGGCTCCAGGTTTTTATGGGCCCCGGGTGAAGGAGCCTCAGTGGGCCCCTTTAACACAGACCACGATTCATGATGCACAGATACAGCAGAGAAATATGGGTACAGTACAATGCCAAATACTTCTCTTCTTACATTACATGAGTGATATCTATTGTAAATTGTACAATAGTTCAAAAACCGCCAAATCCTCACAGCGCACAGAACAGACTGGACAGTACAGTCCTCCATACAATATTATGGGCACCACAGTCTCCCCCTCATCACCCATATAATACCCCATGCAGGATGTCACCCCCCATATAATGCTCCATACAGAATACTGGACCCAATATAATGCTCCATACAGGATACTGGTCCCCATATAATTCTCCATACAGGATACTGGTCCCCATATAATGCTCCATACAAAATATGGAGCTCTCCTCTGCGCTGTACTGCGTTCTGCACTGTTACGGCTCAGGAAAGGGCGCTGTGGAAAGACTCCCCATTATCATCATGATTGCCTCCCCATAATCATCATTGTCTCCTTATCATCATCATTGCCTCCCCATCATCATCAATGCCTGCCCATTATCATCATCTTCTCCCCATCATCATCATCTCCTCCTCATCATCATCAATGCCTGCCCATCATCATCTTCTCCCCATCATCAATGCCTGCCCATTATCATCAATGCCTGCCCATTATCATCATCTTCTCCCCATCATCATCAATGCCTCCCCATTATCAGCAATGCCTGCCCATCATCATCTCCTCCCCATCATCAATGCCTGCCCATCATCATCTTCTCCCCATCATCAATGCCTGCCCATTATCATCAATGCCTGCCCATTATCATCATCTTCTCCCATCATCATCAATGCCTCCCCATTATCAGCAATGCCTGCCCATCATCATCTTCTCCCCATCATCAATGCCTGCCCATTATCATCAATGCCTGTCCATTATCATCATCTTCTCCCAATCATCATCATCAATGCCTCCCCATTATCAGCAATGTCTGCCCATCATCACACACAGACAGCACACAAGCACTCTCTCACATACTTATACACACACATACACACACACACAAAGCACCGCACTACATACAGACAGACACACACAGAGACACACACACACAAGTCTTACCTGTCTGACGTCCGCACGCTCTCTGCCACAGCCGGCCGCATGAATGATGACGTCATTCAGCGGCGCTGCTGTGAGAGGAAGCGCCGGCGCCCCCTGGAGCCCGGAGCTGCGGCAGCGGAGGCACGGGAGAGGTAAGTATTGTGCCAGCTGATGCCGTGGCCCTGAGCAAGCGGGGGGGGGGCCCAGTGGCGGCGCTGACACCGCTCTCCTCCACTAACGGGCGCGGGGGTGCCAGACGGCAAGTGGGCCCCCCCGCCTGCTCAGGGCCCCGGCACTTGCCTGGGTGTGCCGGGTGCTGACGCCGGCCCTGGATACGAGGGTTGTGAAGTAGGCCTGTTTAGCAGAGGTGAGGGCAGATTTGAAAGAGAGTGTTGCTTGTTTGAATGCAGTGAAGTCGTCTTGCGAATTTGTTTTCTTCCAACGCCGTTCTGCAATCCTGGACACTTGCCGGAGCTTTTTAGAGGTGTTGTGCCAGGGTTGTCTGTTGGTACGTCGCACTCTGCCATGAACGAGAGGGGCGACCGTGTCAATAGCCGATGCGAGAGTGGCATTGTAGAAAGCAGAGGCACTGTCTGTGTCGTGGAGTGAGGATATGGATGCCAGTGGTAGAATAGAGTCAGAGAGTGTGTGGATGTCTAGGTGTACAAGGTTTCTGTGGGGTGCGCATGTTGCTGGACATGGTGACAGGAGAGGAGGACATGGATGAGAAAGTGAGTAGATGGTGGTCGGATAGAGGGAGAGGGGAGTGATGAAGTTAGATAGAGAGCAGAGGTGGGTGAAGACCAGGTCTAATATATGTCCGTCCGTGTGGGTGGCTGAGGAGGACCACTGAGTAAGGGTCCCGTTACACGCTTCAATGTCCCAGCGATCCCACCAATGATCCGACGTGGATGCGATCGCTGGGACATCATTTGCTGATCGCTGGTGAGCTGTCACATAGGCAGACTCACCAGCGATCAGGACCAGCGATCACGCTGGTATCCAGGGTAAACAGCGGGTAACTAAGTGCCGCGCGGCGCTTAGTTACCCGATGTTTACCCTGGATACCAGCTCCCAGCGTCTGCTGTACGGCGCTGGGAGCTCGCTGATCGTTGATCTCCTGCTGTCACATGCAGCAATGCGCGCTGGCCAGCGGGACACCAACAATGAAAAATGGTCCGGGCCATTCGACAACGATCATCGATATCCAGCAGGGGGGCCGGTCGCCGCTGCGTGTCACATGTAGTGAGATCGCTGGCTAGGTTGCTGTTGCGTCACAAAATCAGTGATGCTTCAGCGATCGCGCTAGCGATCTCGCTATGTGAGACGGGGCTTTAGTACAAAGGATGAAGTAAGGGACAGGAGTTTGGAGGCTGCTGACTGAATGGTATCAGTGGGGATTTTGACGTCACCCATGATGATAGTGGGGATGTCAGTAGAAAGAAAGTGAAGAAGCCAGGTAGAGAATTGGTAGATGAAGGCAGTGGTCGGGCCTGGAGGTCGGTATAATGATGGCCACTTGGAGGTTGGAGGGAGAGTAGATGCGGACAGAGTGGACTTCAAAAGAGGGGAGGATTAGGGAGGGAAGAGGTGGGATTGGGTTAAAGGTGCAGTTAGAGGAAAGGAGAATACCCACTCCTCCACCATGTCTTTTGCCAGGGCAAGGATTGTGGGTGAATTGGAGGCCACCGTAACACAGCTCAGCAGGGGAGGCGGTGTCAGAGGTTGTCAGCCATGTTTCTGTGAGGGCGAGGAAAGCAAGATTGCGAGAGAGAAAGAGGTCATGAATCACATGAAGCTTATTGCAGATGGAGCTGGCATTCCAGAGTGCTCCAGAGAGAAGGAGCAGGGGCGGTGGGCGTCAATGGAACTGATTTTACATTGGTAAGATTGCAGCAGTTCTTATTAGATAGGGAGCGGTAGGAAGGAGTACTAATGGTGGGTATGAGCTGTGGAGGTCCAAGATTGAGAGATATGTCACCAGCAGTGAGGAGAAGCAGAGAAAGGGAGAGCAGGTGGGAGAAGGAGAGTGGGCAGCTTGTTTTATGTTTTATTAGGACAGATTTGAGGTAGAGGAGCAGGTCAGTAGAGGAGATCAGGTGGGGAGGAAGGAGGGAAGGGTAGATGATTATTTGGTTAGAGGGTGCTGGGGTTTGGGGATAGCGAAGGAGAGACAGGATTAACGGAGCAAACACTTTGAGAGCATAGGTAAACATGGTGAAGGAGTAAGATGGGTAGATAGAAAAGCCAGGTACAAGTAATAAAAAGTGCTTACTCAGCAGACATACCCAAAAGAGACAAAGTGTGGGTTCCCGACTCCTGCTGTGACTAACTGCCATTAAATAACTGCAGCTTCATGATACTTCTGCTGCAGGGAAATGACACGTGCCAGACCCCACACGCGTGCCCCCCTGCTACTGAATATACAGGACTGAGTAGAAGATCAGGTGAGAGGGATTGTGGGAGCTGGTTTGGGATAAATTAGCAGCTGCCCAGCACACCAGGGAAGCTTAGACATTCAAAGGCACAGGGCCTGGCTACATCCATATGCTGGTAACACCTTGCACCTGATAACATCTGTACTGGCCCCAGCATTGCTATACAGCAGTAAGTATTGAGTACAATGCAACAAATTAATTTAGCAAACATTCAGCAGGCACTGTTATATACCATTAAACAAAATGTTGCACAGTGGTAAAAAGCCAGATGACAGCAAGCAGGGATTGTAGTAGAGATTGTACCCATATATATGGCTGTAGCTCTGTGCTTTTGCGTCATATGGAGAAACCGGCTGAGACGTTTCATGCAGTGGTGCTTTTTTTTACCTTCACAGACATATTTGTCATTGTTACAGTTTCTTGCATTGCCGCCCTCTGAAAATGTCCTGGATTCATGGTGATAGACACTGTGGGAGTGTCCTTTCCCAATGTAGTATAACTGTAATATGAAAACAATACAATGGAATAATAATAATTAGTGATGAGTGAACATGCTGGGATAAGGTGTTATCTGAGCATGCTCGGGTGCTAACCGAGTGACTTCTGCATGCTCGAAAAATATGTTCGAGTCTTCGCGGCTGTTTGACAGCAGAGATTGCCTAACAGACAATCCATGCATATGTTGGTCTGTCAAACAGCTGCAGGACATGCAGTCGTGGCGATTCTTACATTGTATTCAAGCACGCCGAAGACACTGTTAGCACAGGAGCATGCTCAGATAACACCTTATCCCAGCACGTTCGCTCATCCCTAATAGTAATAATATTAATAATAAAGCCATAGTTACTGAAGAAATTGACCTTCAGAAGTGTGAGTCTTGGCAAATCTCATCAGAGATCCGACTATGAATGTATCCAGCTTCTCCACCCTAAGAACATGTGCTTGAACATAGGGAGATCCTTGAAAGCATTCATATCCAAATAACGCTCCTCTCTGCTGAACGCGATGCAATATTTCATGCCAAGTGAATGATCATAGTAAATGCGTAATAAAGGGAGAAGAGGAAAATAAAAACATTCAGGACAATAAAGGATTCAAGAATTTTATAATGAAGCCAAGTGGGAACGGAGAGAAAGTAGATGTGTAATTTACTGGACGTTCAGTGAAAAACAAGCCCAGTAATTGCATCTCTGTGCTCCCGCTATCCAGGAGTCCATCATAGATTATATGAACACTGCATAAACCAAAACAGCCAGTCACAGCCCCGGTATAGCTGCTCGCAGACAGGGGAAAGAGAGCGAGAAGTCCTAGTCATGCAGCCATCATTACAGGCAGCCTACAGATTCCGTACTCAAGACCACCAGTAGTAGTTTTACGAACTTGCTCACAGAACTTAATACAACTGAACAAAACTATTAAACAGATCATCAAAATATATAAACTATTACATGAATATCTAACTGTATTTAAATAAATCATCGGACAAAAGAAGTACATCGACACTATAATATATTTGTTAACAATATCAACCCAAAATATTTTTGTACACTACATTTTTTGTGAATACTTTTTAACTACCTCTAAGCAACTTTCCTTGTAAATGGGTATCCAAAACTTGCACCTTGACATTGGATCTCATTTTAACTCTTGAAAATGCAACATAGAGTAGAGTTGTCCATGACCAAAAACGGGCTCCGGTAAATAAATGCCAACACGGTGTAGAGTTTGACCTTGTGACTTGAGAGAGATACACTCTCTCCGGGTGATGACCGGCTGCTCGCAACAGAAGTATCCCGACCGGCGGTGCCGCTCCCCGGTCCTCTGTTCACACTTGCCGTCGGGAGATCAGCAGGCCTAGCCGCTGATCTGCCGACGGTAGCCACATGGAGGTCAGCGGCGCCACCGGTCAGGGTACTTCTGCTGCGAGCAGCTGGGAGATGACCGGCTAGCGCCGATCATCTCCTGGATGCATCGCCGCTGACCTCCGTGCAGCAGATAAGCTGCTAACAGCCGCCATATTTTTTCTGAAATCCCGCATCGCTGATTGGACACGGACTGACCAATCAGCGACGTGGGATTTCCTGGACAGAAAGACAGACAGACGGGATAAGACGATTATATATATTAGATATATGTTGCTGTGTATTACCTCATGTCACTGTGTATTACCTCATATTACTGTGTATTACCTCATGTTACCGTATATTACCTCATATTGCCTCATGTTACCTGTGTATTACCTCATATTACTGTGTATTACCTCATGTTACTGTATATTACCTCATTTTACTGTGTATTACCTCATGTTACTGTATATTACAACATGTTACTGTATATTACCACATGTTACTGTATATTACCTCATGTTACCTGTGTATTACCTCATGTCACTGTGTATTACCTCATGTCACTGTGTATTACCTCATATCACTGTGTATTACCTCATGTTACCATATATTACCTCATATTACCTAATGTTACCTGTGTATTACATCATATTACTGTGTATTACCTCAGATTACTGTGTATTACCTCATGCTACTGTATATTACCTCATTTTACTGTGTATTAACTTATGTTACTTATGTATTACCTCATGTCACCTGTATACAAAAAAAAACCCTGTTTGGGAGAGAAGAATAGACAAATTGCGGCGCCATAAGTGCATAAAAACAATATTATAGTCTTTAGAGTGTGCACAATTTTATGCACTCACCTGATAGAAGACTAATATGGCTTTAGATTATGTATCCTCAAAAATCCTTCTGGGATACTTTTCAATAGACAGGGCTTGCAGCTTGCCTCGGGTAGATCCAAGTGAAAGAGCCAGATTCAGGCTCACACAGGATGAGTAAATCAAGAAAGGCACATCCAGCCCATGAATGGCAGCGCTTCCCAGGACTCACATCCAAAGATGATATTTCATATTTTTTTATTTAATAAGTTAAAATGGAGGAGATACAACGCGTTTCGGATACAGTATATATCCTTCATCAGGTATCATAAAAACACAGTACAAATCCTAATAATATAAAATTCAGTAACACTTATATATAGTGGCAAACCTTTTATCCCAGTCTCAGACACTTGATTTAGGGAGTGGACCAAGTTCAGGAGCACACCCACCAACTTTGACAGCATAGATGCAAGAAGAATGGGTTTTTTAAAACATAGTCTCTCAAGGCATCTGCTAATTAAACATAACAAAATTTTCAACATAAAAGTAACTCCAGTGGAACAGATACCCTCTGGTGTTGCAAATAGAAATGCTCTTTTAAGCCGGAAAGAAACGTTTTGGATATATCGTCTAGGAACATTATATCCAAATGGATTGAATGATATCATAGAGAGAGTTTGAATGTTTTTTTTTTTTTTTTCTTCTTGCATCTATGCTGTCAAAGTTGGTGGGTGTGCTCCTGAACTTGGTCCACTCCCTAAATCAAGTGTCTGAGACTGGGATAAAAGGTTTGCCACTATATATAAGTGTTACTGAATTTTATATTATTAGGATTTGTACTGTGTTTTTATGATACCTGATGAAGGATATATACTGTATCCGAAACGCGTTGTATCTCCTCCATTTTAACTTATTAAATAAAAAAATATGAAATATCATCTTTGGATGTGAGTCCTGGGAAGCGCTGCCATTCATGGGCTGGATGTGCCTTTCTTGATTTACTCATGTCACCTGTGTATTACCTCGTGTCACTGTGTATTACCCGTGTTCCGTAAACATGACAGAAGTACATCAGACACCGTGACTGACAAAACATGTTCAGTACATCATGGGCACTTGGTGAGTCACATGATCACATGGGCGGAGTTAGCCCTGCCTCGCTGATGTTACTGTGTATTACCTCATGTCACTGTGTATTACCTCATATTACTGTGTATTACCTCATATAACTGTGTATTACCTCATGTTACCGTATATTACCTCATATTACCTGTGTATTACCTCATATTACTGTGTATTACCTCATGTTACTGTATATTACCTCATTTTACTGTGTATTACCTTGTTACTTATGCATTACCTCATGTCACCTGTGTATTACCTCCTGTCACTGTGTATTACCCGTGTTCAGTAAACGTGACAGAAGTACATCAGACACTGTAACTGACAAAACATGTTCAGTACATCATGGGCAGTTGGTGAGTCACATGACCACATGGGCAGAGTTATCCCTGCATCACTGATTGGCCGCGGCCGGACCAATCAGCGACACGGGATTTCCTGGACAGAAAGACAGACAGGATAAGATGATTATATAAATAGACTAGATGGTGGCCCGACTCTAACGCATCGGGTATTCTAGAATATGTATGTAGTTTATTTATGAAGATTTAAGAATAATGCAATTGAGCCGCCCGCCAGTGCCGTGGGGTACTCGGCACCGAGCCCGTCGACTTCTATGGGGGATGTCACAGGCAGCACACGGCTCGGTCCGTGGCCCTGGGGCTCACTGAAATGGGGGATATTTACAGGTGAATTGAATATTGGTATGGGGATTCGTGACGCCACTTGTGGTGCCTGGTCAGGATGACCAGCGCTGCTATGCAGATCCACTGGAGGGTTAATATTGTGCAGCTAGATGTTAAGCCTCCCACAAGTAAGGCTGATTCCTCCAGGGCAGATGGATGTGTAGGGGTGCAGGACAGACGGGGACCCGGCAGTCAGTAGTAGTAAGGGTGACACACACATAAGTCACTTTGGTACCTTTACTGAAGATGTTGCAGGCGTTCCCCGGAGCACTGTAGGGTGAAGGGTGAACATCCAGATTCCTCCACAGAGTAGGTGTGTGGCCTCCTGTTCCTTGCCTTTATGTGATAAAGTCCTGACCTGCTTGTAGCTAGGTCTAACTTGGTCTCCGTCTTGCACCTGGCTGATCTTGTGATTGGACCTCCTCTTGAAGTACACAGTCTCTATTTGCAGTGCACTGCTAGACTCCGTCCTCCTGATCCAGCTACGTATCAGCTCTGTGGTACTCCTGGGACTTGTAGTCCTCCAGGAACTCCGGTGTTCTCCTAATGGGTCGTGGAGATCCCTATAGGCTCGGACCCCGGTGTCTGGTGAATACTTGCTGAGGTAAGCTCTAAAGGCTTTTCTACCCCTGTTGCTGCTCTTTCCACTCGCCTTCGGCCTACCCGGGCCCTCACACGATCACACACTGGCAGTTGGTGGGCTGCCTCTTCGCCGCTCTCTAAGCGTCGGCATGCTTTCTACTGAGCTACACTCCTAGATTCAGCTCTGACTAGGCTGGAGTGATTGCTGTTTCACTCTTTACTAGACTCCACTTGCTTGTGAACTGAATAGCTCTGCAGCCTCTCAATCTCAGCTCTGCACTTCACCTTCCTGCAGACTGACTGACTGAGCCCTCTGAGATGGCTGCACTGAACTAAGCTTCACTGGCTGAATGACTTGGTGTTTCCTGTGTTCCCTCTCTTTTTTATGTCTAAAACAGCTCCCTCTGGTGGTCTTTGGGGATAAGATGAACGTGTATGAAGGTGCATAATGACCTCTAGTGGGATATTCTTTCAGTGCACCCTTCTGGAAGATATGGATCCAGTCGCAGCTGGGCTCCACATTCCCCCCTAGTAGAACTCAGCACTCCGGGGCTGAAATACAAAAACAGAGAACAATAAACATTGTATAAATAACTCTTCCTTTATAGGAGGTAAGGCACTCTTGAACTGTTGCATAATGGTAAATGAACAACTATATACATTAGTACAATGAGGAATTGAGGAATTGAGCAACCATAAAAGTCCCAGTCTCTTTTGGAAAAGGATTCTCAAAAAGGGTAGGGAAAACAAGCAAAAATAATGTCCATTCACTTGTTTCAGTATTATAAAGGAAAACATAGGTTAAGAAATACCGGTATATTAAGGCATATTATAACAACAATATATACATTTATATACAGTGGTTCTAGATAATTATTTACATGTGTTAGGTCCTACTCTCTGTACCTAACAGGTAATTGCCCCCTTGTTATGCGTACTGACCTACGTGGTGTAGTGGTAGGTGAGGTGTCAGTTACCCTGTTATTCCTGCGTGCAGGTAGGTTGTAGTACTGCCTTAGCCTCTCTAGGGATCTGGCAAGTATACTGTGAGCTGGGTGAACTGGCTCGACTTCTGCAGGGGATCCTTCTTCCTGAGATTCAGCTTCTTGAGAATCTGCTTCTTGGGATTCCACTTGTTGGGGTTCTGCTGGGGCAGGTTCCTCTGGAACTGACTCTACTGCAACAACTGGTGCAACTGAATGTAGAGGTTCTTCTTGTGGTTGATAGAATTGAAGCACAGGAATAATTACAGCTTCTCCAATTCTGGGCCAATCCGCGGGGAAATCTCCTAAGTCTATATGTATGACTGATTCATCACGCTCTTCCTGATTGACAACAGGTTCTTCTTCTTGAAGCTTTAACGGATCCGGACACAACTTTAGGTGATCTCTGGATACAGTTGCAGTCGTTCTTCCTCCATCCTTGCTAATTATGCACATTTTCTTGTTGTCAAACCTTGAATTCTGTACGATGTAGGGCTCTCTTTCCCATTGATCGTCAAGTTTGTGTATCCTCCTCTTTCTTTTCAGTACGACTTCACCAGGTGCGAAAGGTTCAGCTGGCGCATTTTTGTTGTAGCGATCTTCTTGTTTATCCCTTGCTCATTGAGACTATCTTCAACACAGGCCTGTACTTTTCTGTACTGTTCCTGTCTATTTGTGTCCCAGTCTTCAGTAGTCACATCCGCTTCTGGTTCTACAACACCAAGCTACAGATCCATGGGCAGCTTTCCTGGTCTGGCCCGCATGAGATAAGCTGGGGTGCAATTGGTGGAACTCACAGGTATGTGATTGTACAGATCTACCAGGTCAGGTAGTAAGTCTGGCCACCGATTTCTCTCCTCGAGTGGTACAGTCTTCAGCAGGTCAATGACGATGTGATTCATCTTCTCACAGAGACCATTGGTTTGGGGGTGGTACGGTGTGGTTCTTATCTTCTTACACCCGTACAAGTGACAGAACTCTTTGAACAATTCGGCCTCGAAGGCTGGGCCTTGGTCAGTTAGCACCTGCTCAGGATATCCGTGTGGTCTGCAGAAATACGCCTGGAACGTCTTTGCTGCTGTCTCTGCTGTCAGATCCTTGACAGGGGCGACCACCAGGAACCTGGAATAGTGATCCACCATAGTCAGGGCATAGGAATATCCTGACCGGCTGGGTGACAACTTGACATGGTCCAGGGCCACGATCTCCAAGGGACGAGTCGTCTTGATGGGTTGCAGGGGTGCCTTCTGACTGCTGTAGTCCTTTCTTCTGAGGCCACAGGGTCCACAATTCTGGCACCACCTCTCGATGGAGCTGCGCATTCCCACCAAATAGAAATGACACTTCAACAGGGTCTCCAGCTTCTTCCAGCCAAAGTGTCCCGCTTGATCGTGGTAGGCTTCTAACACCATCTGGATGTCTGCTCTGGGGACTACTATCTGCCATACCATCTCATCGGTCCTTGGGTTGACATACCTCCGGCACAGCTTCTCACGGTAGATAAACAACCGGCTTCTCTCATTCCACAGCTGCTTTGCTTGTAGAGGAGCATCCTTCTCCAAGGAGGAACCTTCTTGAGTTATCAGCTCCTTGATTCTGCTGACAACTGGATCGCTGTCCTGAGTCTCCTTCCAGCTGTGGTGAGGTAAAGGATTTAACGTCTTAGCATGCGGCCTCCTGCAGGCTTGTTGCTCGTGGATCATCCCATTCCTGTGAAAGGCAGGTAGTTCAATCTCTTCCAGATCATCCACTTCTTCTTCTGTGTCCGATTCATGAGGCATCCTGGATAGGGCATCAGCGTTGGCATTCTTGCGGCCCGCTCGGTACTTGATTGTGAATTGGTAGTTGGACAGCCGAGCCATCCATCGTTGTTCCATGGCTCCCAGCTTAGCTGTTTCAAGATGCGTCAAGGGGTTGTTATCAGTATAGGCAGTGAACTTGCTGGAGGCTAGGTAGTGCTTAAACCTCTCCGTGATGGCCCAGACCAGTGCCAGGAACTCCAACTTGAAGCTGCTATAGTTCTCTTGGTTCCTCTCGGTCGGGCGGAGCTTCCTGCTTGCATAGGCGATGACTTTCTCCAGGCCATTTTGCTTCTGACTGAGGACAGCTCCCAATCCTTCATTGCTGGCATCAGTATACAGCAGGAACGGCTGGCTGTAGTCAGGATAGGCTAGGATCTCATCACCTGTCAGGATCTCCTTCATTTCCTTGAATGCCTCAGCCTGTTCTTTACCCCAGTGGAATGGAGAATTTCTGCTCTTGAGGGACTGTCCCACCAGGAGGTCTTGCAGAGGCGCTGCTTTCTTGCTGTAATCCTTCACAAACCTCCGGTAGTATCCTGTCAGTCCCAGGAACTGTCGCACCTCCTTGAGATTTTTCGGCTCCGGCCATTTCTGGATGGCGGTGATCTTCTCGGGGTCTGGCGCTACTCCTTCTGAGCTGACAATATGTCCCAGGTACTGTACCCTTTGTTTGAGCAGATGGCACTTTGAAGGCTTCAGTTTCATCCCATACTTGGACAGTGACTCAAATACCTCCGCCAGGTGCTTCAAGTGATCTTCATACGTCTTGGAGTACACAATTACGTCGTCCAGGTACAGCAACACAGTTTCAAAGTTGAGATGTCCCAGGCAGCTCTCCATCACTCTCTGGAACGTTCCAGGGGCACTGCTGAGTCCAAACGGCATTCTGTCAAACTCACAGAGTCCCATCGGGGTGGTGAAAGCCGTCTTCTCCCGATCCTCCTCAGCCACAGCCACTTGCCAGTACCCACTAGTGAGGTCAAGGGTGGAAAAGTAATTAGCAGTCTTTAGTGCAGCTAAGGATTTCTCAATGCGTGGTAGAGGGTATGCATCTTTATGTGTAATGCGATTTACTTGTCTGTAATCTACACACATTCTCATGCTTCCATCCTTTTTCCTGACTAAGACTAGAGGTGCTGCCCAGGGACTGCAACTATCCCTTATCACTCCTGCTTCCTTCATATCACGCAACATTTCCTTGGCTTTCTGGTAGTGTGCTGGAGGTATAGGTCTGTACCGTTCTTTAATGGGAGGATGATTGCCTGTGGGGATGTGATGTTGAACCCCTTTAATTTTCCCAAAGTTGAGTGGGTGTTTGCTGAATACCTGTGCATACTCCTGAACTACTCGATATACTCCTTGTTTCTGGTGGGCTGGAGTGGTGTCTGTCCCGACATGGAGCTGCTGACACCAATCCTCCACCTGGGTGGTCGGACCGTTATCCTCCACTGGTTGTGGGGAGGTTAAGGGCTCCGTCGTGTGAATGGAGTTATTATCCACAGCATGTAACTTAGCAACAGTGGCATAACGTGGTAATTTGACTTCATCCTCTCCCCAGTTGAGAAGACGCACTGGCACCCTCCCATTATGTACCTCCACTACCCCTCTGGCAGTCAAGAGTGTAGGTCTGTGTTCTGAACAATGGGGCTCTACTACTGCTTGGTAGTTCTGTCCTCTCAGACCTATTGCTGCTCTACACCAAATAAGCATTTCACTCATTGGGGGTATCACAATGGGGTTCGGGTCTGTTACCCGTACATTACCAATCTCACCACTGGTCAGTTTCACTTGCTGCTGGCACATCAGGGTCCGGATCGCCTTCCGGATCACTCCCTTTTGCCTTGGTCTGGCAACATCGGCGAGCTGTTGGAGTAAAAACACAACCTCCTCCAAACAGTTACTAATAATGTTAGTGCCTAAAACCACATTCAACCCATTTTCCTCATTAACAGTCTTCACTACAAGAAGTCCCTGATCTTTTAGCTCCACTCTCCCCACTTTTACATCTACGTTTTTAGCCCCCAGTAAGTCAAGAGGGAGGCCATTAGAGGCGTATACGGCGAAGTCAGGGTTTGGGGGTTGGAGACCGTCACTGGACCATTATCTATTGTAAAGAACATCAGGTATGACGGGTAACTGAGATCCAGTATCCAGCAGGGCATGGATTGCGATCCCGTCCAGTATGATGGACAGGTATGGTCTTCCTCCCACAAACCTGCGGTTCCAGTCTGAGGGGCCTGAGGAGTCTATTCCTGGGTGTTGGCCCTCGGACCCAGGATTTGCTCGTTTAAAGGACACCGACGTGCTGGGTGACCTTCTCTGTGGCAGCGGTAGCAGATGATCTCTCGGCGAGGATGATGCTGGTCGCGGGTCCTTCCTGGGGTGGCGCTGTCCTCCTCCGGTGGGGCGACGTCTTCCCTCTCCTCCGGCGCATCCAAGGGACATCCTCTGGGCAGTCAGCTAGCAGGATCTTTCCTTCTTCCTCCATCGGCAGTTGCAGGGCACTCATTACAGTGGCCAGGTTTTTGGTCAGCTGGCCACTTCTGAGTGTAGACAGTCCAGCTCAGTAGGGGGCGCTGTTGTGAATGGGTTTGAGATGAGTTCTGAGCAGAGACTCCCTCTGGTGGTTACAAGCGGTACAGGTCTGTTCAGTGAAGATTGTGAGGAATGGGAATCAGGTGTTACTGACTGGTCTTATATAAGGGAGTCACCTTCCCATCAGGGTTGCCGGTGATCAATTGTTCTGGTCTGAATCCTTTATTCCAGTTTCCCTTGTAGCCTGCTGTGTCTTGTCTGCATCTCCTGCTAACAGATAAGACATTTTCTTCTTTTGTGTTTGTGCTATATTTTTGCATTTTGTCCTGCACTTCTGTGGGGGCCTTCAGGGTCCCCTCCGGGGGCTTCTGCCCTCTCAGTTTTGTTCAGCCACTGAAGTTTGTACTTTTGCTTTTTCCAGTTTTTTCAGTGGCTGCTGTTTTGATTTTGTTACACCAGAGAACTAATTTAGGTGGAAGAGGTCGTGTGATCTCAGGTGTTTTTGAAATTAGTAGAGTTGGTGCTTTTCAGGGTTTTCTGGGATTGCAGTAAGTACCCTTCCTATCCTTTTCTATTTAGTTAGTTTGGGCCCCAGCGTTTGCTCATACTATTTTCTTTCTGTGTCAGTATTTCATCTTGTCTAACCGCCATTACATGTTTGGGGGCTTTCTATTATCTTTGGGGTTCTGCTCCGGGGCAGATAGCTTTCCTATATCTATCTTCAGGTGTAGTTAGTTTCTCAGACTGTGACGAGGCGTCTAGGACCAACGTAGGAACGCTCCACGGCTGCCTCTAGTTGTGGTGGTTAGTCAGGGTACTGCAATCTCATAGATTCCAACTGCTCTGGTGTATTGCCTTTTTTACCTGCACTCCTCAGCTACCGAAACATAACAGTATCACCGGCCTAAAAATTGAAAATTGTATGGTACTCACAGAAGGGAAAAAATATTGTGAAAGAAAAAAGGTTGTCAGAGTTGTCAGAGATATTTTTCTATTTGTTGCATTTTTTTTTTTTTTCCCTCTTTATCTCTGGGTGCTGGGGAGGATCTTTTCTCTCAATGGAGTTTGCACGGTTGTCTGGCCGTGTGGATCAGCTTGCCACTGAGGTTCAGAGTATTGCTGCATATCTTGCTAGGTTGCCTGTTGTGGAACCTAGGATCCCCATGCCAGATTTGTTTTTGGGGGATCGAGCTAAGTTTCAGAATTTCAAAAATATTGTAAATTGTTTTTTGCCTTAAAATCTAAGTCCTCAGGGAACGCAGCGCAGCAGGTTCAAATTATCATCTCTCTCCTGCGCGGCGATCCTCAGGATTGGGCTTTTTCCCTGACACCTGGGGATCCTGTTTTGAGTGATGTTGATGCATTTTTTCAGGCTTTGGGGTTATTGTACGATGAGCCTAATGTCACTGATCAAGCTGAAAAAGCCTTGTTGGCATTAAATCAGGGGCCTTATGACGCTGAGTTATACTGTCAGAGATTCCGTAGGTGGGCAGTCCTGACCAAATGGAATGACGACGCTTTGGCAGCCCTTTTCCGGAAGGGTCTGGCAGATAATGTAAAGGATGTTATGGTGGGATTCCCTGTCCCCTCTGGTCTCAATGATTCTATGTCATTAGCGATTCAAATTGACAGACGTTTGCGTGAGCGGAGAAGTATGCGTGGAGTGGTGTTGCCTTGTGAGCCAGCTTCTGAGCCCATGCAGTGTGATGGAGTGGTGTCTGGGGCACAGCGTCATGAGTTTCGAAAGCGCAATGGGTTATGTTTCTACTGTGGTGATGCCTCTCATGCTATTTCAGTCTGCCCTAAGCGGGGAAGACGTTTTGCACGCTCAGTTGTCTTGGGTAGTGTTCAGACTAAGTTTTTGTTAACTGTCACTCTGATATGCTCTCTGTCCTCATTTTCTGCTCAGGCTTTCGTTGATTCTGGAGCAGCTATTAACCTGATGGATTATGATTTTGCTAAACATTGTAGCTTTCCCTTGATACCCCTACAGAAGTCTATTCCCCTACTGGGGATCGATTCTACACCTTTGGCTGAGAATAAACCCCAGTTTTCTACTCAGGTGATAATGAGGGTTGAACCTGATCACCAGGAGTGCTGCACATTTTTGGTTCTGTATAATCTGCATGACATTATCGTGCTGGGTTTCCCTTGGTTACAGTCTCATAATCCTGTTTTGGATTGGAAATCTGTGTCTGTAACCAGTTGGGGCTGCCAATGTGTTAATACCAACACTCCTGTTTTTTCTGCCTCCCCCAGGCTCAGGATGTTCCAGACTTTTTGATTTATTTTTCTGATGTGTTTAGCGAAAGTAAATCTGCATCCTTGCCTCCCCATAGGAGCTATGACTGCGCTATTGAATTAGTGCCGGGTAGTAAATTCCCTAAAGGTCGCCTTTTTAACTTGTCTGTACCTGAACATGACGCTATGCGGTCTTATATCAAGGAATCATTGGAGAAGGGTCATATCAGACCATCCTCTTCACCCTTAGGTGCCGGTTTTTTCTTTGTGGCCAAAAAAGATGGTTCATTAAGGCCGTGTATTGATTATCGTCTCTTGAACAATATTACTGTGAAATATCAATACCCGTTACCCTTGATTTCTGACCTGTTTTCCAGGGTGAAAAACGCTACTTGGTTTACCAAGCTTGACCTCAGGGGGGCGTATAACCTTATTCGCATTAAGCACGGGGATGAATGGAAGACGGCATTCAATACCCCTGAAGGGCATTTTGAGTACCTAGTGATGCCCTTTGGGCTCACTAATGCTCCTTCCGTCTTCCAGTCCTTCATGAATGACATTTTCAGGGATTTTGTGGACAAATTTCTGATTGTTTATTTGGATGATATCTTGATTTTTTCTAATGACTGGGACTCTCATGTGAAACATGTTCGAACTGTGTTCCAGATTTCGAGAGAGAATGCTCTGTATGTGAAGGGATCAAAGTGTCTTTTTGGCGTACAGAGGATCTCATTTCTGGGATTCATTTTGTCCCCATCTGTTATCGAAATGGACCCGGTCAAGGTTCAGGCCATCTGTGATTGGGTCCAACCTACTTCATTAAAGGCTCTTCAGAGATTTTTGGGTTTTGCCAATTTTTATCGTAAATTTATTGGTAATTTCTCGGTTATTGTTAAACCATTAACTGATTTGACCAGAAAAGGTTCTGATGTGGTGAATTGGCCTCCGGAGGCAGTCTCTGCGTTTCAGGAACTTAAGCAGAGATTCACTTCTGCTCCTGTTCTACGGCAGCCTGATGTTTCTCTGCCATTTCAGGTGGAGGTTGATGCCTCTGAAATTGGGGCAGGTGCCGTTTTGTCCCAAAAAGATCCAGAGACCTCTAAAAGTAACCCTTGTGCCTTTTTCTCTCGAAAATTTTCTCCTACTGAACGTAATTATGACGTGGGTAATCGGGAGTTATTGGCCATGAAGTGGGCTTTTGAAGAGTGGAGACATTGGCTGGAGGGAGCCAAACATCAGGTGGTGGTCCTTACGGACCATAAGAATCTGGTCTATCTGGAATCTGCCAAGCGACTCAATCCTAGACAGGCCAGGTGGGCCTTGTTTTTCACACGTTTTAATTTTGTGGTTTCCTTTCTTCCTGGCACTAAGAATGTTAAGGCGGATGCCCTCTCGAGGAGTTTCCTTGCGGACTCTCCTGAGTTATCTGATCCTTCTGTTATTTTGAAAGAGGGTGTAGTTTTTTCCGCCATCTCGCCCAATTTGAGACTTGCTCTGGAGGGGTGTCAGGAGGATAGGCCCGAGTGCTGCCCTGTTGGAAAATTGTTTGTCCCGGACCAGTGGAAAAAGAGTGTGATGTCTGAGATTCATTGTTCCGCATTGGCTGGGCATCCCGGAATTTTTGGTACCAGAGACTTGGTTAGTCGGTCCTTTTGGTGGCCTACCTTGTCTCGTGATGTCAGGGAATTTGTGCAGTCCTGCGGGACTTGCTCTCGCTCCAAGCCTTGCTCTCGCTCTAGTGGTTTGTTGATGCCATTGCCTGTGCCCAAGAGACCATGGACCCATATCTCTATGGATTTCATTTCCGACCTTCCTGTTTCTCAGAGAATGACCACCATCTGGGTAATTTGTGATAGGTTTTCCAAAATGATACATCTTGTGCCATTACCTAAGTTGCCTTCCTCCTCTGAATTGGTGCCGTTGTTCCTTCAGCACGTGGTTCGTTTACACGGCATTCCTGAGAACAATGTGTCTGACAGAGGAGTCCAGTTTGTTTCCAGATTTTGGAGGACTTTTTGTTCTAAACTGGGTGTTCAATTGTCTTTCTCCTTGGCATTTCATCCTCAGACCAATGGTCAAACTGAGAGAACAAACCAGACATTGGAGACTTATCTTAGATGCTTTGTGTCTGCTGATCAGGATGACTGGGTCTCTTTTTTACCTTTGGCTGAGTTTGCTCTTAATAATAGGGCTAGCTCTGCCACTTTGATGTCTCCGTTTTTCTGTAATTCTGGGTTTCACCCTCGATTTTTTTCGGGACAGACGGAGGCTTCTGTCTGTCCAGGTGTTGACTCTGTTGTGGAGCGTATGCAACAGATTTGGGACCAGGTAGTGGAGAGGTTGTCCCTCTCTCAGGAGAAGGCCCAGCGGTTTGCTAACCGGCATAGGACTGATGGTCCTCTGTTTAAAGTGGGGGACTTGGTCTGGTTGTCCTCAAAGAATATTCCTATGAGAGTAGCATCTCCTAAATTTAAGCCTAGGTTCATTGGACCTTATAAGATCATTGAGATTCTTAATCCTGTTTCTTTTCGTTTGCTTCTTCCAGGGACATTTAAGATCCATAACGTGTTCCACAAGTCCTTGTTGAAGAGGTTTGTTGAGCCAGTGGTTCCTGCTGCTGTGCCTCCTGACCCTGTTTTGGTTGAGGGCAATCTGGAGTATGTGGTTGAGAAAATATTAGATTCTCGTTTTTCTAGACGGAAACTCCAGTATTTGGTTAAGTGGAGAGGTTATGGTCAGGAAGACAATTCTTGGGTGTTTGCTTCGGACATCCATGCTAGGAGACTCATCCGTGCGTATCATAGAACTCATCCTGACCGACCTGGTTGCTCAAATGAGGGTTCGGTGACCCCTCCTCAAGGGGGGGTACTGTTGTGAATGGGTTTGAGATGAGTTCTGAGCAGAGACTCCCTCTGGTGGTTACAAGCGGTACGGGTCTGTTCAGTGAAGATTGTGAGGAATGGGAATCAGGTGTTACTGACTGGTCTTATATAAGGGAGTCACCTTCCCATCAGGGTTGCCGGTGATCAATTGTTCTGGTCTGAATCCTTTATTCCAGTTTCCCTTGTAGCCTGCTGTGTCTTGTCTGCATCTCCTGCTAACAGATAAGACATTTTCTTCTTTTGTGTTTGTGCTATATTTTTACATTTTGTCCTGCACTTCTGTGGGGGCCTTCAGGGTCCCCTCCGGGGGCTTCTGCCCTCTCAGTTTTGTTCAGCCACTGATGTTTGTACTTTTGCTTTTTCCAGTTTTTTCAGTGGCTGTTGTTTTGATTTTGTTACACCAGAGAACTAATTTAGGTGGAAGAGGTCGTGTGATCTCAGGTATTTTTTGAAATTAGTAGAGTTGGCGCTTTTCAGGGTTTTCTGGGATTGCAGTAAGTACCCTTCCTATCCTTTTCTATTTAGTTAGTTTGGGCCCCAGCGTTTGCTCATACTATTTTCTTTCTGTGTCAGTATTTCATCTTGTCTAACCGCCATTACATGTTTGGGGGCTTTCTATTATCTTTGGGGTTCTGCTCCGGGGCAGATAGCTTTCCTATATCTATCTTCAGGTGTAGTTAGTTTCTCAGGCTGTGACGAGGCGTCTAGGACCAACGTAGGAACGCTCCACGGCTGCCTCTAGTTGTGGTGGTTAGTCAGGGTACTGCAATCTCATAGATTCCAACTGCTCTGGTGTATTGCCTTTTTTACCTGCACTCCTCAGCTACCGAAACATAACAGGGCGCCACCTGCGTTTTGGCTTCCGCAACCAGCGGTGAAAAGGTGGATGCTGCTGGCTTTAGGGTGGCTTCACTCGGGTGACACTGGGTTGCCATCTCGGGTGTTTCCAGGGGTCGCAGTCCTTTTATAGCCATATCCTTAAGGGCATCAAAGGTAGCATCAGGATGATCCAAGGACCACCAGTGCACAGTCCTGCTTTCAGCTTGGACCTCAGTCCCTGTACAAATTGTTCCTTTAACATTTTATTTTCATTGGTAACACTTATGGGGTTAACTTGTTTGAGTGCTCGCAGGGCCCCCTGTAGTCGGCAGGCGTAGTCCCTAATGCTGTCATCTGGTTTCTGGGAGCATTGGTAAAACCTCATCCGGAGATCTGTTTCAGTGCGGTCCTCAAAGATAGTCTGTAGCTTTAAGAAAATTGCAAGCACTGATTCCTGGTCTGCAGCTGTCCAAGTTTCTACTTCTCTCTCTGCAGCACCAGTCAATTGTCCCACTACTACTGCAGCTCTCTGCTTTTCTGTCATAGGGTACATGTCCATTATGCTGCATATTTTTCGCTTGAACCCTGACAGGGTGTCTGGCTTGCCACTGTACTGAGGGAGCCACTTCGCTCCAGGCATATATGGCAGCGTTAGCGGTACTATCGGGGCCACAGGACCAGGTGAGGGGCCAGCATTTCCAGCCTGTGCGGCAGCGCCGATGGGTAAGTCATTGGGGCGGTCGCCCTCAGCCGCGCTGTCAGCTTGCGGCTGCAACATGTCTGCGCCCCCCTAGTTAATCGTGACCTACCTTCTCTGAAGGCTGCAGCTCTGCAGGGCACAGCGATGTAGAAGGACCTGCGTCGCCGGCGCTCTGACGTCAGAGCGTTCACTGAAGCTCTCCACAGGACCTGCCGCCGCGTCAGCGTTGGGGGCGTGTCCTGGTCTCAGCGCGCTTTTGCAGGTACGCCCACTAGTTTTCACGCCGTGGCGCTGTAAATGGCGGGCAATTGCGGGCAAATAGCGGGAAATCTTCACCACATACAAAACACAGTCTTTTAGTGAGGCACACAGTACCCGGTGGTTACTCCGTTGCTGCAGGGCACGCAATCGTGTTCGTGACGCCAGAACAGATGAGCCGCCCGCCAGGGCCGTGGGGTACTCGGCACCGACTTGTAGCTAGGTCTAACTTGGTCTCCGTCTTGCACCTGGCTGATCTTGTGATTGGACCTCCTCTTGAAGTACACAGTCTCTATTTGAAGTGCACTGCTAGACTCCGTCCTCCTGATCCAGCTACGTATCAGCTCTGTGGTACTCCTGGGACTTGTAGTCCTCCAGGAACTCCGGTGTTCTCCTAATGGGTCGTGGAGATCCCTATAGGCTCGGACCCCGGTGTCCGGTGAATACTTGCTGAGGTAAGCTCTAAAGGCTTTTCTACCCCTGTTGCTGCTCTTTCCACTCGCCTTCGGCCTACCCGGGCCCTCACACGATCACACACTGGCAGTTGGTGGGCTGCCTCTTTGCCGCTCTCTAAGCGTCGGCACGCTTTTTACTGAGCTACACTCTTAGATTCAGCTCTGACTAGGCTGGAGTGATTGCTGTTTCACTCTTTACTAGACTCCACTTGCTTGTGAACTGAATAGCTCTGCAGCCTCTCAATCTCAGCTCTGCACTTCACCTTCCTGCAGACTGACTGACTGAGCCCTCTGAGATGGCTGCACTGAACTAAACTTCACTGGCTAAATGACTTGGTGTTTCCTGTGTTCCCTCTCTTTTTTATGTCTAAAACAGCTCCCTCTGGTGGTCTTTGGGGATAAGATGAACGTGTATGAAGTTGCATAATGACCTCTAGTGGGATATTCTTTCAGTGCACCCTTCTGGAAGATATGGATCCAGTCGCAGCTGGGCTCCACACAATGAATACACAGGATTTTTCAGGTAAAATATATACATTATCATTAAATGTTATTGCTCATAGAACTTAATACAACTGAAAAAAAATATTAAACAGATCATCAAAATATATAAACTATTACATTACTGTGTATTACCTCATATTACTGTGTATTACCTCATGTTACTGTATATTACCTCATTTTACTGTGTATTACCTTATGTTACTTATGTATTACCTCATGTCACCTGTGTATTACCTCATGTCACTGTGTATTACCCGTGTTCAGTAAACATGACAGAAGTACATCAGACACTGTGACTGACAAAACATGTTCAGTACATCATGGGCAGTTGGTGAGTCACATGACCACATGGGCGGAGTTAGCCCTGCCTCGCTGATGTTACTGTGTATTACCTCATGTCACTGTGTATTACCTCATATTACTGTGTATTACCTCATATAACTGTGTATTACCTCATGTTACCATATATTACCTCATAATTGTCACGCTGTATAGCAGATATATATATATGTGATGTCAGTAATCTATATCAAAAGGGCAACATACTATATAACATGCGCATAGATATATGAGAACATAGAATTACCTGACAATGTCCAGTGGGTCAATACGGAATCCGTTATACGCTGTCTCCGGCTAGAGGGTGACCGGGTCTATGCTGACCCTAAACTGGGGTCCTAACTAATCCCTCTACCTGGAGGTACTGTTAAAGGTACAGAGGTCCAGGCCACCAGCGTAAACCCTGTCTCCTATCAATCCCTGCCAACTGTAATCTAGTCCTAAGAAGGACCCTGATTACCACCAAAGGGAATGAACAGGTAACGGTTAATGAACAGAAAGACATACAAAAAAGACAAGAAATAAATTAAATAAAGTCTTACATACAACACTCACACACAGTAGGAACACCTAAGGTCTCAGAGATAAACTATAAGCTGTAAGAGTAAAAACAACTAAGGAGCTCTTAGCTTAAATATTCTCAGAACCGATCCAGTCTGCTAGACTACATGAATGCTTTCACCGGCATCTAACACCCAGACTGGCAGGAATATAAAGGAAACTAATTAGAACATAATCAAAAGCAGCCGGGCGAGGCTGGACCTAGTCTTAGCAAAGAGCTAGGTAAAATTAACTCTCTCATTACCAAACACAAAGAAACAGCAGCTCAGCTGTGAGAAGTCAGAATGTGCAATCGCGACGATCTTCGTGGCGATGCACCCATGACAGTACCCCCCCTTCTACGAGGGGCCTCCGGACCCTCATGACCAGGTCTGTCCGGGTAAGTTGTGTGAAAGGTCCGAACCAATCGATCTGCGTTAGCATCAGACGCAGGGACCCACGTCCTCTCCTCAGGACCATACCCCCTCCAATGAACTAAGTACTGAGGGGATCGGCGACTGAGACGTGAGTCAATGATTTTCGACCCATGAAATTCCACGTTATCATTGACTACCACTGAAGGAGGAGGTAGAGGTGACGGTATGACTGGTGCCACATACTTTTTAAGTAATGACTTGTGAAACACATTATGAATTTTAAACGTAGGAGGGAGGTCCAGACGAAATGCCACAGGATTAATTATGGAACTGATCCTGTACGGCCCGATGAATCTGGACCCAACCTCCAGGAGGAAACTTTAAGTTTTATATTCCTGGTAGACAACCAAACCAGATCGTTCACCTTCAGATCTAGACCAGAAACTCTCCCCCTATCAGCCATCCGTTTGTAACGGTTCCCCGTAACCTTCAGTCTTAACCGATCTGGAACTATCAGTCTCCCTGGAAGTCCCACAGGGGCGTCCCCCTGAGCCCCCAATACCTCCCCCTCAAGCTCAGAGCATACAGCTGACACTACAACTCCCTCCTGAGGAATAGGAACCGGATCATCCGTCTTCCCGGCCCCTGGGAAAGTACGAGATAAGGCATCAGGAAGCAACTTTATTGAGCAGTCATATGCGCGATGAGGAGGTAACTCTTTACACCCCTCCTCTGAGAACATCTCCCCAAAGTCCTCCAGAAAAGGAGACAAAGTCCTAGGCATAACCGCACCGATGACCGTGCTCATGCAGTTATTCCTGCAAAATTCACCCCACTGGCTTATCTTTCTGGATTGCCAATCAATCACTGGGTTATGTTTAGCCAACCAAGGAAGTCCCAACACAATAGGAGTAGGTAGACCCTCCAACACATAACAAGACAATTGCTCTTTATGTATTGCCCCTACTCGAAGATCTATGTTATGAACAGCTTGTACCAAGCTACCTTGACCGAGAGGTCTAGAATCAATAGAGACTATAGGGACCGGTTTGGCCAATACACTCAGTTGCATACCATGCGCCTGGGCAAACCGAGCGTCCACCAGATTAGCCCCGGACCCACTATCAAGAAAAACAGAAATCCTCTCAGTTCTAGTACCAATCACCACCTCCGCAGGCACGAGAAACTGAGAGGGATTTGGGGACGAAATACACACTCCCAGGTTAACTCCTTTGCTCAAAGAGGCCCGGGATGGACACCCCCCAACAAAATGTCCTCTCTCTCCCGCAAAAGAAACACCTTCTAGTATTGCGGCGCACCGCCGATTCCCTCCTACAAAAAGATGTCCCTCCCAACTGCATGGGTTCCTCAGAACAGACATGGGGAACCTCAGTATAAGGGACTTTAGTAGTAGGTGGAGTCATCACGGGAGGCGGAGTTACCTCGCGTCTTCCCCGAATTCGTCTATCAATGCGAATAGCGAGGGCCATAGCAGCCTCCAGCGATGGAGGAGAATCATACTGAGCCAACACATCCTTTAATTTGTCAGACAACGCTTGACAAAACTGGCTCCTAAGAGCTGGGTCATTCCACTGAGTATCTGTTGCCCATCTACGGAACTCAGAAGAATATTCCTCCGCTGGACGATTTCCTTGCCGTATTTTACGTAACTTTGTTTCAGCAAGGGAAACTCGATCCGGATCATCATATACCAGACCCAGGGCAGTAAAAAATCGATCCACTGACTGGAGATCTGGGGAGCCTGGAGGAATAGAGAACGCCCAAGATTGAGGGTCCCCTTGTAAGAGTGAGATAACAATTCCCACCCTCTGCTCTTCACTCCCAGATGACCGAGGCCGCAGCCGAAAGTACAATTTACATGCCTCCCGGAAAGTAAAAAATTTGTCCCGCCCACCAGTGAACCTGTCCGGGAGAGCAACCTTAGGTTCAGATCTGGTTTGCTCCGGGGGAGACAAAACCTTGGACTTAATGTCTGCAAACTCCATGGACAACCCCTGCAACTGCCGGGCCAGCTGGGCTACTGGATCCATGACAGCTGGGGAGAATCTTTAGTATGGGCCGGTGAAAATGTCACGCTGTATAGCAGATATATATATATGTGATGTCAGTAATCTATATCAAAAGGGCAACATACTATATAACATGCGCATAGATATATGAGAACATAGAATTACCTGACAATGTCCAGGGGTCAATACGGAATCCGTTATACGCTGTCTCCGGCTAGAGGGTGACCGGGGTCTATGCTGACCCTAAACTGGGGTCCTAACTAATCCCTCTACCTGGAGGTACTGTTAAAGGTACAGAGGTCCAGGCCACCAGCGTAAACCCTGTCTCCTATCAATCCCTGCCAACTGTAATCTAGTCCTAAGAAGGACCCTGATTACCACCAAAGGGAATGAACAGGTAACGGTTAATGAACAGAAAGACATACAAAAAAGACAAGAAATAAATTAAATAAAGTCTTACATACAACACTCACACACAGTAGGAACACCTAAGGTCTCAGAGATAAACTATAAGCTGTAAGAGTAAAAACAACTAAGGAGCTCTTAGCTTAAATATTCTCAGAACCGATCCAGTCTGCTAGACTACATGAATGCTTTCACCGGCATCTAACACCCAGACTGGCAGGAATATAAAGGAAACTAATTAGAACATAATCAAAAGCAGCCGGGCGAGGCTGGACCTAGTCTTAGCAAAGAGCTAGGTAAAATTAACTCTCTCATTACCAAACACAAAGAAACAGCAGCTCAGCTGTGAGAAGTCAGAATGTGCAATCGCGACGATCTTCGTGGCGATGCACCCATGACAATAATACCTCATGTTACCTATGTATTATCTCATATTACTGTGTATTACCTCATATTACTGTGTATTACCTCATGTTACCGTATATTACCTCATTTTACTGTGTATTACCTTATGTTACTTATGTATTATCTCATGTCACCTGTGTATTACCTCATGTCACTGTGTATTACCCATGTTCAGTAAACGTGACAGAAGTACATCAGACACTGTAACTGACAAAACATGTTCAGTACATCATGGGCAGTTGGTGAGTCACATGACCACATGGGCAGAGTTAGCCCTGCGTCGCTGATTGGCTGCAGCCGGACCAATCAGCGACTTGGGATTTCCTGGACAGACAGAGAGACAGGATAAGACGATTATATAAATAGATTCCCCGATTTTATAGTGATAGAGTCTGTACCACAGGATGGCGCATGGTAAATGTTCTGCCAATACTGAAAAAGGCAACAAAATCTGAGCCTGGTAATTATAGACCGATAAAATAAGTTAGTTGGTCCTTACTACGTTTTGTGTAATTATGATTTTGCAGCGATGACATTGTGTCCATACCTGTGATCCCTGCAGACAATTTCTAACTTCTGTAGTAAAGGTAGCATGTGTGACACAAGACCACTGAGGCCTCAGATTGGATATATGTGCTGTCATTGCTACAGGAAAAATAAAAACACGAAAGACCACTGGTGCATCAGTACAAGATCATAGGGGATTAACAGGTGAGTATCAATACCTTTTTTTTAATTTTATCACTTGGGTTGCTCTTGGGCTAGTAGTTTTTTTTAAATTCCTAGCACACCTGTACAATGTTTCGATGTATTCGGCTATATCATCGTGAAAGACAACACATACCAAGAGGAAGAAGTGCAAGCTATATCCAAGAGCTAATCACATCTTTATTAATGCATCTAAAATAATAAAAAAATATATATGATAGTAACATAGACAAGAGCAAAAATAAAGTCAGACTCAGCCATGAAGTGGAGACCACTGAGAGTTCGGGGGAGACCAAGTTCGAGTTCGGGGCCGGTGATGACTCGAACTTGCGTCCGAACCCAGAACTTACAGATATGGGACATTAGAATTACAATTACCTGTCCAGTGACGCGTCCTCCCGTCCCGCTGTCTCCCGGCCGCATCTGCTTCCGGGGCCGCTCATTAACTGCCGGCAGTATTCACTGCACTTGGCAGTCTTCGGCTTTTTTCAGGTAGTGTTCGTGCGGTGACTTCACCACACGAATGGGAGGACGCGTTGCTGGACAGGTAAGTATAATTCTAATGGCCCGGACCCGAACCCGAACTGTAACACGGGTTTCCCATGGAAACACTATATGTTCGGTACGGTCCCGAACTTTACAGTTCGGGTTCGCCCATCCCTACACGTAACATCACTGAGTGCTGAGGAGAAGAGGGCTGGCTCCATAACTGCAGAGTCCAAACCTCTGCTGAGATTAACATATGTACAACAAATCTTCAAGGTATGTGTTTCCATGAGAGCCTTACATCACCCAGCACAGTGTCAAACATCAGAAGAAGTGGTATTAAGAAAGTCACCACTGGACTCTGGAGTAGTGGAAACATTTTCTGAGGAATGACAAATCATACTTCTCTATTTGGCCCTGATGGATGAGTCTGGTCAATGGAGAACATTGTAAAATTGGTCAAAGAGGGATAATGCTATGGAATTGTCTTTTAGGGGTTGGCCTCGGCCAGTTAGTTTTAGTGAAGGGTAATCTTAAAGAATTAGCACAAGACAATCTGGTCAATTGTAGCATCTTACTTGGTGGGATCAGTTTGGGAAAGGAACTTTTCTGATCCCCATGACTGTGCCGAGTGCACAGGGTACAAAAATGCATGGTTGGGGGGATATTCGGACCTCAGCCCCATCCAATATCCTTTGGGATGAACGAAAACAGAGATTGTGAGCTCTTCTGGATAAATGGGCGCAAATTTCCACAAACACCTCCAAAATCTTGTAGAAAGCCTTCACAGAAGAGAGGAACTGGTAATAGCTGCAAAATTACCAACTTTATAGTAATGTCTATGGGTTTAGAATGGGATGCCATAAAGCTCCTGTAGGTGTGATGTCAATACTTTTGACCATATAAAGTATCTAACTATTGAACTAAGAGGCACTTCAGTATCATTATTGGATATTAGATACTTGTATACCATAAATGCAGACCATGTGCTACTGTAGGACTATTGGAAAGAGATTGTTCAGTCTTGATTGGTCTTGATAATGAAAATAGTCATTATTTTATATTACTTGTTATATTCCAGTTTTATAAAATCATGTTTGTGTGGAGCCCAGCTGCGACTGGATTCATATCTCCCAGAAGGGTGCACTGAAGGAATACACCACTAGAGGTCATTATATACACTCACACACCTTCACCCATCCCTAAGACCACCAGAGGGAGCTGTTTAGACATATAAAGGAGGGTGAAGACAGGAAAGAGCAGTCAGTCTGAAGGCTGCAGTCTGCAGTAAAGTTCAGTTGAGAGTTGAGTTCTGAGTTCAGTCAGACTGAAGTCTGCAGCCTGCAGTTCAGTTCAATAGAGTGGAGGCTAGTAAAGTGGAACTGAAACCACTCCAGTCTAGTCAGAGCTGAAACGAGTGTGTGCAGCTCAGTGAGAAAGCGTGCCAACGCTTAGAGAGCGGCGAAGAGGCAGCCCATCAACTGCCAGTGTGTGATTGTGTGAGGGCCCGGGTAGGCCGAAGGTGAGTGGAAAGTGAATGAGGCAGAGGAGCCTTCATAGCTCACCTCAGCAAGTATTTACCGGACCCCGGGGTCCGAGCCTATAGGGATCTCCACGACCCATTAGGAGAACACCGGAGTTCCTGGAGGACTACAAGTCCCAGGTGTACCACAGAACTGACACGTAACCGGGCCAGGAGGACGGAGTCCAGCCGTGCATGGCAAATAGAGACTGTGTACTTCAAGAAAGGGTCCAACCACAAGGTCAGCCAGGTGCAGGACGGAGACTAAGTTAGGCCCAGCTACATGCAGGCCAGGACTTCATTACTAAAAGGGCAAGGAACAGGAGGCCACACACCTACTCAGTGGAGGAATCTGGATGTGCACCCTTCACCCTACAGTGCTCCGGGGAGTGCCTGCAACATCTTCAGTAAAGGTACCAAAGTGACTTGTGTGTGTGTCTACCTTATTACCCCTAACTGCCGGGTCCCCGTCTGTCCTTCATCCCTACACATCCATCTGCCCTGAAGGACTCAGCCTCACCTATGGGAGGCCTAACATCTTGCTGCACAATATTAACCCTTCAGCGGATCTGCATAGCAGTGCTGGTCACCCTGACCAGGTACCACAGGTGGCGTCACGAATCCCCATACCAATATTCAACTCCCCTGTAAATATCCCCCTTTTTCAGTGAGCGCCCAGGGCCACGGACCGAGCTGCAGCTACCGTGACATCCCCCATAGGAATCAACGGGCTCGGTGCCGAGTTCCCCAAGGCCCTGGCGGGCGGCTCATTTGGTTTCCGCTAAAAGACATAAAGGCTAAACATGCAGATATTCTTAGAATAATCTGTAAGATGCTGTTTTTTTTAAATAAGGCCGGGGTAACACTTGTGAATGTGATGCGAGAAACTCGCATGAGTTTCTCACATCAACACCCGGCACTGCTGCCAGCACTCGGACCGGAGTGTGCGGCTGCATGTATTTCTATACAGCCGCATGCTTCGGTCAGAGTGCTGGCGGCAGTGCCGGGTGTTGATGCGGTAAACTTGTATGAGTTTCGCAAGTGTGGAACCGGCCTGAGATGCACTCACAGAAACGCCTCGAATTCTTGTGCGACACAATAATCCTTGAAAACTAATAATTGTTTATGTTTTGCTTATGTATTATTTTATCGATGTTCAGCATTCTTTGGTCTGAGCATGCACAGAAACTCCATGGCTGTGAGATAGAATTTTGATTTAAAGGGGACATTTGACCAAAGTTTACATGCTGAACTGGCACACAATGTAATAAGCGCTGCAGAACTGAATAAAATGTAGCCTTTTTTTATATATATTTCACATGTCTGTTGTGGAGACATTAGTAATTAAAGTATTTGACATTTAATTGTTTTTTTATAAGTCAAAGTGGGCATTACCAGAGATATTTCACTGGGGCATGAACTTTTTTTTCAAGCTCATAAGAAGGCAGCTAGACAATGGGGAAAGAGGAACCCTCCCCGACAATAGCTTAGAGCAGATAGAGTGTGAGATATGCAGTTTACTCTCTTCACCTGTGCTGGAATAGAGCAGATCTGATTGTGATTAACCTTCAGCTTTCAGCTCTCTTCTCTGGCAGTCAGTGTGTGTTTGAGGGGTGCAGTACTGCAAAAGTTGAGTGTCATTACGAACACTTCTAGTAGCTTTCCTTTCAAACTCAAATTCAAATAAGCTTGTAGTACTGCCTACTCTGCTGTGCTGTCTCTCCCCCCACACTGACTGCTGGACATGAAAGCTGTTATTCACACTCAGCTCTGCTGTACTCCAACACATGTAATCACTCTGCAGTGCGGAGAGCAGACTGTGTCATCATGTGTCACACTAGTCCTTTTCTAAGCTATAGTGGTCTTTTTCTCCTTCTATATTGATGCATGCTTATAATTAACAGAGCTGATAGAATTATGTGAAGAGAGCTATTAGACCTATTTCTGCAGCACTATCACCCCCCCCCCCACACACTGACTGCCAGAGATGAGAGATGAAAGCTGTTGGTAAATCACATTCAAGTCTGCTGTATTTCAGCACATGCCATCACTCTGCAGTGAGGAAACCAGACCATCATTATGTTTCACACAGATTCTGAGTTATTGTAAGGGTGTATATCACTACCGCTAGTGCAAATATCACTGTGTAAAATAATAATATATCCAGTGATATATATGCATATAGAAACCAATATGACTAATACAAATTTCTTAGCAATGGGTCTTTCAATTGCTTGGTGAACACTGTGCACAGTATGATATAAGGTGCAATTTGCTCTATGCTAATAAGGTGATTTTACAAACTAGAATATTCATAAGTAATATTTAATAGTAAATTAATTTGTAAAATATATACAATAAAATAGTATTTGCAGAGGACATATGATTTGTATGTAACCCTTTCTCATGTACAGCACAATGGAATCAATGGTGCTATATAAATAAATAATAATAACTAGCTTGGCCCGTGCGAAATTTTCGCACATTGGTCGTTGGGGGCACAGGCAATTTCAGAAGAAGCAAGCTGGTCAAATGTAAATGTGCAATCCTCCAATTTGGCTAAAATAGAATGGGCAAGCAGTTCGGCAAGCTGGAAAGCCCCCAAGGAAAATGTTTGAATTTGTTTGTGATGTCTGTAAGCAGCTTTGTGGTAGTGTGCTTTGGGGTACTGTGGTGCCACCTGCAGGTCATATTTCCTTACTGCAAGTTTATGAAAATTAATTTTTAAACTGTATTTTGTGATCAAATCGTGAATGTGTGGCTTGTTTGGCTATTTTCTTGCTGAAGGGGGCAAGTTTACCTTTCAAATAGTGCATCATTTGTGTGTGTGGGTGCAGTATGAACGGAGTTACAAAGTAATCACCGAAAAACAGTGTTTAGAAATAATAGAATACATAATAAAATTGCTCTGCAAACACTATTTTATTGTATATATTTTACATGAATAATCTAGTGCGTAAAACCACCTTATTAGCATACAGCAAATTGCGCCTTATATCATACTGTGCACAGTCCTCACTGAGCAATTGAGAAACCTCTTGCTAAGGAATTTTTTTTGGTCATTTGGTTTCTATCTGCATACAGTGGGTATGGAAAGTATTCAGACCTGTTATGAATGTTTTAGGGATGAATTCTGAGCAGAAGCTCCCTCTGGTGGTTACAGACGGTACTGAACCATTCAATGAGGATTGGCAATCAGGAATCACGGACTGGCTGGATATAAGGGAGGTTTCCCCCATCATGGTGATCAATTGTTCTTGTCTCAACGTTGTTTCCTGGTTCACTTGGAAGCTTGCTGAGTCTTGCCTCTTCTCATGCTCTCAGATAAGATATTTTCTGTTTTTTGTTTTTGTGCTTCCATTTGCAATTTTCTCTGCATTTCTGTGAGGTTGGCCAGGTTCCCCTCCTCGGGGGCTTGGGCGCCTCTCGGTTCCTCTGGAGCCACTGTTGTTTGTTCATTTGCCTTTTCCAGTTTTTTATGTGGCTGCGGCTTAGTTTTGTTACACCAGAGAACTAATTTCGGTTGTAGAGATCGTGTGATCTCAGGTGTTTTTGCAATTAGTAGCGTTGGCTTTCCTTTAGGGTTTTTTTGGATTGCAGTAAGTATCCTTCCTATCCTTTTCTGTCCAGGCAGATTGGGCCCCAGCGTTTGCTCATACTATTTTCTGTCTGTGTCTGTATTTCCTCTTGTCTAACCGCCATTACATGTTTGGGGGCTTCCTATGTTCTTTGGGGATCTGCTCCGGGACAGATAGCTTTCCTCTTTCTATCTTTAGGTGTAGTTAGCCTCTCAGGCTGTGACGAGGCGTCTAGGACCAACGTAGGAACGCTCCACGGCTGCCTTTAGTTGTGGTGGTTAGTCAGGGTACTGCAATCCAGTAGATCCCAACCTCTCTGTGTATTGCCGTTTTTGCCTGCTCTCCTCAGCTACCAAAACATAACACAGACCCCTTTAAATTTTTCACTCTTGGTTTCATTGCAGCCATTTGGCAAATTAAAAAAAGTTCATTTTTTTCTGATTAATCTACACTCTGCACCCCATCTTGACTGAAAAAAACAGAAATATAGATTTTTTTGCAAATTTGTTAAAAAAGAAAAACTGAAATATCACATGGTCATAAGTATTCACACCCTTTGCTCAGTATTGAGTAGAAGCACCCTTTTGAGCTAGTGCAGTCATGAGTCTTCTTAGGAATGATTTTCACACCTGGATTTGGGGATCCTCTTCCTGGCAGATTCTCTCCAGTTCCGTCAGGTTGGAGTGTGAACGTTGGTGGACAGCCATTTTCAGGTCTCTCCAGAGATGCTCAATTGGGTTTAGGTCAGGGCTCTGGTTGGGCCAGTCAAGAATGATCACAGAGTTGATCTGAAGCCACTCCTCTGTTATTTTAGCTGTATGCTTAGGGTCATTGTCTTGTTGGAAGGTGAACCTTCGGCCAAGTCTGAGGTCCAGAGCACTCTGGAAGAGGTTTTCATCCAGGATATCTCTGTACTTGGCCGTATTCATGTTTCCTTCAATTGCAACCAGTCGTCCTGTCCCTGCAACTGAAAAACACCCCCATAGCATGATGCTGCCACCACCATGTTTCACTGTTGGGATTGTATTGGGCAGGTGTTGAGCAGTGCCGGGTTTTCTCCACACATCGCTTAGAATTATCACCAAAAAGTTCTATATTTCGTCTCATCAGACCAAAGAATCTTATTTCTCAGAGTCTGGGAGTCCTTCATGTGCTTTTTAGCAAATGCTATGCGGGCTTTCATATGTCTGGCACTGAGGAGAGGCTTCCGTCGGGCCACTCTGCCATAAAGGCCCTTCTGGTGGAGGGCTGCAGTAATAGGTCACTTTGTGGAACTTTCTCCCATCTCCCTACTGCATCTGTGGAGCTCAGCCACAGTGATCTTGGGGTTCTTCTTTACCTCTCTCATCAAGGCTCTTCTCCCATGATTGCTCAGTTTGGCTGGAAGGCCAGGTCTAGGAAGACTTCTGGTGGTCCCAAACTTCTTCCATTTAAGGATTATGGAGGCCAATGTGCTCTTAGGAACCTTGAGTACTGTAGAAATTCTTTTGTAACCTTGGCCAGATCTGTGCCTTGCAACAATTCTGTCTCTGAGCTCCTTGGCCAGTTCCTTTGACCTCATGATTCTCATTTGGTCTGACATGCACTGTGAGCTGTGAGGTCTTATATAGACAGGTATGTGCCCTTTACAAGTTCTATCAGTTTAATTAAACACAGCTGGACTCCAATGAAGGAGTAGAACCATCTCAAAGAGGATCACAAGGAAATGGACAGTATGTGAATTAAATATGAGTGTCTGAACAAAGGGTCTGAATACTTAAGACCATGTGATATTTCAGTTTTTATTTTTTAATAAAATTGCACAAATTTCTACATTTCTGTTTTTTTTTCAATCAAGATGGGGTGCAGAGTGTACATTAATGAGAAAAAAATGAACTTTTTTGAATTTACCAAATGGCTGCAATGAAACAAAGAGTGAAAAATTTAAAGGGGTCTGAATACTTTCCGTACCCACTGTATGTATCACTGGACATATTATCCTTTTAGTCCTTTTACACAGTGATATTTGCAAGAGTGGTAGTGAAACACAAATTCTCTAGCTATTTATTTCTAACAGTCAGCACACAGATCCATTTTTTCCTAATTGCAGCTGCATCCTCCCTTGAGGATTAAGAGGAAGCGCCGGTGTTCATACATTATACATATTGTGGGTGTGTGTTCTTCTTTCTCCAGTATGCTTATGATTGGTCAACATTAAATAGAGGAAGAAGTACACACCCCCAGTGAAATCCCTCTGGCAATGCCTACTTAGAATTAAAAAATAAATAAATTAATAACTGTTTAGGTGCTAAATACTTTGATTGCTAATATCTCTGCAAAGGACAGGCAACATTTTTTAAAATAAGTAAATACAATTTATTTTGCTCTGCAGAATAGATCCACATTAAATACTGTATCCTTTTGCTGCTGGTCAGATCTCTTTCTCATATTCATAGAGATCTCTGTATATATAATCCTTTTTATCGCTTATCTTTACAAATATGTTTTTAATTTTAATTCTGATTTTAAATAAATTAATTTTTTTATTCAACTCACCTGTGAAAACTGGATATTTGGTAGTACAATTTTACATATTACTACTGAGCAACAAGAACTTGTTTAGCACCCTCTATTTCAGAAAAACTGCATTTTTAGCAAGTTTTATGGAAAAACTTCTTGTTCCTAGACTTGGACTGAAGATCATTACTGTATATTTTGTACTTTTGGCCAAATTATTGGGTTTTCAATGGGTATGTTCTGCAGAGAGTCAAATATATTGTAACTGCAGTTCAGAACTAAATTACCACTAGTGATGAGCGAGCATGCTCGGTAATGCTTGGTGCTCGCCCAAGCATTGCAGTTCTCGCGGTACTCGGCGAGCAGTGAGCATTTCCAGAATTGTTCGGCAGGAGTTCGGGTCACCGCCCTGTATGTTTTGGTGCTCTTTACAGCTCCAATCAACATGCAAGGATTTCTGCCACTCACTGTAATGCAGCAGCCATGTTGTTTGTGGCATTACAGTGATTGGCTGACCGCCCAGCGTCATCAGGTCAATAGCAGACCTGGCGCCTCCCTGCTCGGGACAGTCATCTCTGGACTCAGGCAGTGTAGGGAGAGTTTCTTCTGAGATAGGGAGAGATTTGGAATGTTATTAGTTAGTGTGGGTATACCATTGTTGAATCCACATATCCAGCTAAACAAACAGTTCTTCTAAGGACTCTGTTTAATTTTTTTGCGCTGTGTCTTAGCCAACTTCCCAAACATGGCTTCCTAAACCATCACTGATTGTGGCAACTTCACACTAGACCTCAAGCAGCTTGGATTGTCTGTCTTTCCACTCTTCTTCAGACTCTGGGACCTTGATTTCCAAGGTTAGTGGAAGTATCCACAAACAATGTTGGTTTCGAGAGCCATGAAACTGCTGGTGTAGGTCCATGTGTTTTATCAAGACCAAGTCAGCACCGCCCCAAGAAATTTTAGAGCACTTCATGCTTCCCTTGCTGACAAGGCCTATTGGAGAAGGAAAAATTTTTATTCTCCCCGCAGGACTTGGCTCCTGTCCACACTGCCAAAAGTACCAATAACCCGGTTTACAAACAACAGTATCACTGTGCTTGATTGGCCCGCAATCTCATCTGGCCTTAACCCACAGAAAATTTATGGGGTATTGTCAAGAGGAAGATGAGACCCCCAGACCCAACAATGCAAGACTACTGAAGGCTGCTATCAAAGCAACTGGGCTTCCATAACACCTCAGCCCGTGCCACAGGCTGATCGCCTCCATGTCACGCCGCATTGATGCAGTAATTGATGCAAAAGGAACCCGACCAAGTATTGAGTGTATTTACTGATCATAATTTCAGTAGGATAACATTTCGGAATTTTAAAATCATTTTTCAAGCTGGTGTTTTAAAGTATTCTAATTACTAGATAATGACTTTTGGGTTTTCATTGGCTGTAAGCCATAATTTATCAACATTAACAGAAATAAACACGTGAAATAGAAACACTCTGTGTGTAATGACTCTATATAATAGAGTTTCACTTTTTGTATTGAAGAACTGAAATAAAAATTTAAATTTTTGATGATATTCTAATTTTTTGAGAAGCACCTGTATATTACGATAGGCATGTTGAAATGATTCTTAAATTTTTTTGTACTATTAATTAAATTCAAAGTTTGTCTGCGAAAAGGCAGTATTAAATTCAGGATTTTAATATCTTTAAGTATCCAAACGATGCTCATTAAAAACACATATGATTGTTTTTTAAAAAACCGCAGG